>LQNS02000210.1:5998151-6009475 GCA_001587735.2 Parhyale hawaiensis
TTACGGATTAGCTGGGTAGTTTCCAAAAATCTTACGAGCTTATTTGCAGTAATTAGAGAAAAAAGTTAACTATTTTGCGGATTTTGTTTTGCAGACGCACAGCCCGTAGTTTTCTCGTTTAATCTGTAAAATGTTTTTTTTATGGATTACACTTCGTAAAATACTCCGAGTTGCGGATTAGCTGGGTTTCACTGTATATTATGTGTAATGTACATTCCCAGACCTTGAAAAAATAAAACTTGCACTGACATGCATACCTGAAAACTTACTCGTAATTGGTGCCACTCTGACAATATTTTTTTTTTTNTCACTGTATATTATGTGTAATGTACATTCCCAGACCTTGAAAAAATAAAACTTGCACTGACATGCATACCTGAAAACTTACTCGTAATTGGTGCCACTCTGACAATATATATTTTTTTTTTGTTTCAAAAATTTCATCGGGGGAAGGGATTCCTAAAAGTCACCAATGAATAGATTAATATTAAGCACAGGGCAGATAAAAGTTCATCTGCTTTCGATTCTTAAATAAGCAGTATTTCACCAAAGGAAACACCGAAAGCAAGTTTAACGTAGCTCATTAGCTTTGACTTGGCGAATTCGTTCGATGTACGTAAAGGTGCATTGTCTTCCATTTTTGAGTCTAATTCTACGCACTGTTCTTAATAAGAGTAACCCTCACACTTTCGAATCATTATTGTATTTTAAGAGCAATCGGGGTGCGACAAATCGTAACTGCTACAGCAAAATTCTAATTTGTAAAACGAGCGCATTTGTTGGAGGTTCCAAGTAGGTCTATGAGCCAAGNCTATGAGCCAAGTTTATATTCTTCTCGGATATATGTCAGTCGATACATGACGTCTAAGGAGTTAGATTCTGTCCTAAGCAATTAGTAGGGGCCACTCTTCGTGTTCATGCTCTGCATGCTCCTCCCCTACACGATCGTAAATAACCGCTCAAATCGACATTGGCCGAGATCGCGTATTCTGACTGAACGCGGTAGTAGAGAGTTACTGCGTGGATCAACGTTGGCCACAGTCGGATTTCTCGACCTTTGAACGGATCTTCAGCGAACTGCTACAGCGCGTTAAAGAACTACTTTCTCNGTGGATCAACGTTGGCCACAGACGGATTTCTCGACCTTTGAACGGATCTTCAGCGAACTGCTACAGCGCGTTAAAGAACTACTTTCTCTGCAAAAAACTGCTTAAAATCACGCGCGAAACTGCGCTAATTTTTAATAGGGATGGGAAGATAAAACAATTTCATGTCAGAAAACTTTGGCGTATTTCTGAGGCATACTCGAAAGAGCATTCGCTGCCTGCAGTCATTTTCCACGAACTGTAAACTTTATTACCAGTTCGTTTATTTGCGCACTTATTTATGCTTCGCCGTAGATTTTTGACTTCGAAAGGCTAATTATTGTTGTAGTTGTAGTTCGGTAACTCTTATTGAGATCATCAGAGCCGCTATTGTGAAATGAATGTGATGCTGTATCGCTCACGGTATTCTGTTTATATGAACACTGCGCACAGAGGAAAATATTTTTGTCCACAGATGATGGTTTAGTGCATGCCAAAGTGTTGTTGCCCTTTGTTGTGCTATGCTGCAGATTGCGAGTTTCCAAAAGGACTCTAATTTTAGTTTTTTTCAATGATAATCACAAGGTTACCACCCACATCAAGTCAGCCTTCCTTTGATTCTACAGCTGTGTTAATGTGGCAATATTTTATTCCTGAAGAAAGCAGCTGCTCTATTATAATGCTGCTTGAGGCACCATCCGTAAGTCCGCCCATGTGCCTGCGCGTTACACCTTTCAGTATTAGATACGGAGAAATTCAACATACAAGAAGCTCTAATTTTTTTGCTGGACGGAAGGTCAACCATTGCTGTCTTCTTTCCGCTTCTTGAACGAAGTTTCGAAGCGAAGACATGAAGTTCATCTCACCCGTATGATATCACAGCCATAGACCACACTATACATTGACTGGACACTGGCTCCTAAAGCAGATTTCGGTCCCGCAATTGGGCCTGACTGCACGGTGCCGCAGACGCATTTTTATATGTTCTTCCATTACTTTTTCATACTTTGTTTAGCTATTCGATTAAATTCTTTTGCATTCAGTAATGACTGGCTAACCTGCACATACTTCTAAAACTTTTATATGCAACAAATTCACATAAATATTATTTGAGCCCAGAGTGGAGAGCGGGTAATGTTAGAGATCTCGACTCTAAAGTAATTTTTGAAGTGAATGTGCATCGGCTAAAGAAATACAATGGCATCTTGAGAACTGAGGGTTACGCTGCTGTGACTGAAGAAACTGGCCGAGTCTGTTGAACTTCGTTGCAAAGCGATCGCATTAAACACAGCACAAAAGTTATGAGCTACTGGTCAGTATCACCGGTGCCATAATAGTGCTAGACAAATGGAGAAAAAGTTGCATCTGCCAACAAAAAATTGAGACGTGTAAGATTATGAAGGACCAGATAATATGTAAACTGTGGGAAACAGCGCTTAGAAAAGGTGTGCAAATACAAAAGAGTACAATGTAAGCAGTACTGCCGTACCTCTATGTCATAAGCAAGACACAAGTGAGAACACTTTGCTGGCGGAACAAATATGAGATTCACATGTGATATCACAATAGTAAGAGATGTTAGACGAGATGTAAGGTAGACGGACTGGTAACGGTAGACACGGTAAAGCGGCCGACATTACTGTTGTTTAGACGGGGTAGGTTAAGTTAGAAGCGCTCCCGCAAGGCAAAGTAAGGTAAGTGAAAATATTTATCAACTGCGTAATTCCTCGCGTCTTGCTCATTCAATTTAATTACATAAATTATTTTTTCCTAGTGTAGTCAAACAACGCAGCAGCCTGCAGCAACCACGATAAGAAACACATTAATTCTTTACCGTGAAATTTACTTGGCCACACGCTTACCATACTATTTTATGTACTTTTTAACTTTCGAATGGCACGCGCAAACATCAGTTTATTCTACGATTTCGTTTTTTCTTCCTCCCCCACACACGTGGAGCACAAAGCCGGGCGCGGCCCGAAGGCAGGAATTTTGTATTTGTGGCTTCCGCGCCCTGAACTTTCTTCGTGAAAGTTTCGCTCTGAGATACCCTTAATTTAGCCCTCTTCTGGCTGAAAAGTTTCTCTCATAACATATGCCAATTTTATTAGCGAAAGAGATTTTGTAATAACTAAAGCAGAATAGCGATAGGAATTTCTAGCCCTACAGCCCGACTGAAAACCAACATACAGGCGATCCGCGAGGTAAACAGCATCGTTTTATTCAACATTAATTATATTGATGTTCTTAAAAGTTTTTTTTTGTGGAACATTGGAATTTAAGGAGTAACGTTCCTACTGACAGCTTGAAAATTTTTTCAACATATTTTAAGTTATGTGGTCCTAACCTATCTTATAACTCAATGATCGCCTTCATATGTATCATTACCGCAATAAGTAAAGGAGTCGCTGACTGTGAAGCTTCTAAATGCAGGGGACACACTAAGCATTTGCACAGCCAACCTGATGCAAGGATGCGAGACTCGGACGTCATTTACGCCACGGTATCTATGCTACCGATTTTATTAAATATATGTTGAAACGGCCCGCCAGCTGCTCCTCCTAGCAACCAGTTGGGTGTAGAAATGCATATGTGGGCCCTGGCATAATAGACTGTTGAAGACCATGGTCCGTCAAGCCACCAATGAAAGCTTGCTCTGTGGAGAAAGCTAGAAACAAGAGATAGCTATCATAGGGCTACCCCCAGCCAGGCCTGTTACTCGTATTTAGTTCATTCCTGCAACGGTTCGAACAATGAGTGGCTCAACCATGTACATGCAGCAGGAGTGCTGATATAGCTGTGTACGTTGACTGGCCTACTCGAAACGAGCATATGCCCCTTGCCCTTTGGGCTTTCGAATTACAGAAATGCCCCAACTAATGAATCCTTACCATATACATATCTTTACTGGCTTCTTACTCCGAGCAACGAATTGTTCCTGGAACGGGACCAGCACTGTATTTTAACTGGCAAACACGATACGAGCAAACGCTCCTTGGGCTTTCGAATTGCGGCAATGCCGGCAACTAATGAATCCTTAGTATACATCTTTACTTTCTTTTTCTCCGGACAACGATTTGTTCCAATAACGGAGTCGGTACATTATATGTACGAGAGACATTTGGACTCTTTTCGTCGCCACTGACGCGCATGACAGGCTAAATAATATCAAACAGTATTCCTTTTTTGTCATTCAGTTCAGTATTAACGACACCGTGCTACTTCAACTGTCGTTGTAATAATTGCTGCCTATTTTTGCGCGAATGTCCCATTACACTGTATCTTCCTGGAGAAAACATTGCAATTTCAGCCGTTGCACAATATATGATTGATGAGCTAAATTTCCTCTATGCTCTATTCTGTGATGTGGACATTCGTTCTATCAAGATATCCGTTAGGTCACCTTAATATTGTCTCAGTTACGCCTTTGGAACATCTTACTTTTCCTGCCTGCTCTGCTTCCTTTAACTTTTGTACTGTTATTACATGGTACTTTCCTCTGCGCCTCCTCTTCCTGAATCCTCGTCCCTATGCGTGTTGATCCAATGTGGAAACATCCTCTTCCATGATTTCCACCTCATTCTACATATTCCTTCGTTCTTCCTCTATTTGGATCGCAGTGTCCTTTGTTGGCAGGATAGTGTAAATCAAGAAGAAAATATTAGGGAAAAATCCCATTTACTGTAGGGTGCTAAAACCTGTTTAGAAATAGGTGTTGCATAATAGATGTCTCTGTAACCCTATGTTCTACTTCCCCGTTCAGTATTATGGTAATTACAATACATACATATCATTTTCTGTGTTGTAAATAACGCAGTATAAAAACCTAATTTTCAATTCACAGCGTAACAAACCCCTTTTTGTTCCAACACTCGTGTGTTACGGTGAGTTAATTGTTATCAGCTGGGACTCAATTAATACATGAAGCAGTGGCATGACTAAGTTGCAACTATCCCTGTAGTGTGTTGCTGTACTTCCAGGTAACCTGTAAGGTTATAATGTAGCCCTCAATTTTAATGGATAAATTTGGACCTAGCATAGCTGCAGCAACGCAGGTATTCCCTTGCAGCTTCACCACACCGGACCCAAAGAGCGAAATATGACTTCATGTCGCCTGGCATCTGAATGGCTGTATTCCGACTAGTCTTTCCCATCTCGTCCAATTCGGAGAATCAGGCATTCCCATCAGGGGAGGGCCCTGGGAATGGCAAATCACTGGTTCTTGTCGGACGGGAATCCTAAACTGGACACGATCAAAATCCGGATTTTGCATGCGATTTCCGCGTATTTTGTTGTTCCTTGGTTTAGCATTCGGTGAAGCGAACGGCTGGGAGGTTTTTTGATATGCGCCGCATACAGCTGCTGGCTCCAAGTTCTCTTAAAATTGCCCAGAGAAAGTGGCCGCTGGACTTCACTGGGAACTTGGTCAAAAATAGTGGTGGAGGGCAGGGATATTGGGAATATTTTATTGAGCTTTACTGCCATGATGTAGAGTTCGGCTCTGGCTCTTATGGCTTGCTGAGGCAGGGTGTATAAAGCGCCGCAGCTGAACATAACTGGACCCGGTGAGCTGTAGAGCCTCATGGACGACCAATGTTGTGCAGCTCCAAATGTACCCGTCGTACCCGTAACGACAACGTAACGTCTTTGAAGATCACTTTAAAAAATAAAAGGGCGAGCCTCACTCTATAACGCTGACGAGTTCGCTATAGTTTGAATCCCTTGCTATAGTGGGGTGCCTAAAAGGGCAATTTTCTAAGTTCTTTTTTTCTGATTTGTAGAAGACGTTCTTTGGGGCAATATTCAAATTTATGAATACTGGATTACGTATATGAACGTTTTTGTTAGCCATATTTGCCGCATTATATGCATCCATTCTTTAATGTCCCATTTTTCTTGAGAAGCCTTAGTGTGCATACTGCAATTTTGAACTTCTCAGCAACATTAATTGCTGTCTTTTCATAGTCTTAAGCCACTGAAAATTGTTATCTTCTCATTTGTGGATAATTGATATATACCGTCTCTCCGCTTATTGCTTTAGGGGCGCTAATTTAGAAGAAGTTCTGAGATCGATCTACCCTCTCTTGCACCAACCGGTATCAGTGATGCCGTCGAACGTAGGAAAGTAAACACGGATTGATATATATGCATATAATATCTTGAATTTAGCATTCTACAAATAAATACGATTCTGTGAATTGTTACTTCATTTGCTTACAATATCCTCTCTCAATGCACATCCTAAATTGCTTAGCTTATAAGTATCAATTCATAAAAAACTTATTTCGGAAATAGAGGGGTGACTTAAGTTTGATGCTATGGAGCTGAATAACCCCGCTTTAATTGTGTGCTAGTATAAAGAGGTGCAGTATAAAGTTATTATGGTCTGTATACAACGCTGCAAATTTTAACTCACCCAAAATTACAATCATGCTCATTCGAAATTTTACCATTTGAGACTCGCTATGGTACAAACTGCGGCGGCGGCGGCGCCTTACGTATTAAAACAATTTTATGGAGGGTGTAGAAACGGGCAACCCAATGTCATGCTCTCAGCAAGATAATCCAATGGGAAGTTTGGCGACGGACTGTACAGCTTTTGTTGTCTCTGTGTATTGGGCTTAAAATGGGCAAGCGCCCGTTGACTAAATTTAGCCTCTCGATCGTGTACTAGCTGGAGAAATTACTTGGTCCATTATCTAATTTTGGCTTTCTCGCAAGACAGATCGTGTTATCGTTCGTCTGGAAGCGGAGGTTACAGCTGTTTTGAATTTTTGCAATCATAACGATGTTTTGTATCACAACATATTATCATTGGGCTATTTGAACAAAATTGATGAAGCTTAGACTGACACAAACTGCCTAAAAAAATGCTTAAGAGCCAGTTCTTTCAGTTATATTCGATAACGCAATTACACTAATGGAGTAACCTTAAAGGAAATCCCTTTAAATTTATGCAACATCTCTGAACTATGAACCGGAGCCTAAGAAATTATGAGATTGCTATATTAGCGGTTCTAGTGCTGTGCAGTTGTTAATGATGAAAATGCCTTGAAAATCTGCACTTTGTGATTTAAAAGTTACATGATTCCAGGGTTCGATTTTTTCTACTTCTATGCAACCTGCTGACTAATATTTACCTATTTCACGTTAGGCAATATCACCTGGGAGCCCAGGAATAGGGTTTAAGTTTAAGTGGCCCAGCTCCGTTAAGATAACCTGGTTCACCAAACCCTAACGTATTCCAGCATTAGCTCTATGTTTTAGATATGCTCAAGATTGTGTTGTCGTCCGTCTCGAGTGCAATAGGTCCACTACTAACCCCTAAATTTAAATCCAAACCTCAGCATTGAAGCTTCAAACAGTGGATTAAATTATCAAATTAAAACTAGGCTATTAGAACACGCCTTGTAGCTAGTCAAGCTTGTTCCTCCTTTATAGGGAAGCTCGTCCACTGGATTACTTATAGTCTTCGCATGCCACGGCAATACGATAAATTGACAGGAAAAATGTGGTGCCACAATGTGGAGCTCGTATGTTGTCCACGCTACCGTATCTATGCTACCGAGTTTAAATATATTTTCTGGACGACGAACGAGCTGCCCATCCTCGATTCAAGTTGTTCGTGCTATTGTATGTGTGACCTCGGCATTCGGAGCTAGTACTCCGGGCATTTTGTCGAACCCTGCTTGATTTGCTCCCTAACCCATATAATTTTTATTCTCCTGCTCTTCGTTGCAATCATTTATTCGTACCTTTACGTTTCCTGTCTATCATCAACCTCTTGTTTTTTTCGACATGCTGTATCAGCCGCTCCGTTTCCTTGTGTGGAATGAAAGTACACTTTCTGCATGGAATGCTCGATTAGTAAGATTACGGATATTAACCAGATAATGGACGGTTACGAGAAAGCCTAACTTTGCGTGGAGGACAGGTTTCTTCTCGCAAAATCTAATGTTTATTTTTTTTCTCGTTTAGATCTTTTCTTTTTAAAATTTGAATACTAGTTAGTTATTTGAGGTTAAATAAATGACCCTTCTCACAGCTATGAGAATTAAGTCATTGAGAACTTGAACACCTTGTGGCGTAAGACCATCACTCGCGGTTAGGAGAATTTTAAATTCCACACCGTCATTATTGATGACCAGCATACTTTAGAGTATTGTCATTTTTCGCATCTCAGTCAACCCACCTGACTACCTAAAAAAGATTGTGATGATGGCTCAACTCCTTCTGCCTCTTTTTGGGTGAACAGACACATATACAAATGCTCATAAATAACGTACTTAAATCTTCAACACAAACATTATTACCGCTCCTCGCTTCGCTCGCTGGTGATAAGCAAAACGGGAGATCGACATAAGTCGACGCAAGCTGTTAACACGTTACTAGCAGCCATTGCCTGAGCTCTGTAGCAGTGCCTGTCCTAAAATACATTTAAGGCAGCTGTGACACCCACCTGTCTCCTTAGGTACGTCACTCTTTCATCGTCTGAAATCCAGGCTTGTACACCAAATGCTAATTTCCTAACAGTGCCAGTCTTCGCATCAGTCTTTTTGCGGCAGCTGTAGCGCCAACGTCTCTCTGTGAGATTTAAAAACATTCCCAAGTCAGTGCGGCTTCATTCTCATGTAAATTGAGTCTCATTCTCTGTTGTCACTCTTATAGGCCAATTTGCCTCTTTTTATCTGAACCTCAACGGGATTTAGACGCGCGTTTTCCCCGCCATTGCTCAGGATGCACCGGAGTCTAAGGCATTCTCAGCAACCTCCAAGTGTCGTCTAGGGTATTTTTCCGAGTATGTTTAGGGTAATACACGTCACGGCTAGTGGTAAAATATTATGCATCTCCATGTCTATTTTTCCGGCCTGCCAGCAGTTTTCGCTCGAGTTTTACCGTTCTTTTGGTCGATTTTTCAGTGGATTGGCAGAGCAGGATGGCGAGATGATGCCTCTGCATTAGCTGCCTGCCAGCTTTTATGAGATCCGAATGACTTTATTTGACGCTGGATTAGATAACTGATGATGGGCTGAGCTAAAATTTCTCACTGGTGATTACTATTTCATATCTTGAGCCTTTGGAGTCTTTTGTATTTGACTTTATTTGACACTGGATTAGATAGCTGAAGATGAGCTGAGCCAGAGTTTCTCGCTGGTGGTTACTATTTCATATCTAAAGCTTTTGGAGTCTTTCGTATTTGATTTTATTAGGAGGTGGGTAAATAACTGATGTTAACCTGGGCTGGAGTTTTGCACTGGTAATTACGATTTTCGTGGCTTGACTCCCTGCGGTTTTTGGCATTTTAATTTACTTGATATTGAATTAGATAACTGAAGATGGATCGAACCACTGATGGCTATTTCCACATCGTGGATTGACCATGTTTTATTCAACGTTTCAAATTTCGTAGTAGTCCTACTACTACATATTTTTTTCTCTACTCGAAACCCCGTCTTTTGTTGTCAATTGAGTTCAAAGACTCAATTATGTAAATTTCAATACATGTTTCTTTCTTTTCCTTCACGACACACAGAAAACATGTTTGCTTGATTTACTAACTTATGAATTACATCTATAAAGTCGGTTATTTTAGCCTTTCATGAAAAACCTATTCTTTATAATGCTAAACGAAATGTATAAACTAGCAGTAAACCTGAGTATATATTTTATTATTGGCCTCTACGGGAAAAGTCACAGACTCAACAGATTCCTAAAACGGAGATATAAAGATTGAAAAAAAATCATGAATATAAAAATTTTGAACCACTAATACATGAAAATAGCTTCGTGATAAATATTTTAAACTAGAGCACTCTGAGAGCACATACCTCCGGCAAGCGAAGGAACGGTAGCAAAAAATTCAAATTGGCTCTGAAACCATAGTTTTCTTTATATAAGCTCCAAAATCTAATCATTTGTGTCTTTTGATAGTAATAACAGCTGGTGCAATTTTCTTGAAGATCTGTTCATAACTTTTTGAGTAATGCTGCTAACAAACGTTATAACAAATATGAGTTAAACATACAAACGAACGAACTGATTTGCACCAAAATTTGATCATTCATGTCTATAAATGATTCCCTAAAAATTTCATAAAGATCCTTTCATTGTTTTTTGAGTGATTGTGCTAACATATATAAAACTAAAAACCGTGACAAACGAACGCACGAACAAACGAATCATTACCAAAATTTGGTCATTTACTCTTCGTTATATACCTAACAACTCTTGTGAATTTCATAAAAATCCGTCCAAAACGTTTTGAGTTATGGCATTGAGAAAAATGAGGCACACAAACAAACAAACGGATGGACGGATCTTCATTAAAAGTTAATCATCTGTTCCTCCTAACATACATAACAATCCCTGTAAATTTTGTCGAAATCCGTCCATAACTTCTTGAGTTATCTTGGTGACAGACAAACAGTCAGAAAGATTGACAAACCCGACGAAAACATAACCTCCTTGGCGGAGGTAATTAATAAGTGAGCAGTAAAAATGAAAATGTACTCTAAGTTGCCGTCTAATCCGAGTTTATATGCATTGTATGTTAGAGCAGAGAGTGGTTCTATACTTGCCAAAGGTACTTTTTGTCAATTTTATGCTTTTTTCTGGAAGATAATTATCTCATGTTAATTGTTTAGCACGTTAGTGAACATTGACATCTCTGCGGACGAGTTATTTAGTTTGTCACATCTGACACCGCCTATGACGAGAATCTGACGAATTCGAATTACCCAATTGCCAAACTAACTCTATTTCCAAACAAATAGTTATATTTGATAGGTGAAAATAATAATCCGATCAAATAAAAACTGTTTGTTCGGAAATAGAATTAGTTCGACAATTGGATAATTCCCCTATAGGTTACCTAGCAATTATTATGCTACTTATGACCTTGAGACAGAGCTATAGCAGTAATTTCATAATTGAGAAAAAAAGAAGTGAGTGGATGTAATGTTTATGAACTTAATAAGATATCTGTTGCGCATTAATTACAACGATAATACCAAGCCTATGTGTCTCGCATGTAAGGCATAAAATCTTGCAAAAATGATCGTCGCCCAACGATAATCTAAGCTGGAAAATAATTATTTGTGTTGCTGACTAATACATACAAGTAGTATACAGACCACGCACTAGAGCACAATCACAACCATCTAGCAAAATATACGCCCTTCCGACAATGACAATCTTATCAGCGATAAAACCTCGGTGAAACAGAGCTCTACGGGCAGT
>LQNS02000210.1:6053136-6069374 GCA_001587735.2 Parhyale hawaiensis
ATATATATATATATAGAGAGAGAGAGAGAGAGAGAGAGAGAGAGAGATTTTTGCGCATTGTTATTAACTAAACACTTGACAATTAATGGTCATGCAGACTATTCTAGAAGTGAACACACATACTAAAAAAAAAAAAACTCGCCCAGCTCCACGAGCAAATCATTGCATACAATGACATCACACTACACGTAGTCAGCAGATGCGTCCATTTGTTATAGTCAAATGCAACACGCTGAGCATAAGCCCGAATGGAGTGAGCAACAACTGCAGAAGAGCACTCGCCCTTGAAACAACAACACTGTACATCTTCAATGTTATTGGTAGCAGTTAGAGCTGTAGCTGTTAGTCTCATTGATAAATGATCCAGTGACGTTAGCTGGAGCGCACCGTTGCAGCCGTTACAGGTGTTACAGCCGTTATTTACGAGCAATGGCGGCGCTCCGAACCCTCTAAATGTGCAGCCTCAACTGCCCGGTCATGGGAGGCTGGGAATGCAGTAGATTCGGGAAGGTGAGAGGTGGACGTAGAATGAACGTGGCTGGTCTATCGCTAGTGCGGCGACAGAAAGTTAAAACTTCGTAATTAAAATCCGATGCTAGCAAAACATATTAGCCTCAAGTTAATCAAAACCAGGAAATAGCAGTAAAAGTAAAAAAACGTTGAAGAAAATAGTAAGTAGTAAGACATACGGTAATGCTATAGAGGGAGAGGAAACAATATACCTTATAGATTTTAAAGCATCCAGACACCGTTTGTAGACTTTTTTATACAGCTTATGCTCGAGAGTGACAATAAAAAACAGTCATGGCCATTTGAATGATGTAACGTAATTTGGAAAGGAGCAATAGCTTCTGATAAGATATTAGGTAATCTGTTACTGGCTTCTGGCGTAATAGTTAAACATCATTAAATTCACATCAACTTGGGCTACTCTAGTGCTGCAGGAAAGACGGTAGTTGAATTCAGGAGGGAAGAGGTGGGTTGACTTCACATGACCAGACAATCGCTAGCACTGCCTCAATTATGAATACTAGCACTTCAAGAATATTGGTATACTATCTCTACGAAAGTATATGATTGCACGTATAAAAGAGCTACATAATCGAGACACTAAATATTAATCGTTGCTCGTAGCACACTGTGAAAAAGTCGATAAGTTTCACGCAGGAAACTTCAAGATGTTACCGGAAAAGTATAGTATAGAATTCCCGTATTTTCCCTTGGCGACTATACCTGCGATTACCAGAAGGCAGTTCCCTATATAAACTGTCATTTTAACTGGCAAGCAAGATGGGAGCTCGCTTGGAATTTCATTTATTTCTTTAAACATAAATATAGTATCTGTTGACGTTATGGGTTACGTGGTATATCATTTATACTAGCAGTAATAAGGGATAAAAATCGTAAATTGAATGAAGCGTAATAAGCTTAATAGCAAAAAATAACGCTGTCGAATACTTATTTAAGGATGCCAGTTCATTGCTCTCACAAAGTTTATTTCAAAACACAAGTATTCATTCAAGCTGAACAAATTGCAAACTATATATACATTTTCATTTGACTACATCACTCAACAGATGCATGACTATTACACGCATGTGTACAATTTTGCACAAATCAATGACGTATAAGACACTGTATCAAAATTATTTGTTCAAACTTGAACACAGCATCTGCATGTAAAGCGTTTCTTGCACTACAGCCTCCCGTTTGAGCACTTGACAGTCTCTAGGTAAGGCACTGACTTCAGCACCTCCACAGCGCGGTATGAGAGATTTCGAAACCTGCACCGAGGGCTTATGTTATGTTCAGGCGTGGTGGTAAATTACGGACAAATCCAGTAAAACTTACAAAATGATGGTCGCATTTTTGGCACCAACCTTTTCTCTGTAAATTTTACAGAATTTTATTACAGTGTTGGTTTACCTATTGTTACGAATATAGTAAATCATATAATTAATTAATATGCTGCATATATATATCTTCTCGCAGGTCATTTCATTAATAAATCAATATTGCCGTGTATTCAAGAAAGATAAATACTGAGAGATGGAGACTGAGATTGTAGGCTAATACTTAGGTCTCCGCGAAGAGGATTGAGTCTGAGAGAGGTGTTGGTGGAAGTGGGATCGTGTCTCTCTCTCCGGGGGACATGCGTCTGTGCCCTACCTCTGTCGGTGGCATTCACATTTGAAGCTCTCGACTTGACATCTCCGTTTTGGTCCTTCTAGGGGAATGGGCCACATGACAAAGTCTTGTGTCTCCGACGCCGAGTGCTTTGCATTATGCGCAACGGCAGGTCTTGCAACACCTCGTTGTGATTACTAACGTTGAAATTTCAGCCCCTCTGTGGGAATGGGCTTGACTGTTTGCTATTCTGTGTGCTTGTCGTCATGCGCACTCATTGCCGCTGCTTCGCTTCGGCATAGTTGCAAATTAGAGCATCCTTCGAAGTACATGTGGGGAAAGCTTCTGCGTCGAAAATTCGGTCCCTCATTGGGAATGGGCCCTAGTTTCATACACAGACTGAGTGTTTTATGAATATAGCAACCTGATGCAGTTCATCGTCGTAAAGTCTTGGATAGTTAAATACAAACGTCTTCAGTTCGGCAACGACGGGCTTTCGGCCTCACTCTGGGTATTAAGCTTTTTGTTCATCCAGCGTATTGAATATTTTAGCCAAAAACAATCAGATGCAATGGTACTTTTACACCTGTTCGGGACACTTCATATTTTCATCATATATAGCTTGTCCGACTTCGTGGCTGTGGCCCCTTTCTTGGAAAGGGCCTGCTCCTGTCCAAAAGTTCCGTGCCTGGCGACCTTATATTGCACCATTTTTCAAGATATGTATCGTTACAGCTCGTTTCATCGGTTAAGTGATCATCTGATCTTCAGCTGCGGTTGGGACTCGTGGCGTTCACGACGGCATCATCTACTAAGAGTTAAGGAATTCAGTTCTACAATTGGGCATAGGTACGTCATCCGCATAAAATCGAGCTTCGGGCAGCATTAGATCATCCAGTCCGTGGGAATGGTTACGGGTTGTGTACTCAAAGATGAATTGAAAATACATCAAGAATATTACGATAGTGAGATCGTATTTGAACTCTAGATATTAAGCAAAAGCGGGAAAAAAATGCGAAACCGCTAGGAACACGAGTATTGTAGCTGTTGACGGTCTTTGCGCAATATGCGTTACGAGATAAGTGACTACGAGCTCAAGTTGTGTCTATCAATATCGTTCAAAATCTTAATAGCGTAATATTAATTATGACTTCTTTGTGCGTTGAGTGATGTCGGGCCAAATCTCTCGATATATTAAGAGGCGTCTTTCATGCGAAATTATCACTAAATTTAAGTTTGCCATCTGCACATTGCACCGTAAAAATCATCATTATTGTCAAGTCATGTGTTGTGATCTTCTCTTACTAAAGCGTGAGTTGTGTTTTTACCAGAGCTTCTCTAGTCCCCTATGATGTGATATGACACACTTCACATCATAAGTGGAAGAGGTACGGTTTTTATTCTCACGATATTAAGCGATTATTATTATTAAAACTTCATGCCCGGGCCGCCACGGACAGGTAGTACAACCCAAATGAAGCAGTTTGCAACACCGGGAAGCCCGAAACACTGCTAAAGAGAATAAAAAAAATATTAACTGCTGACTTAAACGCCTGCAGGCCAACACGACCGAAAGCCGACGCCGGCAACGAATTCCAAACCCCAACAGACCAGGGCACTAAGCACTGACTGAACTGACGAGTTCTGCATCTAACAGTCTCTAAAATGAAAGAGTGCGCGTCAACCGCAGCACGTGTAATCCTCCGTGAGACCTTGAGGGCTGGGACAGATGAATACAACCAATGTCTTTCATTTTTGTAAAACTTATAAAACATACAGAATCCAGCAACCTCTCTCATATGAGACAGGTTCACCAGATCATTTTCGGCACAGAGCCCGCTGGCTGAACTAACAAGTCGGTCCAGCAGACGCAAGTGTCTGTCAGCAGCTGAAGCCCAGACCACTGAGGAATACTCCAACATAGGCAGCAAAATAGCATAAAAGCATCTGCGGTTAACCTCCCTGTCACCAAACACAGAATTTACCTTACGCAGGAGCCCAATCTTACTGGAAGCACGTGACACAAGTCGCCTAATATGCGGTTCAAAGGGAAGCTTCTTATCAAAGACAACACCGAGAATCTCCAAGGAGAAAGACTCCTGAAGCAAAGTATCAGCTATCCTTAGATGTGGATGCTGCGGTAAAGGTGTCCGAGTCCGACTGACAATCATAAGTAGACTTGGTCATACTGTAATTCAGTTTAATACTGCAGGCCGAGCACCATGCACTAATGTGTGACAGATCCCTATTCAGAGACTCAGTGACATCATTACGCATGCTGGGGGCAGGTATCACTGCCATCAAGGTGGAATCGTCGGCATAGTTGATCGTCGTGTTCTCTAGCGAGGAGAGCATGTCACTAGTATATAGAACGAACAGCAGCGGGCCAAGTACGCTACCCTGAGGGACGCCAGACACCACCCCAACTAAGGCGCACAAAACACCGTCAGCAGACACACTCTGCGTCCTCTCAGAAACAAAATCGCGAATGATTGACAAAACCCTACCACCCACACCAAACGAGTCCAACTTGTACAATATGTGGTTGACCCTGTCAAACGCCGCACTGAAGTCCAACTGTACCAGGCGTGCCTCATCTCCACAATCCAATGCAGACTGCAAATGGTGTGACACCGATAACAGTGCGTCACAACAGCCCAAACCCCTTTCTGTATGCAAACTGACCAGCAGGTAACAAACCCGCAGCCTCAGCAAAACGTCCAAGCTTAACAGCGAGCAATTTCTCGAACACCTTCGACAAAATTTGCGTCAGCGTAATAGGTCGGTAGTTGGCGACATGGGGCGACCCTGGACCCTTGGGAATGGGAGTAATGTTCCCGGTACGCCAACAATGGGGAAAAACCCCAAGCCGTATCAAATTCCGGAAGATCACTCCAAGCTTAGGGGCGAGACCATCAGCAAGCTGCTTATAAAACAGAGGAAACATACCCACAGGGTCCACACCTCCGTAAGGATCAAGATCCTCAAGCAGCTCCTTGATAGTTTCAGATCTGAACGCCAAAGAGGTTAAATGAGGTTCAGGGTGACACCCATGAGGCAATGGCAACACATCTCGGCTCTGCTTCAAATCATAGTGAGTCGACAAGAGTTCCGCCCTAGACAAGGGATCAGTAATGATACCTCCACCGGGACCAACAAGGGGTGGCAAGAAGGTTCAGCACCGAAAACTGAACCTCTAAGCTCACTTCACCAACGATGTGGATGGTCAATACTCAGTAGAGACTCCCTACAACGCTGCCTCTGACGATGCTGAGCCCTCTCATACACACGCTTAGCCTCGACCCTACGATCCACATATGTCTGCCACAACGTGCGGTCACGTGAACGCCGCCAAGCCTGATAAGCCGCTTGTTTAGCTTTAAAAGCTAACCGACACTGGTCATCAAACCACGGTTTGTCTCAAGACCTCACAAGAATAGTCCTCTTCGGGACAAACCTCTCCAAAATAGAAACAATCAAGTCGTTGAACTCAGAGATAGGATCATCACTACAAATAATCTGGCGCCAGATTAACGCCCTTACTGCTCCAGTAATAGCATTCCAATCAGCCCCACTCTTAACGAACACCACTCACCTGGTGTCTACCACAGGAACAACCTGGTTCAGGTTCGATGACATAACCAGATGTGAGTGGTCCGAAGTGCCAATATGGGAGCCAACTGACACAGTCATCAAGTCCGGGACATGAGTCATAACGAGGTCGAGACAATTGCCAGCAATATGCGTAGACCCACGAACTAGCTGCACACATCTAGATAAAGTACAAAAGTCTAACGCAGCATCGCCATGCCGATCAGTCGGTGACACAGATCCTAACCAATCCCTGTGGTGTGCATTAACATCCCCCACAAAAACAAATGCTGACTTAGGATCCGTACTCGGAACCGAGGCCATCGCCGTCAGCAAACAGTCATATAGAAAATCATTAGTTAAATAAAAATTGTTCAGACGGCCACACACCCTCACAACTATGAACTCATGACAAATGCACTCGTGCACTGACTGCCGGTAAGCACAGAAACCACTCCGGAGATAGACGGCCATGCCCCGAAATCCAGGCCTCGATCCCACCAGCCTGCGAAAAGGGGACTGGAAACCTGCCAAGGCAAGCTCCGCGTCGTGCCTCCTACCTGATACTAGCGTCTCGGTACAGCACACGACATCCACCCCACGGGACACAAAGTCAAGCTTCGCGAGGTTCGCATACAGTCCTCTAATATCACAATAGAGGAAACGACACTACCGAGCCCGACCCGGTCCCGGGTTGCTCTCCACATCACCACAAAGTAGAAGGGAAATGAAGATAGAAACAGTAGCATAGAAAAATAAGGAAGTACACAAAAATGTACATAAATATACAGAAAGGTACAAAATAAGTGAAAGAAATCCCATAAACAAATGACAGCATTAGCAGAAGAACGGTCCACTCGGCAGAGCTGCTATACCGAGTAAGGCTAACACAACCCCCAGGTTCGCCAGGTTATGGGGGACGACAGTCACGGTGGACATGTGAGTACCTCCACCAACCTCCCATGGCCCTGCCGCTCACAGCACGGGATTAGCACAAGAAGAGGAAACAAAAGAATAAATTAGAAGAAAAGAAAAATTGAATTATTTTACGGTACATGCTCTTACATTTTTCTGTCTTTTATTGCCAAAGTGAGATGCATGAGTATTCAAGAACGTTCGCGAATTTCATTGATGCGTCCTTCGTCTGTCTGTTCTTCGCTTTTCATTCTGTCTCTTGATTACAATAAAATCATTTCATTGCTTATTGTGTGTTTCACTTAGCGTCCGAAATGGAACTCGCATGTAGTTAGCAAGATGCTTGTTTATTCATTCTTTATTCATTTTGTCAGTTTTAATATTTATTAGGTGCGTTATTATATTTTCATTATTTCTATCATTCATTTATTTATATCTTGGGGAGGTCGCCCGCCTCCCAAAAATATGGCGTCATGTATAGGTACAGGTATATAATCTCTTTCCAATAATAGATATCAATCACGATTCATTTAAAACGCCTTAACACTATGGCAAATTACGATACTAAAGGTTTCCAAATACACAGGACAAGCTTACAAAGCCACGTTTGTATGATAAGTTTTCATTTATTGACAATACTTCGGATGCAAGCGAAGTTTCATTGTTGCGTCTTAGTAAGTGGCCATTGAGAAAATGCACTCACAGTCACGTGGTAAGCCACGTTATTTTATAAAACACTGTGTATATACGATAAGTAAACTTATATTTGGTTGTTAAGGACAAGTACAGACTTTAATTTATATTTGGTCACGTTATAATTTGCACATTACCTTACGTTTGTACTTTTACCTGTACCAATAATATATGTTGCCTCTGTCTTCTGTTCGGTGCGGAACAGATGCGAGGCAATTTTCGCGGCCGCGAGAGTTGCGGGCCGGGGGAGCCGTTTCGGCAGAAGTTTGGCTGCTGTAAGCCTTTGCTGTCGCACAGAAAATGAGATATGAATCCGACCGCTCCAGCACACAGGCAGGACCTGCGGACCGCTCTGCCAGCCATAGTTGTTGCTCTCTGCCGGCAAGGATGCCAACAAAATGTAGCTAGTAATACCTGGTCACGGTACCTGAGGACCTCTCTGTCGCCAGTTGTTGGCCAGTGGCAATGTGGATACAAACAAAATGTACTATCCAGCGGTTTCTGATCACTCCAGCACATGGGACTTGTGCACAACTTGGCCACCAGTAGTTATCCTGTAGAACTTAAGTTCATCTCAAGGCTTCTGCGACACCCACAGAAAGCGAAAGGAAATTACTCGTTTACTGTATTTAAGATCAAAAATTTATTTCATGGGAAATGCTCCAAAGTTTTTAATAGTGGGAATGGGATTTAATTAAGCCAGTTTTATCACTGTAGCAATTCAAAAAGAGTGGGACTCTGCATGAAATGCAACGCTGACGTTGTAGCTGCGTAGATGTCAATCCACTTGCTTTTCTAGTCCTTTTTTTAAACCACAGCTGGCCGTCGTAAGTTTTCTGTGGTACTTGTCTTACATTACTCTAGGAATGGACTGAAGTAGTTGCTGATAGCACTAATGCTCTGAATTCCGGTCATGTTCTACTGTCACAAAGGAGATCATCTTTGTCCCTTTTTGTAATTCGCTACTGACTATTTAAACTAAATATAAAATTAGTAATGTATTGACACATAATGCACGGTAAAAGCTTGCGTTTACAAAATTTTTCATATGTTTCCACATGTGGTGCTCTTCGATATGCTCTTCGACATAGTCAGAGGCTGTATGATTTGCAATGACTCTCATTATTGGTGTCCCGTAGATTTCTTGTAACGCTGCTTTCATTTCACGTTCTTTAGAAACTTTAGCACCTCTAGAGAGAGAAATATCTGTCAAATATGCATGCCTATTTGCACGTGAGAGACATAGACATGTCCACGACGACTACGGATAAGTATGCCAATCACACTGAAGCAAGCAATCATATTAGATGATGGTTACCGTCATTGATCCAGACCACATCTGAATCAGCTATTGGCGCACCTTATGTTTCAATGATTTGATTCTTGACGGCTGTTTGCACTGTTTTTTACCGAGGGCCTGCCGTTCACCGATTAGAATTTATTTCCGTCCGTTCTCCTCATGAGTTGCCTTAGTTCGGTTCCGGCACCGCGAGCCAATCGTGTAGTCTAAGACCTACGTAGCCTTAAGTAACAACTGTCTTTCCCTACGTCCAGTGTGGTTCTTTCTCTGTTATTACTCTTACTAATCTTCTCTATGTTCTCTATTTCATCGTTCTGGATAAACCTTCAGTGTATATATTTATGAATTTTTATATGCTGAATATCGGTAGCATTCTAAGTCCTTCATTTTTGCTTCCTTGAACAGGTGAGATGGAAGCCACAACTCTGTCAAAAACCGATTGGGTGCTATTTCCAGCAAGTGTGCTCTCCGATGCGTATAAATAGCAAGCACTGACAAATTCAAGCATCGATCTGAGTGACCAGTGGAATGTTCTATTTATAGTTAAACTGCGGGTCACTCGAGCCATGTTTATATGTGGCTTTTATGTTAATACTGAAGCGGTTCAAAGGAGGCGTTAACAGTTTCATCTCTAATTTCTAAGCCAGTAACTCCTTAGCGTCCAAGGGGCTTTTGCATTATCGTCGCCTATGAATATGTTGATAATAATAACATAGTGCCCTAAAAAATTCTTTCAACGACCTCACTACAGCGCTCAACTCTACATTGTCAATGCTATTAATCGACAGAAATGTTGAAATTGAACCACCTACTTTAATTCACTACACTCCGTAGAACCCTACTCGCATGTTTCTGTGAGAATTCTCATGCTGTACAACACGACAGCTGATGAAGTTGACTGTGTGTGGTCCTGTACCTGTAAGCCCTCTACGACTATCAGGGCTAACTAATCGCCTAAAATTTGAACTCTTGTGTGCTTTCTTATTTGTGCACTTATGTAGGAGTGGCATTACTTCTGACGTTCCATTCATTGTGCCTTACCTGTGATGTGATTGTTGTGGTCACCGGTCCAATACATCTGACTGATGAAAAAAATTTAATGCTCACCCCAATTTGACTAACGAATATTATATTCTTATTATGTGTTCTTTGCTTCCTTTGGAGTATCGCCAGTAGAGCTTGATAGATCTGCCGGGAAGATAAACTAAATAATGTAAAACTATTTGGGAAGTGTGTAGCAAAAGCTCATTCTCCTGCACCGCCAAATGTATAATTTTGGCTGAAGTTCAGTCAGAAACTGAAGAATAATCTCTCGAAAAAGGTTGGAAAAGAACTGCTTGTGGACCAGCCTTGACGCTTCCGTGTGAATAATCTGCTGCATTGAAATTGTGTTCATGAAAATCTCTCTGTTGTAAATGCTGTTGAATTTAAGGTTGAGAATATCTCTGTATTACAAATAATATCCAACTGAACTGAACTGTTTGACGTATCTCCAGTTTTCTGACTGATACTTCGAACACTTACGACCAAGTACAATAGCGCGAATCGTTCCAAACCTAAATGGAAGTGCAAACAAATGAAACACACTAAAATACATTCGATATTTCTAAATTGCAATAACATTGAATGTACCAAAGTTTGCAACCCGGCGGGGATGAAGTGATGGCACCAAGGGTGTTTATGGGTGTCATTGTAGAATAAGTTCCCCAGAATGAACAAGTCTTGTGTTACCGCAGACATCTCGAGCGCTGCCACCTACCTTACACAGCCACGATATCACTCACCATACACACCTGTGACACCTCCGCTGCCTTTCTTGATACATGCACTGTTGCCACTCACCACACATACCGCTGCCACTCACCATACAGATACACCGCCGCCACTCACCATACACACCACTTAACTCTGCTGTCGCTCACCACTGCCATTCACCATATGTACAGACATCCGATGTCGCTCTCCATGCTCTCCTGACGCTCCTCCAATTGTCTACTTTAGCACAGATCGACGCTCTTGCTCCAAAAAGCCAAACTTTGACCAAACTTAACATGAGGCTACGAAATTATCGCAATTGGACCAATTGTAATTGGCTGCAATTGGCGATGCAGAACAACTGTTACCGATCGACAATGGCCCATTAAAGGCGGACCTAATGGGCGCCGGCCGGAATTACCGGCCCCTAATGCGGAAATTTGCCGTCCGCGGAAGTGCTCTAACTTGATTTCGGCTGGAGAGTTTCCACGCTCGGCCTTAGCCTAAGAATAATAAACAGTACCATTAAAGTTGCGCTTACCATACGTGCCGGAGCATTGCATCTCACACCGCAGCATCGTGGAAAGGAATTGAAAATTTCCGCGCTGCTTACAACGCAACGTTTCAAAAGTCCGTCGCGACTAGCGAGACGCAAGTATAGTTTTGTTCGGAGTGACCGGGGGAGGTTTTGAAAGTTAACCACGATTGGCGAGAGACATGTGTAATTATGCCCCAATGTCTGAGGAAAGTTTCAAAAGTCAGCCCCCCAAGTGAGATACACGAGTTACTTTGTCCATAATACCTAACTGCAGCAGAAATCAGAAGTTATCTAATACAAAAATGAACAGAAACATGTGCAATTTCGCATGCAGCGGCTGTAGAAGGTCTGGAAAGCCAGACATAGCTGTCGAGAGACGGTGCTTCGCCCACAACACTGAGCTGCTCACACAAATGATTATGGAGATGCAAAATATAGCGGCCAGCATACAGCGAATAGAGGATCTGTGAATTCTATTTGCTAACTCGGCACTACAGACTATTGCAAAATAGGCAAATGCACTGTGCTTTCAGGAATAATTAGTATCGAACAGTTAAGAAATTGCATTGAAACATTTGTTTAGACACCATCCACAGTTAATAACTGGAATCTATTGATCACGTCAGGCTACGTCCCTGTGTGTAACTAGAAGGTATTTCCTTCAGCAGCTCTGCTTAACCGACTAATAGTACACATTATAAACCAAGTCAGAAGTGGCCAGAAGGCTACATGAGAGTAACCTTTCTATTATGCAAAAAAATTTTATAATGGAAAGATATGCAACGCGTTTTGCTTTATAAAGTTGCATATATTTACTGCTAAACGATTTTCTTTTATTTTTTCGTAATCCTTTGCATCGCAAGAAGACTAGCTAGGGATACGCGCACACCAAAAGAAATTTGGCGAGAAGATCGCAGGCGAGATGGCAGGAGGGAGTCCGGATACAAGCTCTACCTATCAAACCGTGCACACAGAGAGAGGCAAAAAATGGCAGGAAGTGAAGAAGTGAAAGCAACAACCGTCTCCGAAGATGGTTTCACGCCGCAGGAAGCGGCAGGTTGAGAAGGCAGTAGCCTCCCAGGCGCCGTTTGAGGTGGTTGTACGCGTCTTTCTGCCATGGTCGTGCGGGACGTCTGGTTAGTCGTCTCCCTGCACCCCTCCACTAGATATTATTTGCCCGAAAATATGAACAAAGAATATTCTACCTTTTTCTAATAATAGAAAAAAGCGAATCCTTCATAAAAAATACCACATTTTCTAATGATAGAATACAAAAAAATTTTTTGCTATTTTCTTCCTGAAAAAGAGAGCAAACAGACTATTACTTTTTTCAGCATGCTTTTTATTAAACTGCTATAAGTAATAATTACTTAATTATTAGTTATATAATATATTCACTCCAAGGCCCAGAAGGGCTACAGCTGCATTCGATCAGAGGTTATCTGAGCTATGACGTCATAGAATTGAAGACTCTTGACAACTACGCAAATCCCCGTTACGCACATCCCCATTTTTGGGTACGACAGTGCCACCTGGCGGACCATGAAGGGCAAAAATTTTGACGATGCATCGCCAAGCAGTTAACTTCCTCACTGACTTGGGAAAAGAACGTTCGACCTCGTGAAGATGAGTAGATCAGCACTCCTACCAGGGGAGGGAACCCACTGCATACAAAACAATACTGGCATTTTCATTCCAAATACACGCCTCTTAAATGCACGCATGTGCCCCCGCACAACTCACGCAGCAGATGTTGCAGTTACCTCCAGCACTACACTGCGGTAGAACATCTCCCGTGATCAGGATTGGCTGTAATGGGCATACGGCACTTGAGGAAGCGTAAAGGAATGGTATTCATACACAGCTTTGATGCACCTTCGTGAGACCATCTTATGACGGTGGACTGCACAAGAGCATCCCGAGAGATCGTGATCCGTTTTGGTGTACAGAACAGCTTACAAACAATATATTCATTTCTCTGAGACACTATTGAAACCAAGTGTTTAGTGGGTGCTGCGAGAGATCAACACATGCCTCCATCGACAGAAAAAAAAATGAATGCGGATAACTGAACTTACTAGTAGAAAAATTATGCACCTGCACTATAACCTTTCTCATCACCCCATTTTTAAATATCCTCGGAAGCTATAATGTGCATTCACTGGTGAGAAATTTACCATAGAAAAGATATTCATTCATGCGATGAAACAACGAAAACCCAAAAACTGGGACTGGCCCACAGCAAGCATGCTCCAAAATTTGGGACGAATACTTTCAGAGCGGCCATCATTCTCCAAACTTTGTGAGTTAAGCCGACTTGGCTTCTCACTGAAGAATGTCTTCAAATTAATCAATGCCAAACTTGCGGGAGTGATGAGAGTTTTTGCAGAAGCTCAACCCTTCTTCAATTGATATATTTAACGCGGTGGTGTAAGTTGCAGCGAGCATTCCAAAGAGTCCAAAAATATCAAAGATTTAATTTTTGCATGCTAACCAGAAAGCTGTTCATGACACTTAATAAATAAATTTTCAATCGTCTATTGAATTTAAGACTTACTGTTGCCACTGTCAAAAGTACTGCAGATCTGCTCTGTCGGTGTCATAAAAAATATATTGCACGTTATAGATCCGTAAAGTCTTGCTAAGGCAACATTCTTCATAAGAAAAAATATCGAAAACGAAGATCAAATCCAATAAAAAATCCAGACAACAACTCCAGCTTGACACTGTGGGAAAAAACGAGAGTCTAGCCGGAAAACAAGATGGGTCTCAGGGTCCAGAGAAAGATGACTGACATTTTTATTAAAGAGCCTCTTGAGGTTCAACTTTTGTGAAAGTCTTTAAGAACAGAGGCTGACACCTGCCACGAACTTGAGTAACTTCACAAACTTGGACATTCTTGTCTTAGCTGCTGCATGGACATTCAAAAAATGAAGAATTACAGGCCAATGAAATGTGCTGGCAGAAGCTATTAGACTATAACTCAGTCATTTACTTTGCAATGAGAAGACACCGAGGCCGGGAGCGTCGGGCAGAAATTCTTAATAGACTTTTTCTACAGTAGTTATCAAGAGTTGAAGTACGTAGTGGTTTACACATTGAGAGGAGGAGTATACTAATGAGAGGGGCATGTTTATGAACGCTTTCGTGAGAGTGCAGAAAAGCTGGGGACTGCCGTTTAATTACAAAATCTTTGTTTCAGTTCCCCTTTCTGTAGCTTGTATTTTAAAGTCTACAGCAGGTGGTCCTGCGCCATTCGTTATCAGCTTTGCGGATGACCGCGTAAGGCCCTTTCAGTTATCATAAAACTGCTATAAGTTGATTTTTTTTTTTTAGAATACAGTACTTTTCAGTTAAAATAGATTAAGGATATGCCTGCTTTTTTGCTAGAAGACGGCTGAAAGAGCTCTGAGGACCGTTTGGTGTGGCACAGCTTGGAGGTAAAGTGTGATGGGCCGTCAGATGCGGTTCATCATGAGACATACACCATCAGGTGTCCCCAGGGCGGCAGCAACGCTAACTTTGCTCATCTTTTCTGTAATGCCCTGTTGACACTGAGCCTCATGCAGCGCGTGACCAGGCCCGAGGGCATCTGCTCTGTGGGACGACTCCCATCATTTCTGGTAGTTACGCTGAACTTCGGATCTCGGTAAACGTTCGAAGAAGGACTGAAGTCACGGATGTATGTAATCTAAGTATTTTAGTGGCTATTTTATGTATACGAATGATTGGGAATGACGGCCATTGATATCAGCCACAGCTACCGGGTGTAAAATGATACAACTGAAGTTTACCATCAACGGCAGTAGGTCTCGCATTTGAAACATGAGGGCAGCGAACTGGTGTAAATAGGGTCATAGTTCGCATAGTGACTGTGACTGCATTTTAATTAACCGTAGCATTCCGTAGTATTCATTGAAATTGTGGCTTAAGTATAGGTTGTATATAGCACATGTCATGCCAAGACATAGAAGGTATCAGCAGTTTTTAGACAGTTATCCAAAATTCCCCAGGATGAGAATGGAAAAAAAATACATGAGATCTAATTAGAAATCCCAAGAGTGGCTTAACTCGTGCTTGGCCCGGGCTGCAAGAAGTACAGTGTGAACAGGAATTAAGACAGTAATCCCTTAAGTTCCGCTCGCGCCGTTGATCTTTTCAGTAATGATCCAGATTTTCGTCCGCCCGCGGTCACCAACACCCAGTTAATATCTGGATATTTAGCGAGTTTGCTTTCACAATGTTGTACAAGTTTATCATTCATAAAAAGGCATTCAATACCTGAGTGTCAGCTGTTGAATACTACGAATGTGAATAGTGACATTGAGTATAAATTTTGAGTCGAATAGTTGATGCTTGTAGCTAAATTTTGGCGCTCATGTAAAACTCCATCTACTAATGCATGCAGGATAGTCGGTGATGGTGTTAATCACCATTCTCCGTAGCTATTTGCAATTATACGGCCCGGCAGAGCTACAATCACGAAAAATATACATACATGCCTGTATACTGCATATTTCTCTTGCGTAAGGAAAGCTCCCAGTAGGTCACTTTCTATACACTTAAGCAGATCATAAATATTTCACTGGCAACCCGGTTTGGTTTACATAGCATTCTCGTCTACCATCACTTAAGAATGAACACGCTTCAAAGGAGCTCCGAGTGTAGTGCACGTCATGATCGATGTACTGATAGATGGCATGGATTGTGGGCAGAGCTTCAACTGTTCCCCTATGGCAGTGAATAAATCTACCCTCTGACTTGGACGGAATTAAGCGGTGACGCGCACTCCATTCATATTTACTCCGCCGACGCCGGGCTTCCAAAGGGCGAAAACATCTGATGTACTGGTGATGGCAGGGTCTGGGGCGCGTAGATAGCTGGCCGCTTTCGTAGCTATCGTTACTGTCGATTTGTTTTTGCTTTATATGCTTTACACTATCTTCTTAGTTTATGGGATTCTTTGTTTCTTCTTTGTATATTTCTGTATTTATCTGTACATTACTGCATATTTATATTTTTTATTTTCTCTTTTCTCTTACTTTGTGGGGATGTTGAAAGCAACCCGGGACCTGGTCGGGCTCGGGGGTGTCGTCTCCTCTATTGCAATATGAGAGAACTGCATGCGAACCTTGCCGAGCTCGACTTTGTGTCCCGTGGTGTGGATGTCGTGTGCTGCTCCGAGACATTGGTGTCTGCCAGGAGGCACGACGCTGAGCTTGCCTTGGCCGGTTTTCAGTCCCCTTTTCGAAGGCTGTGTGGATCGGGGCCTGGATTCCGTGGAATGGCCGTCTATGTCCGGAGCGGATTCTGTGCTTA
>LQNS02000210.1:6074372-6084472 GCA_001587735.2 Parhyale hawaiensis
GACTTGTTAGTTCAGCCAGCAGGCTGTGCGCTGATAATGATCTAGTGAACCTGTCCCACAGGAGAAGAGTAGCAGAGCTATGCATGTTTTATAAAGTGTACAATAATGAGAGGCATTGGTAGTATTCTTCTCTCCCTCCCCTCAAGGTTTTTGGGAGAGTGACTCGTGCTGCGTGCGGAGCGAATCCCTTCACTTTGGATGCTGTCAGATGTCGAACAAATCAGTTCTGTCGGTGCTTCGTGCCCTGGTCGGCTAAGGTTTGAAATTTGTTGCCGGCTTCGGAATTTGGTCGTATTGGCTTGCAGGCGTTTAAGTCAGCAGTGAATGGTTTTTTGCTGGATTTCCTTTAGCAGCGTTTTTGGCTTCCCGGTGTTGCAAGATGCTTCATTTGGGTTGTATTACCTGTCCGTGGGAGCTCAGGTGTGAAGTTTTTTTAATAATAATAATGTAGTTTGCCATACAAACAGGATGGAGGGTATCGGTTGTTTCCTGCATTTAGACATTGAAAATTGTGCTCATTTGTTTTAATGTTTCTCGGGACAAGACCTAAATTGAGCTCTTGAGACATAAAAATAAATCGTTTGCTCCTGCGCTCTTGAGACGTACAGATAAATCGTTTACTACAGGCATCGCCAGATCTATTCTTGCCTGTCAGAATAATTATAATGCTCTTAGAACAGGGCAGGTATTCTCAATGCATTTTGCTCCCTGTGTGAAGTGGTTGAAAAAAAAAAAAAACTAGAGGCTTTTGAGCTATTACTGAAGGAATTTCATGCAACACTCTGATTTTGAAAAGCTAAAGATAGAATAGAAAGTATTAACTGGAGTGAAAAACGAATAAATTTACCCAGAGAAAGTAATGAGGCCAATGCATTTGTTTTATTAGCTGTAAAATGACAGCCAAAATGTTCGAAAATAGTATCTGTTTACTTTACGCAAGGCAAGTCACAGTAGTAAGCAAAAGCAATAACTAGATAAAACTAGTTTCGCTATTTGTGAACGGCTTATATTGTTTCTCTTATGCCAAATAGAAATTTCAAAGCTATGATTATCGAAGTATCTATTTATAGCGTTCATCCATCTTATACCGTTAAATAGTTAGATATTTTCATACGAAATAAAAAAGAATTTTGAAAAACTCTGAATTAAATGAAGCTTCATTTCCAACGGCTCGAGGAAAAGCTAAATATTACAAATTTACCAACTAAATTTTTACAATATTGAACTTTGTTCTCTGTTACTGGCATTACATGTAGAATTACTACTACTGGACTAATTTCACTAGGTAGTTCGAGTGTACGTAGACTACGCATACACTGCAGAGTTCAACTTATTGTTGCTAGCAACACATGCGGCTATTGCAAAACAAAATTCAAAGCGGTCTATCGAGCGCAAAGCTATAATGACAAAATACGACCTCGGTGATTCACATAGGAATTGCTTTGTTTGAAAAGTAGTTCTCGAATTAGCTTAGTCGTTATATATAAGGTCAAGTAGCCGACACTGGCCTGAGCTTCCATCCTTGGCAAGTGTGTCGGCCGCGCGTCACGGTGGCACCATGAGAGTATATATTAGCCTAGCCAGAAGTGAGGCTAGCCGGGGAGGGGGGGGGGGGGTCGCAGTTGCCATATATGCCTTCGGTCTCTGATGGTATAGCTCTGACACTTTTCTGTCGACTGCAGCTGTTCGCTTCTTCGAGACCAAACGGCACGAACCAGTACATGCTGGTCTTCTAGTTGTGTATTGCGGTCAAGCGGTGTTTTCCTTTACTTTTATGATTTTCTATTGAACAAATTCATGTCCTCTGAATATAACAAAGTAAGAAAAACTGCTGAGGCCCTTACACTTGCAATTCAAAATACTGACAAATTATTTAGAGAAAGAAACAACGCGCTCACTGTAAAAATATGTGGTGCTGGGATCTAGCGATACCGTCAGTACCGGAATGGTTAAGGCTTTTGCTCCTCTGTTTAACGCAGTACTAAGCCCTCCTCTATCTTGCTGCCCCAGATGTTCAGGCAAATTAAGGGCGACTTAACTCACCCCTCCCACACTCGCTAACTTTTCTACCGCAATCTGAGCTCATCAAATACTGGGAAAACTTCTGCTAAAGTTCGTCAGCATGACACGCTTGATTAGTGAGCAGAAAATGGTTAATTGCCTAATTGAAAATTTGATGAATTATGGGGCGATTATGGCTCGAGGATAGTGAAAGCCGAACCTGAGCGAGAAGACACGCCAAAAAATCGTGAAGAGCACTTTTTTTTGGTGTCAAAAAAGTAAGAAAAGTAAGTAAGAGTGCATCCGAAAAATCCCAGGAAAGGTATTGCGTGCCTCCCTTATACCGTTCTTAAATTTTCGCGGATTTTTTTTTTCATTTGCAGCAAATAAAATAAAACAAAACAATAATTATTTAGCTACCATGTCCCAGCAACAGAAATACTACGTTTTCGAATGCTTCAATGTTAAATATTTGTTCACAGCACCAGAAGTATCCAAATGTGCAATAATACGTTTGTTAGTTGCTCGATTGGATGGTCTCTCCGTCCTTATGTGAGCATTCTATAGGAGGAATTAATATGTTCAACGGCAAACTGGCCTTTGCTTTACCTTTAAAATTTGAAGCCTATAAGCATTGGAGACTTTTGAAGCAGATTATAATATAGCAACGGGAAAGCCAGACAAAGAATGAAAGTATTTGTAGAGCGTAGGCGGGAGTAGGCGTACTGTGTAACGCAGGTTGTGGTGGCGAGCGACTATACGCAGCGCATTGCCAGAAACTAGACGTGCAATTAGTTTCTCATTTATAGTTATGAATTCGTATTTTAGTTTGTTGTTAAATCCACCAGGATATATGTTGCTGAAATGATTTAATTTAGAAACTGGGAGAAAAATGGACTCATACATGATGCGATTCATCTATAGAAATATTGAAGTTCTCGAATGGCTTCAGTGACGCCCTCACAACGGACGCTTCGACAGACATTGATGATCGTCTCCAAAGCACAGGAAAAAACTCGCATATCAACACCAAAGAAGTAGGTACCTGCAGTTTCTCTTAGCACTAGCAGGACTAGACTCGTCAATAATTGACGGCTATTTAAATTTGAGTTTTAAATATCTTTTCATTCCTTAGCCCTAAAAATTTGCCGCGACCAGACTTCTATTTTATTTTTTTTTTCTAAAAGAGACTACAACGAAATATGAGCGCACTGGCATTACTAACTGATTGTAAGGAGATAAGGACTACCTAGATTGACTGAACCGACCGTCAACTGACGGCAGTATGTCGGACGCCGTGAGCAGGTCTTTTTACTCGTGCAGCAGTGGGTGTAAATGGTGATATTCCTTTTTTTTTGGTAAACCAGTAATTGTCAATAGTATTTTTTATGTACACGCATTTCTATTTGTCTCCTGCAGAACTAATTGTATAGAAAAATAGTTTTTTCTTCACTTTTGTGTAGTCGTGTCGAGTAGGAAGTCACTGACAAGTGATCAAATTAGGCAGGAGCTTCTGCGCCTCCAAGACATTCCATCTGATGAATCTGATCATTCTGACTACTCTGATGGAGACGAGAATGAATTCATTCCACCTGCTCGACGTGTGGATGTGCCATCGTCTGACTCAGAAAAAGGAAGAAAATGGATGAAGAAGCGATGACATTACACCCTTCCAGTAGTAATAAGTTAGCTGCTGATGGTCTCGTAAAAAAAGGTGAAACATCCTGGAAATGGTTTAGTGCTTCAGAAGTAGTCAGAGATCGTCTGCAGACTCAAAATATAGTAAGAATTCGTCCAGGACAAAAATCAGATTCAGGTAGCAATAAAAAAAAAAAAATCTCCCATGCCTGCATTGAAATTACCTTATAAAGACCCGATGCCAAGACATATCCAAAAGTGCACTAATGCTGAAGCGCAGCGTGTTAACGGAGATAAAAAACAGGATTGTGACTTTGAATTAGCTTGACAAAATAAATATGTAGGACTAGTCATCTGTCGAGGAGTAGCTAATTGGTGGACGAAGCATGCCCTTGAAAAGCATGTGGGATAAAGCATGGGAAAGTCATCTATTTCCCAAATTATGAAATATGTACGCTTTCATATGGAGAATCCACCAACAACACGAATTCCCGCCAATAAGTTGTGCCTAGAAACTCAAATATGGAGACCATTTATCGATTACTGTACCACCAGCCCCACAGTTCAGCAACTGCTGCCTTGTAAAGCTCAGTGCAAATTTATTTAATACATGGCCAATAAGCCAGATAAGTTTGGAATAATAAATTCTAGTTGCTTGTGAATGTCGATAATAATATTTGTTCAAAGGAAATCCATATCTTGGGAAAGATGATAGTAGGAAGGCAGACGTAAGTGCCTCCTGTAACGTAGCATTGCCATTAATAATTATTATTCAACCACTGTTCAACAAGGGCTATAATGCTCCATGTGCTTAGTAGATTAGATTAGATAGGCGGCAGTAGATGAACCAAGAGGCCCATTCCGAAAGAGACACCGGGACTTACACCCCGGCCCTCTATGAGCTATTGCCATTATGTTAGTAGGATGTAGAGGACTGGGGAAACGAGACGAGAAAAAAATGGAAAACGAAAGAGAAAAAATAAAAAAGAAGGGGAAGAAGAATCTTCGCCAAAGAGATGGTCATGAATGCCCGCAAGCATGATCGAATAGCCGCTGATATGCGGAGCTTAAATATATAGATGGAGGGAAAGTGTGAAGAAGTCAGCTTAAAATGGCCTGAGAAGCTTTGGCCGTTAAGTGCTTGCGACTCGTGTAGGAGGAGTCTTTAGCTGTGGAGGATGTCTCTCCAAGTGTATGTCAAGACGATTTTTAAACGAGTTGACCGACTCCGCACCAACAACGTCGGAAGGGAGTCTATTCCAAATACTGACTATGAAATGCTGACGTAAGGTTGTTCTTCGAGCTTTATGCTTGAGTTTTTGACCGTTGTTTCGCAAGCGATCATTAAGGTCTCTTTCAAAGAGTCCCGTTACAGGTACGTCGTTGAGGCCATTCAAGTACTTGAATGTTTTTATTAGTTGTCCCCTGAGTCGTCTTTGCTCGAGAGAGATCAGACCCAGTTCTTTTAGGCGACGTTCATACGACTTGTTTCTCAGCTGAGGTATAAATTTCGTTGCTCTGCGTTGGACTCATTCCATGTTATCGATATCGTTAAGAGATGTGGCGACCAGAATTGAACAGCAAATTCTAAGTGTGGCCTCACTAATGCCTTGTACAAGGGAACGATGATGTCCTTGGACTTGTATTCGAAGCTTCTGGTGAAATGAAATCCGAGTACTCTGCATGCCATTTTTACACTCTTGTTAACTTGCTGACTGTGTTGTAGTTTGTTCGTAATAGTGATTACTAAGTCAAGTTTGTACGGTGACAGTAGCCAATTTCGTCCCATTCATTTTCAATGGGGTGGAAGAGTTCACCAACCCTACGTGCATTACTGAGTATTTGTCGACATTAAGGTTCATCTGCCACGTTGCGCTCCATTCCATGAGGTGGCCAAGGTGTTGTTGAAGCTCGGCTCTTTTCGTTGTAGGACGACGTAGTTTTGTATCATTCGCAACTTTACAGATTTTACTACGGATGTTAAGATCGAGATCATTGATGAAAATTGAGAACAGAAGTGGGCCAAGCACGTTACCTTGTGGAACCCCTGAGGAAATCTGTGTCCAGTCGCTCGAGTCTCCTTCAAGCTTCACTCGCTGCTGCCGACCCGTAAGCAATGCCTTGGTCCATCGTAGGTAGTCACCCTGAATGCCATGGGCTTACAATTTTTCCATCAGCCGTGATGGGGGACTTTATCAAAAGCCCTTTGGAAATCTAGATACACAATGTATACACCCTTTTCTTCATCTTTTATATCTGTAACTTTTGAGAAAGGTCCAGTAGGTTTGCTAAGCAGCTGTTTCCATTTCAGAAGCCATGTGGAGTGTCGGATATGAGCTGCTGCATCCTCAGGTGATCAGTGATGCGCTTTTTCAAAAGGCGTTCGATGATTTTGCTAACGACCGAAGTAAGACTAATTGGGCGATAGTTGCTGGGATTTTTCTTATCCCCCTTCTTATGTATCGGTATTACATTAGCTAGTTCCCAATCCTGGGGAACTTCTCCCGTTCTTAGAGATCGATTAAATATTTCGAGCAGTGGCTTCACGATGACTGGAGCCATTTCCCGCGGTACACGGGGAGTCAGATTATCTGGGCCAGTGGATTTGTACACATTTAGGTGGGTGAGTTCTTGAACGATCTCAATCTCCGTGAAAACACAGCTGTTAATTGGAGCAACTGGCATCGGTGCTGGTTCAGGAATGTTCGTAACATTTTCAACAGTAAATACAGACGTGAAATAGTCGTTCAGGATTGTGGCTTTTTCTCTTAGGTTATTGGTGATTTCACCGTCAGGTCGTTTGAGCGGACCTAAAGTTTCTTTTTTGAGTCGTCTTTCATTTTCATATTTATAGAATACCTTTGGGCTGCGTTTCGCCATAGCGGCTACGGAAACTTCCTTCTCCCTTTTTGTGGTTCTGACTATTTTCTTTACATCCCGACAAGCCCTCATGTGACAGGACCTGTTCTCCTCTGGTTGATTACGCTTCCAGGCTTTGTAACGCACTTGTCGCCTAGCAATGCAGCATTTGACAGTCCGATTCATCCAGAGGGGATCATTACTGATACGAAATCGTTTAGTCGGGATGTGTCTTTCAGTCGCTTTCATTATGCTCGTCTTCAAAATATATGAGCATTGTTCTACACTGGCGTCTCTCATCGGGGTTTCGAAGTCAGTTGTTTCTATTTCAGTAGCCATTTCCCGAAAATTCGCTCGTCGATAGTCCGGCAGCCGGAGATGTCTCGCATTAGTGGTGAATTCATTGCCAGTTTTGAGCGTAAATTCAATCATGTTGTGGTCTCCAAGCCGGTCTAGGATGGCTAGGTAAACAATTTCACAATCAGGAGTGGAGAATACCAGATCTAGAATATTACCGTATCTCGTAGGTTCATTAACGTGGTGAGTCAAGTGGTGGTGGCTGAGGAGCTCGAGCAGTTTGCTGCCTGGGGCTGGGACGCACAAAGTACTCCAATCAATTTGGGGGAGGTTAAAGTCTGCAATTCTGCAAATCTCATGAAATTCTAAAGCTGATGCAATAGAAGTAGTAGTACAATTCTATTTTATGAATTTAATACACATTTGAAATGTTCCTTATCCCGTTTATGGGACATATTTGATTAAAAAGTTAAAAGCGGTCAATTGACAGCTCACGGGCTTTGAAGGTAGTCCAAGTTTCAGGTCTTCTAGTGTTAAACCGCACAGTGAACATTTGAAAAACATTGACTGTCTTCTGGAGATTTCGGAGCAGAGGCAGTCAGCTCGTTCAAAATCTTGACAAACACTGGGAACAGCACCTTCCACAACTCCGAACTCTTCTTCCAGGCCTCTTCAATTCCTAACGCCCACTTACTGTAGAGGTCTCTTTGCTCTCTTATCTTGTCTAACCCGCTTCTTGAGCCTCAGAGATCTGCTCCAACGGAACATACGTGGAGTCATCCCATTGGATGATGTTTTTTCCCCTTAAACAACTGATTTTTATTTGACGTATCAGCAATAGCTCATCAAAGACAGGAGCGTGAGTGTCGGCTTATTTTTGGAATTGCAGTGTTTGATCCGCTTAGCCCCAGCTGTCGAATGTAGTCTTATTTATGTGGTACATAGACTACACTATTCCTATGTTTTTTTTTATGATTTTGAGAGGATCATTGAGTTCCTTATAAGAGACACTAATTATTGTTCATCACTTACGTGGCAAGCAATTTTTTTTTACGGTGATGTAAAAGGAAATTGGTCAAGAATCTTTTATTTATGAAGATACAAGAAGCTAATTATCCACTATTCTTGCAACGAATAACTTGTTCATGTTGATACAAGGCACTTATTCATCAATAGGAAACTCAAACTAGTTGATATAGAACAATGGTGGGCGACACTCATTAAGTTTTGAGACACCAAAATATTCTAAAGAATATTTTAACTAGTTTTACCTCCCACTGATGGCGTATTCAGATTAACTTGTGCTTCTTGCCAACTAATGGATTCTTTCCATCATAATGAACGGTTTTATGGATGGATCCTTGTTAATTGGCGATTATTTCATCGAAATTTGCTGAATTTGTCTTAGGCCTCGTTTTCCAATAGTGGACCGTCTAATGTGGTGCGGTTAATGGGTGGTAAAAATCAAGTTAGCACGCGTCAACTGTGCCTATGATATTTGGGCAATATGATTATCGAAATTTTTCTGCGTCAAGAGCTAACTAAAATCAACTTTACATATGCCACTTTAGTTTGTTGATACTGCAAGCCCTAAATTTATAATTAATTTAGTGAACTGCTCATGGGAGACATTACAGAGTTAACAGTCACTAGTGTTTGTATAATATTAGGGGAGACATTTTTCAGAAGCATTGACTGTTCGCACCATCTTTGCTTCCAGTCTCCCCTTCAATGCATGTTATGAAACGCTAAAGATCAAAGGCAGTTATTACATTCAGTGGAACACTCGGTCAAAGGGCAGTATAGGTTCATGTAAGCTTAGCGGTTAATTTATCAATGCCTTTGCCATCAACGTATTATTAATGAAGGCTCTATCGTCATTTCCAGTAAGGGAAGGGCTGTTTGCGAACATATTTTCCGTAGCTTTAGAGGCATAACAACATAATGATGGTTATTATTCATGGCAATTAGCGGAGGGAATGGTCTATTTGAAGCTACTGATAACGAGACCTCATTAGCGAGTGGCCCAATTAGTTAATGCTCCGTTAATAAAGAACCTATCGGGGGCAACGTCATTAGTAACGCGAGAAGGTGATGACAGGAAGTCTCTCGTTAGGATAACGAACGCTAGCGTTGTAATCGCGTTACCTTTGTTAGAGTAACCTAAACAATAATTGTTGCATTCGAAATGCTTTGGATGTGGGATCAATAATTGGGCACTCAGTTAGAGTTATGTCAAAGGAAATTTTTGCAATTGCTGCAAACGAGCTGGGTTGGCTGCACAGCACGCTTTTATACAATTTATGTCATCGAAAATACTTATTACGATATTTTCTTCCTAAATAATAATTTATAGCGCCTCGTAACGAGTTCTTCTGAACCACACTGGCAAATACAACTTTTTTTTTTTTCACTCTAGTTCGAATAGGTCACTTTGTCAATCAGGCATCCGTATATTTGCTATCGCTGTTTTGAAAAATTTGCTTCCTATACAATTGGCCTAATTTTAATGACATCTATGCTATAAAAAATGCACCTGTTACGGTTTTGTCGAGTTTGTCTGTCTTTTTGTCTGTCACCAAGATGACTCAGAAAGTTATGGATGGGTCTAAACGAAATTTGAAGGGATTGGCAGATATGTTAGGAGAGATAGATGATCAATTTTTGGTGAAGATCCGTTAAACCGTTTGTTTGTATTTTTATTGTAGCATAACTCAAAAAAGTGTTGATCGATCTTTATGAAATTTTTAAGAGTTGTTGGGGTTCTTACTTGGAACAAATGGCCAAATTTTGCAATGATCTGTCGGTCCATTTGTTTGTTTGTTAGTGTGTTTGATTTTATGTTTGTTAGCAAAATAACTCAAACAGTTACCTCTGAACGGATATACATGAAATTTGCAGGAATTGTTGACAATATTAAAAGACAGGAAAAATACTCATTTTTGGTGATGATCGGTCAGTCCATAAGTGTGTTTGACTAATGTTTGTCAGAATATAACTCAAAAAGTTACAGACGGATCTTCAAGAACATCATAACAGCTGTTACACCTTTACACCTTTATTGTTCTCTCACAAATAAATGTTAACAATTTAAAAAACTAATTGAACAGTGTATACATAATTGACCGAGAACAAGCCCGTTAAAAGTAATAATAACTTATTGGGCAAACGGCATTTCCTAAACATATTTGCTGAAACAATCCTCTTTAAACCTACGTTTAAAAGCATCTTCAGACATGGGTAAGACGAGTGAATCAGGCAAATGATTGTACACATACACAGCTTTAAAAACAGTGAAACGCTTT
>LQNS02000210.1:6084487-6099801 GCA_001587735.2 Parhyale hawaiensis
TAAAAAGTAGTTATAAATATCATGAAATTTCAGTAGTTTTAGCCGTTGGTACATCATATTTGTTGGCATAATAGGTATGTAATTTTCATCTCTCTTTACATTCAGAATTATTCTCAAAGTTTCGTTTATTATGGTGCTTATGTTATACAACTATACACTATACAGGGGAAACAAATGACTAAATTCTGGTGATGATAACAAGAAATTTTAGAGTTGAGACTCATTTAAATTTTCCGTCAACATTCCTTTGCTTGGCGGATGTACGCGCTCTCAGAGTGTTTCAGTTCATTATTTATCCATACGGAACAAATTGCATCAGCTTTAACTAAGAATCAGAAAAAACCCTGTATTTTTCACTCCTGTCGGAAGTACACACATTGAACAGGTCGCCATTCTTTTCTCACTATCAGTCGTTTCTACAAAAATCACCTGTGCTTTTTGCGATCATCGGAAATACCCACGCAGAACAACGAGCCATAATTTTCTAAACAGTCAGTCACGCTGTCAAAATGCACCTGCATTTTTCACTGTTATCGGAAACACCCTCACTGACCAGTTCACCGCAATTTTAGTTAACAGTGAGTCACATTGTACAAAACACGGCTCCTGTGTGTACATTACATCCCCACTACAAAAGTCTACAGCAAGTAGCTTGCCTCTGGTCTCTACCGCTCACATTATAAAAGTGCGCGAGCATATATATTCCCGTTGGTAAAAATTCATTTGAAGCAGCTTGCCGCAAGTTCTAATGCACGTATCGCTGTTTTGGCGCTCCAGCCACTTATCTAGAATGAGTCGCTTAGTGCAGGCAATTCGCGCTAACGTCAGCAGGGTGTGCTGCACCCGTCGCCACGAGAATGGCTTTGGTTCTTTTGAGATTCATTGCGATGTTTTTACGATGTGCAACGTCATTGTTTGCGGTAGACTGAAATGGAAGCGCCCGTTGACGCTATCTTAATGAACAGAGCCCGCATGGTGGCAGTATTCGTTGTGGAAATATAGCGGGAATATCGCCCGGGAATGACGAGATTGTGACGATGCATCGCTCAGATGTGACGCGAAAGCGGCCGAAATGTGGCGGTAGAAAAATAAACGGCCTGCGAGTGTCCAAGTAGATAACAAAGCAACGAATATGCACAGCAGCAGCTTAAAAGGCTGATAAATTCACGTAGGAAAAATATAAAACATTCAATTAAAGAAAATTTTGCTAACACAAAAGCTGCTTGACAGAATAGAAAATGCGTAAGTTTTAAAACAAATGAGAAAAAGAACGAACAGAAACTTGTTAGGTCTTCGATGAACTGTAAAAAAGTACAATCGCCGGTAAATATTTATTGTAAAGGAGTATCTACAAAAAATAGGGAAATATTTTGGCATTGTTGACGAAACATAAATTTTGACTTTATGGTGATGCACAATATTATTGACATTATTACGATATGTTCGTTTTTTAATCCTGCTTACCAAAAATGTTCACTGCAACCCCCACCCCAAAAAAAATGGGTGCTACTGTATCTACAGCATATTAAGCTTAGTGGCTAACTATGTATAAGAGCACAAGAAACGGAAAAAAAGAACGATGAAATACAGGCTATTATATACGGAAAGCCTATCAGTAGCATAAACGACCTCTTGGACAAGCAGAGCATTTCCAACGCAGAATAACATAGGTACATTTCTTTCCAATGCAATGCTCAGCCAATAAAATGATAAACTACCGTGAACAAAACTCCACAGGGATGCAATCCATATAACTTTAGAGACTAACGTAATCGAATACAGAGAACCAAAGATTTTTCCACAAACCACGTGCCTTTCAACCAAAGCGCAAGTCACGCAGACAAATTCAGCTATCAAACAAAATCCCTCATAAAAAAGTGGCTGCAGCAACAGTTGCATTCTCCTGTTCCGGTCTGAGGACTTGGAGTGTCTGCAGCGCCGTGATATCAAAGACGTTTTTTCTGCAAACATTGAGGTCTCTTCCGATTTTCCCACCGATTTGCTGGCGATTCTTCACGGCAGAACCGATAGAGGCCTGGGCGATTGAATTTCTTCACGCGGAAGCAAGACGGATTGTCTGATACGTGAGTGGTGTGAACGGAAGGGTGGTGATGGTGGTGGTGAAGTGTGTCAATGGCAGGTGAAAAGTGGTGTGAGGTGTGATGTAATCACTTGCACGAAGGTCCTGGAGATAACAGTGCTAAGCCAAGTGGTTCGTCTGAGGCTAGATGTCCGGCTATGGTTCAGGGATATTCCCAATCGGGCATCTATATAAGCGTATCGAATAGTATCCAATATCGTTGCTATTGCATTAAATACTTGCCTATGATTTTCCCAATTCCCAACCAGAAATTTGTTGTATATTGGATATTATGCGATAACGCCTTTGTTGATATCTGATAAATACCTAGGATTTTTAAAGGGGTTATTATTAGCTCTATAAATGGCTGATAATACGGGAAGAAAATCGGTGCGGCTCACATGCTGGCAACACTGCAGTGTGAGTAGTTGTAAATCAAACAGCTGTATCATTATGGTCATACCGGCAACGACTCTTAAACTGAGCATCATCTGCATCCTGGTAATAAAATGTACTAAAGTCAAAAGCAGTGCGTACCAAAGACGTCGTGTTAAAACGTTTCTACTTAGTTTGGTGCAGGGTTACTCGAAAATATCCCTTCCATCAGAAAATATGAATGGCATTATATAAGTTGAAGTATATGTATATATCGTATCACAAAAATGGATGTGAGATGAAACTAAAAGAAATTTTAATGAATCGTCGAATAGCGTAAATGTTTATTTCAGCAAAAGAGTACAATGTTGCATTAAGAAAATGGCAGCAATCCCCAGTTGTTCCAAATAACAATGCCGGCGTCAGTCAAGTTCTCCATATTCTGATGAAGGAAAGATCTAATCGACTTGTCGGCACACCCCAACTGAAAAATCCTCATGCACTGGTTCGTGCTGCAGCTAAATGCTCTCGCTATGCAACAGAGGAATGCAAGGCTGCGTCTGCCAGAACTATGATGTCAATGATGTAAGGCTCATAATACGGCTTTGACCCCTCGATCGTCCCTATTTCTCGTTAGGTCAGTGCCCCCGTGGTGGATTATGAATATCAGAAACATTAATTTTGCAATCTAATCCGCCAAGAATTCACTTCCGTGGTGAGGATACGAACGCTCGATTCGGATCGTGCAAGGACAGCACTCTACTACTATCTAGAAAATCAGGAATACCGTTGAGGTTCTAGCAAAGTAAAGTAGAGCAAAGAATTTCAATTTCTTTCCTCGATGTCGAGTAAATCCATCGAAGGGCTCAGGAATTAATCCTATTCTCGTGTGGTTCTCTTTCGGGCCAAATATACAACCGACGGCAAGGGATTAACGCATCGCCCAGGGAAGTTCTACATCTGTCTTCTGTCGACTTCGAAGAAATAGCAATGGGCGAGTCGAGAGGAATTCCAGGCAGACTGAGCAGCCGGGAATCTTCTCATTCCTGATACAGGAGCGTGTGCCCTCGCCAGCTATGGTGTAAAAGACGGACATCTGATCACGAGCCAAGGCTATAGAATTTTTCGAGTGACTAAATCGCTCCATCGGAATTCAATGCGGGATTGAAAATTAATTATGTGGAGGAAACACTAGGCATTAAAACATGAAGAGCACTGAGGAACGGACGCAGTATTAAATTGCAAAACTTGGGCGATCTCCTCAGGCAACTTGAACTCAAAACTTGCTTCACCACAAAATAACAGTATAATAGTTGACTATAAGCACGTTTCCAAGCGATTTGACCTTATGTGTAACTCCACAAAATCTCAGGACTGTGAACAAAATTAACTCGATTTAAAACTATCATCTAGCATTGCATCTTTCTCTTTGCAAAGTCAAGTCGAAAATTATTGTTGGTCACTTGAGCACTTCAGCTTTGTCCAGAATTACAATACTCTTCCCATGGTAGCAGTTGAGGCCGTCTCAAACCTCAGCATGTTGTAAGTGCGTCTGCTAAAACATCTCCACAACGTATCCGATATCTGTTATTAATAGATGTAGTGTCTTGTACTTTTTCAGGCAAAATAATGCACTGGGTATTTTTTATTGCTTGTAGAACTTCTCCACATGAATTGTACAGCTATATGTGAATATTGCATCTTCTCCTCATGCTAGTATTGATGAATTAAAACCTTACTGTGCTCTGCTGTTTGCTACACTGTCCAATGGATGATGATAATCAACAGGTTAGAACACGCAGAGGGCCCAAGCTGTCGTACACCCCAGGTATATAAGCTTGTGACGTCAGAAGATGATTGTACGCTGATAAATAGCTATTTTCAATTGTTTCTTCATATTCCATTTGCGTCTTCAGAATGTCCTACGTATCAAAAGTCCTATACGTATCAAAGCATCTACGAGCTTTCTCAGCTTTCTGTTGGATAAAATTTCGAAAGAGCGTTGGCTTCAGGTTTGTAAAAGAACAAATGAATTCAACATGGCAAATGCCTGCATGTGTCAGAAGCACTTTTGAAGTCAAGTTTATCGTCTTTAAATGCAATGAATCAAGTGAGTTTTATCGAGAGTAAAATGGCATTCTACAGAGGGAATCATATGAGTGAATACCTCAATGTTTTCGATTTATTTTCATCTTCTACCAATACCCTGCTTTCTTTACAATTTCAAACCTCTGCAACAAAACTGGTTCAGATGTTTATGAGTAAACGCCGAGATAGAAGAACGTTTTAACAAGATATGTAAGGAAAACATTCAAGCAACAGACAAAAATTTCCTTCTTTTCGGTGACGTAATATCAAAGCAAAAGTCAACACATACCGTACTGCGTAGAAGTCATACAATTGCTCAGTAAAATCAGAAAAAAATATCACCTACTATACACTGGTCGCCGTACAGCAATATAACAGTAAGTGTCGTGTCTGACTCGCGTTAACTAACTTGCTCACCCCCCCCCCCCCAAATAAAAAGAGAAAAAATAGCTATCCAGTTCCCTACATCTACATTGTCTTATGGAACGATGTTGTTGAAACTGGCGAATGTTGAATCCAATTTTTTTTCCAATGATGACGTAGTTTTTAAGATTAGAAGAGGAGGACTGGATCTGTTAACGACGGCACAGCTTAGGTCCACATTTTGCAAACAAGTGGTAAGATCGGGTGCGTGTCTGTTAAGGAAAATAACTTAAATAATCATTATATATTACGACAATAATTTAGCCAACTGTTGCACATCGATCATTGCTACTAAATTTTCAAAACTAGCTGTGGTATTCATAATTCTCATCTGTATTATGGTAAATAATTGCTCGTCATATACTGTGTTACGATCGAATCCTTTCTTGTGACGTCATCGCTTCAAATGACTCCATTGTACGTCCGCCACTTACGGCAGTGCGTCAACCTGTTCCGTATCATCATCCTTGACAGTATTCAGATAAGAGTTAATAAAAGCGTTTTTTTTTCTTCCTTGAAGTAGCAGAATCGCCTAAGGCAAGATGACTTGAAGGTTTCCCTCGCAATACAAAGACTACCGGAAGTCTCTCCGAATGGGTAGACGGCGGAGGTGGTGAACAGACTTAGCAATATTTTCGATCGCATTGATATCTACGGTATGTCCGAAGAATAATACTTTGGGGCCGTTGTAGAAATGTAAGGTAGTTGAATGGAAGAATATGAGTACATGCCGTAAAAATCAGATATTTCAGCTGTTTTCCAAGCGGAAGAACACCACCGCAAACTCTTATAAATACATTTTCCGAAAGCAGTGCAAACACATCTAGTTAGTAAGATAAGAAAAATGATGAGATGCGTCTAAATCAAAGCCACGGAAAGTAAGAGAAGTACCGGTAGATCATCAGAATGGGTAAATACTCTTAACGTACCTAAGTACATCTGAATGCTCCGGGCTGTGTTTTGAAAGTTCACGCAATAGCAATATTTTAATAGGAAGTTAATTCTACACTCACTGGTGACGCCACGCAACCCTCCGGTCGCATTACATGTACCAAGGCTCTGTTTTTATTCCGAGATTATTAGGCGTTAGAACAGATTTCCAGGAACACTACACGTGCCTTGTAAATAAGCACGTTCTACGGTCCAGGGCAAGCAGGGCTAGGAAGGGTGTCGACTGTATCGAAGCTGTGACCAACGAAGCAATTCCTTTGTTTACAAGGGAAGGCTATTACGCCATAGAGCGGCCAGCAGACCCACCACCTGCCTACACTTGACACGAGTCCGCGTCGCTTTCATAAGTTCGTTGATGTTGCTTGAGTTTCGCGATCAGCTCTGCGGTGGAGTTAAGCAAGTGTAGATCATCTGTCTTAGGCCAGTCACGGGTCCTGCTGGGTCCTGCAAAACTGGGCCAACTTGGCTCTGCTCTATTACTCTGCAAGACTGATGACCCTGTCTGCAGGCGGACGAGGTCTGGGCACTCCCCTCCACGGACCACCCGTGGCTGTCTCTTCCGCCCACCCGCTTGTCTTTTTAACGAACGTTCCTCCTACCCTGTCTTCGGCATTCTAACCGATCTCCTTCAGTCGTTCAATGGACTACCCGTCTTGGCCAGTAAAGAACCTGCTTTTCTTAGAGGATCTTTAAAGGAATATTTCTTGTAAATTGGTTGCATAAGCTTAGTCACCTGCTAGAGTTTGTCGGTATTCCACTTGTGAAATATTTTCCTTAAAATTGCGAGGGTGCTTCAAAGTATCCTGGTGGCTTCTACCGGGCACGATAATTGTTGAGGGCAAGTGGCTGTTTTCGTCGATTTCATTATACTTAAAAGCGTCAATATACAGTAATACCTAAAGCTGAGTGCTTAGTTACGCGTTACTCATAACACATAGTACTTCAAAGGCGTTTTGTTTTAATATTGCCCAGTTTTGTAATAACTCTGTGCAAAATTATTTTCCTTAATGACCTCCACGAACAGCTTTGCTTACCATGAGATTCACTTACACAAGGCAAATTTGAGCTTTAAATTATCAGTAATGTAGAGCACGTAGGAACATTGCAATTGCGATGTACTGTTCGTCATCTAGGTATTAGATGCTAGTTTCACTTTCGCTTGTTCAGCCATCCAAGTGAATTTTTTTCAACTCCACCAGACGGCAGAACTGTGCATTATTTGTTGTAAGTCTGCTTACAATACGTGTTGAGCACCCGAGAGTTTTTATTTATTGCAGATCGACATTACAGGATCCGAAAGCTAATAGTTAGGAATTGTAGGAGAAGCAGGGCATACTGTACAGCGGCAGCTGCACCTCATGAGTACTATTAGGGCTTCACCAAATATCTGTGTCAAGTTCAACAAGAGACTCAACCTCACCTAATAGGAAGTGGGTAACGTGGGTCTCGTTCTATAAAACTTATTACTTTTTTCGTTATGGAAAACGACACTGTAGGAAATTTCTGAAGGCAGAGATTGACAGTGAACCCTTTACGGAGCAAGCGAACAAACGGTATATGATTATTTCCCCAGTGCTATCGCTACAGCTGGAATAGGAAAAATGCCCAAGAGGAAAATAGCCCCACCGAGAAAACAAAACACATATCAGCTACCGTATGCTTATCTTTACATCAGGTTATTTATTTTGAAGCACACTACAATATATTACAATAAATTAAGGGTGCGGTCGATTGGGCAGTAAAATAAAACCTTCGAGGCTTAACTTGTGCTTAAGTGCGGACAGGTCACCTGACGTCAACCCATTGGTTCATGTTTCAGACACTGAACCTTTAATGGATGATCTGTGACACTTCCATGAACTGAATCTTAGTTCGTAAGAAGGTGATTTCGGTCAGGTCAACACAACCGGGTTGCTAAGTAAAATTCAGTTTGGTGTAATTTAAGTTTATTTTCTTGAATATAATATACTTCAAAAAAATCTAGTTGAGTTCTTAGCAATAATTGATGATACAAGCGGGGCTTTTTTCCCATCGGGGCTTTTTCAGTGTGGCCTTTTTCCTCGAAGACTTTTTCTCTCCCTGGCTTTTTTCCGGATACCCCCTGCAACAACGTTTTTCAACAACGCACTATAGAGCAAAAAGGGACAATTTATTAAATCAATGGCCTTTTACGGTTAAAAGAGTTACGTTATTCCAAAACTTATTTACGTACGAGGGCGTCACCCCGAATGTATAATCAAGACTACCTATAGGACTAGAGCCCTCTGAGAGCGCATATCTCCGCCAAAAAAAGCAATGTTGACGGAAAATCTAAATTGATCCTGCAATTAGGATTTTTTTCTTTATTATCACCAAAGTTTTGGCATTTGTGCCTATTGACAGTAATGACAGTTTTTGTATTTTTTTTAAATCCGTCGGTAACTTTTTGAGTTAAATCCTGACAAACATTAGTCAATCACACAAAACAGAGAAACCGATCATCACCAAAATTTGGTCATCGGTACCTTTAACATTTCATTTTGCCGCCACGGTAGCAGAATGCTTCCGTTCTCAGCTCTAACACCTTGTATCGCTCGCCGGTTCGATGCCCAGCCAGGCAGCGAGCTCTTTGCAGATCTTGGTTCGTTGACTCGGCAGTTGTGTGTGCATGCACGGCGCCGTGGCGAAACTGCCTTCCTCAGAGATGAGGGGGTGGGGGGTCTCGGGTCATTTGTTCCTTCCGTCAAATTGACGCCATAGTTCTTGGTGACCTGAGGTCGACTACAACTACAGTTACTCATCTGGGGCCAGTGGGCCTATACCCGCAGCACAAACCAGTGCATGTGGGTTTCCCAGGTGCGGGTGTACTCTAAGTTGACTTTACCTTCCCTTTACCTTCAAATGATTTCTAAAAATTTCATGAAGATCCATTGATAATTTTCTGAGTTACACTTCTAACAATTGAGAAAAAGTTTAACTAAGGTAAATTTCAAATATTAAATATAAGGTCGACTAATCATGAAATAAAATTTGACCAACTGTTCGCAAATTAGATGTTTTCCACTCACTTCCATAGTACAGGAAAGCCACCATCATAACAATCAACTCTCTAAGAACTTTTAAGTTTTCTTACAAAACACGTTTACCTTAGGATAATATGTAAATTCAGAGACAAACCTCCCACACAACTAATGTCCAGTGTTGCACATAGATTTCAGTGCAGAGGCTGCAATGCTTCGTACGTTGGCAGCAGTGGACAACATTACAAAGCCCGCGTTGATCAACATTTAGGTATATCTAGTAGAACAGGCTTACCACTTTGCGAAATTAACCCATTCAGATCCCCGTCTTCATGCAGAACAAAACAATTATCCCATTAGCAGGAAAGACGTCTTCATCATCGACTTTTCAAATCCAATGAACTGACAACTTTAGAACCCCTCTACACGCATGAAACAAAACCCACCCTTGATACAATGACTACGGCTGCACCGCTCATCACGGTCTAGAACTGATTTTTCTACTCCAACTGTACTAGGTTTGATCCCTCCGCTCATTGACTGTACTCGGCTGTATCTTCCTAATCGCCCGACTGTACAAGCATTCACGTTGAGCCTCTCCGAACCTGCCCCGCTCATTCACGTTTTACACCTCACACCCTTAACATCTCTGCCCCCCTTAGAGCTGCAAAATTAAATTATCCCCCCTTTTTTTTAACAAATTTGTTCCATTTTTGTAGACTTCACACTTTATTTTTAGTTTCTGAAGAAGGGGGAATACGTCCCGAAACGTGAAATTTTATTATATGATTAGTCGACGTTATATTTAACTTCTGACAATTAATTTGACATACATTAGTCAAACTTACAAAAATCGACAAATCGAGCGGCTCCAACATTTCATCATTCCTATCTTTTGCCGTGTTTAACAATTCCTACAAATTTATGAAGATCAGTTAATAACTTTTTGAGTTATATTACTGACGAACATGAAAACAAGCATAGAAACAAACAAATGGACCAACAGATCAACACAAAAATTTGGTCATTTGGTCGTAGTAATAACCCGAACATTTCATGCAAATTTAATAAAGATCGGTTCATAACGTTTCGAGTTATGCTACCAAGAAATCAGAGACAGGCATACAAACAAACAAACAAACAATCAAACAAACAAACGGCTGAACGGGTCTCCATTAGAATTTAATCATCTGTTTCTCTGAGCATTCCTAACAATTCCTGTTAATTTCGTGAGGAATCGGCCATAACTTTTTAAATTATCTTGGTGGAACACAGACAGACAAAGCGACAAATAAACTCGATAAAAATATAACTTCCTTGGCGGGAGTAAAAATCCATCATCTTGCAGAAGCTGGAAGACCTGAAGACATTATTTACGATTACAAATTAATATTGAATCAGTATAGTAAACTGCAGGAAGCTGTAAATAGATAACGTTCTTTATATAATTGTGAATGGTTAGGCACAAAGGTGATACTAAAGTAATTTTGGCTAAATGTTGTTGAATTTAAATAATAACTAGAGCAATCTGAGAGCGCATACCTCCGCCAAGCGAGGCAACGGTAGAAAAAAAATTCAAATTGGCTCCGCAACCATGATTTTTTGCATCAACTCCAAAATCTAATCATTTGTGCCTTGTGATAGTAATAACAGTTTGTGCAATTTTCTTGAAGATCCGTTGATAACTTTTTCAGTATGCTGCTAACAAACGTTATGTCAAACATGAGTCAAACCTACAAACGAACGAACTGATTTGCACCAAAATTCAATCATTTATGTCTTTTAACATTACTAACAACCCCTATAAATTTCATAAAGATCCATTCATTATTTTTGAGTTATTGTGCTAACAAGCATAAGATTTAAAAACAGTGACAAACAAACGAACGAACAAACGGATCATCACAAAATTTGATCATTTACGCTTAGTGATATACCTAAAAACTCATATGAATTTCATAACAATCCGCCGATAGCTTCTTGAGTTATGGTATTGAGAAAAATGAGGCAGACAAACAAACAAACAAATGAATGGACGGATCTTTATCAAAACTTAATCATCTGTTCCTCCTAAGATACCTAACAAAAATTCCTGTAATTTTCGTCAAAATCCGTCCATAACTTTTTGAATTATCTTGGTGACAGACAGAAAAACACACAAACAGACAGGCAAACCCGACGAAAACATAACCTCCTTGGCGAAGGTAATGAAGTTAATCAAGCAACAAACCAAGGATATGTTGAAGTAGTCTCATTTGCTAGACCTCATTGCGCCTCAATGCTTGGCTTCTGCCAGGCAACAGGATGCGCTGCCATCCTAGTTGCACATTTGATCTATGTAGCCAAGGCCGCTACAGATAACTTTCAGTCGTGAGTTGTTAGATTCTTCAATTCTGATTTTGTGCCTAATGGTGCATTTCTCTGTCCTGACTTTGATACAATTATGTAGTGTACTCGTGCTTTTGGGAAAATATTACTCACACCGCTAGACCTTGGCACTTCCATTAATCTGCAGATATATAGTTACATGCACCGTGTAAGCGCCCGTAGGATTTAGTTTTAAAGTTACACCGAAGCGAGTTACAGTACATGGGGTAGTAATAGGTCCGGGACCACTGGCATTTAACCTTCTTAGAACAATGTCTGAATTTCCAAGTTAACGTGTTACAAACTCCATAGGTCTTTCACGTTTCTTGCTCTATGTCCTGGTTATTATAAAATCGGGAGTAATTTTATGACCCAGGCCACACAAGCTATTTACTTACTGTACGTGAACTCTAGGAACACTATAGAGAAGAAAATGTTTAAGACCGGGCAAGCTACGTCTCTTAGGTCTGATATACACGCATTTTTTTACTGTATTATACTCAGGTACTTAATGGTACTTATTTGCTTTGCTCTCACAAATTGTGCTCAACATTTGTAATCAGGTAGAATGGGGAGAAGCAAAATCCATGCTGTCTGTACAACTATGGGTATTTACTGTTTTATTCTTAATACATGTGGATCCGTGCATGAAAAAATTCACTCAATAATCGATAATAATAGCAAAAACAGCAATAAGTTTAAACAATGCTAAATATAGGAGGGATACGCATTTATCTACCAGGGCAAACTCGAATATTGCTGTTAATTAGATGACAAGAGAATAGATATACGCTTTACTGCGGGCGTTAAGAGCGAATGCTTCTTCTCTTAGCAACGCAAAAAAAAAAAAAAAAACAGATGACAATTTGAACTATGTTATCATAAAAGTACATTAGCATCGTAACAAATTTTAGGGTTTACTTTCTTACTCTCCCGATTGTGCGAAGTGTGGGTCGGTGGGAGGAGAGGCACTGTTGTTCAAGAGAGCGACCCAGCATATTTAAAATGACCGGGATGTGAATGCTGAAAATTAAGAAAAATACATGATTCGAATTTATTAATGGCGACAGAAAATATCGCCATTAAATAATTTTTTTTCCGCACTTCCTGCTGGACATGAGCTAGGACTTCAGACACGACCGCAGCGAAACCGATACCCTCTTAAGAGAAAAGCGTAACACAATCTGGACTCCGTCCGCAGCCTATCCAAGGTGATGATTTTTAATTTGACTGCAAGTCAACATACACAGGTTTTCAAGTTCAAATACTACTAAGATAGCTACCCATTTCTACAGGTCAATATAATATTATCATGTATTTAGAACGCCCTCCCCCTCAAAAATACTTTATAAAGTCAACTGTCATGATAACACAATTGGAATGAAGTGATGTATACATTTATATCACATGCTGGAAAATATGATTCAAGTTTGAGATATTCAACAACACATTGCATTTATGATATCTATTAAAACAAAAAAAAAAAAACACTTGAGAAATATTAGCAAATCGGTTGGACTTGTGAGACACATCAGAACATCAATCAGCTATCCACACTCGATACTGATTATAAAGCAATAAATGTAGTTATTTATACGTCAATTCACGACTTAGAGTTAACACTGCAATTTACAAGTACGCATTAAGACAATGTTTTAACGCAGCAGGGAGGCAGAGAGTGTATCTGGCATATGTTTCTGTTTTTCCATAATTAAATTATATGCACAAAGCTTCGTTTTATGATTTTACGAGTTAAAACCAAGATTATGCCCGTCATGATTATAAATTGGCAATCCAGCCAATGTAAATCTGAGTAGCAATCATAATGCCGTAGGAAAAACCCCAACTAGATTTTAGTTGATATATTCCGTTACCCCGACAATAATTTTCTCTTATGCGCGACCATACTGAAGAAAACTTGCAACGCCGACTAAAACAATTTCAAAATCCACAACACTGTAAATGTGACATCTACGTTTCTCAGTCCTGTGTTCTGTACGTGGAACAGGCCATTCTTATGTAAAATACATGATCCACTAGTTTAAGGAACATTGGAAAAAAAAGGAGCAGAGAAGAGTCGTCTCACTCTACGGAAAAAAGACTTGACATTCAACTAACTTCCCGCATAATTTCAGTACATATATTCATATACCGTAATGCTTTGTAGTTTCCGATTTACGTAAAATATATGTATATTGCTATGGTAAGACAAACACATTTATCAATTTTCATTTAATATATAGCCATCATATTCTCATGCATACATTTTAACTTACTCAATAAATACGTCGGGCTATATTTTTAACTTGGTCTAGATAAAGAATGCACAAAAAATGTAAATCACTTAAAATGTTTTCGATCATAGTATTTACTCAGACTGAAAAAACTATAGTCTTTGTTATTCAATAAAATATTTGCTTCAAACTATGAACGTTTTCCATGGTAATGGGGAACTTCTCTCCTAATGCAACAAAACTAGTTCGCTCTTGACTTTGTAAAAGCCACAAACTATGAAGTCACCTTCTTCGTCTTTTGCTGAGAAGAAATGCCCAATTTATCATTTTATATAATATTTTTTCTAATTACATAATTATTGAATTCACTTTAGGATAATAATATGCTCCCACTGGAGTTGCCAACATCGTGATTGAAACAGAAACACTAATTTCATTCTATTGTTATACGAGTGTGTGCCTTCCGATGAACCACTAGCAGATTTTATCAGATACGTTGTTGTGGTCTTTGCCGTAGTCTTTGAATGTGCTGCATCAGAGATGTAAGATGAAACGTTTTGTGCAGGCCCATAAGATGCAACGCACGGCTTCCATGTAGTAAACTTCTTAGATAGCGCCGAAGAAATTATCAATAAAAATTTGAAGTTTGAACTTGCTCATTTATTGCCTATTGCGTATGTACCTACCTTGTGTACCTTGTGGGTCTTCGGAAGAAGTCCGGGTGACATTTTTCACACATCACTTTACGTGTGCAGAGTCACGATACTGGGCGTCTTCCGTGGTACCGCAGTTAGCGTCCGAAGAAAGAGCCAGCAGCGAATTGTTTCCACAGTGCACGTAACCGCTGGTCTATGGTATGGTATTTTTCTTAAATGAGATATCCAGCAAATTTTTTAATTCAGTGGCGTTTTTTGATATCAGTGGCTTTTCGAATATGCCGAGGCATCTTATTGAACAACCTTGCTCCCCGTACGGTGAAGCTATTAGAAGATTTTGTGGCCACGGCTTTTCCACCATCTCTGCTTGGGATGCAGAATGTGGCGACAATCTGCTCATTCAGATTCACAGTGATACGTTTCAGAATTTTCCAAACATATATGATTTTAAATCGCTCAAATCTTCGTTGTATTGAATACAATTGGAGACAACTGAGCCGATTTGCGAGAGCAAACACAGAAAATAATGTGCATGGGCTGTTCCAAAAATTATCAAATTTTAAGGTAATGCAACTGCTGTGAGGGCCCTTCCTCACAGCAGAGTCGTGTAGAAGATTTTACACAGATTTAACAATAATCAGTTAAGTTAGTTAAGCATGGAGAGCAGCAATGAAACATCGAGTTTCGGTCTTACAGAGGGCATTTGATATTTCAAACGCAACAATAAATATTATCAACTGATAAAAATATTGTTTACTTTGCTGCAAACTGTGTTATGGAATACTACAGAGAAGGTTGATGTTACAAATCGAACAATAACTGAACATTTGAAGTCTACCGCCAGCTGTGAGGTCAAAACGATGAAACTATAGTTATAATACATAATCTTTCACCAAGCTGATTATTACAACTTTTGCAATCGGTGAAACAAAGGGGTTAATGTTATGAAGAGCAATTGTGTAAAAAAAAAATATATATATATATTATATATATATATATATATATATATATATATTATTCTCTTAAAATGGCATAGATGTAGATCGATTAGAAGCAATTGAAGAAATTTTGATACCCACGACGCGCGTTTCGCTGTTCTCCAGCTCATCAGGTGGGAGCGTCAAAGTTATTAAATTTAGTT
>LQNS02000210.1:6111164-6127577 GCA_001587735.2 Parhyale hawaiensis
TATATATATATATATATATATATATATATATATATATTAGCAGTCACTATTCGCAGGCCATGACAGGCACGTCCGACTAAAGAAACGATGACACTGGCTTCTATTCCTCACATTTTCAAAGTTCGAAGTCCGTCCAACGGATTTAAGATCATTTTTATTCTAATCGAAAAGTATCCTTCGTTTAAAAATATCACGTACGGGTTCTTAGAGTAACTTAATGAGTTTTGCAACATAATTTTTCTCATCGAGCCCTGTTATTGGTGCAGCTCGTCATATAACTTTGGATATCGTGCGTCTCTTACTTGATCAGGCCTGGCTATGCGCTAAAATGGAATGCAACTGAAAGAAGAATCAGATTGTTTCCGTAATATATAGTATTTCTGAAGTATTTTGGATTGTGTTCGCTTCAGGGAGGTCATCAATGACACTATATAGTTTGTATGGACCACTGAATCCTGCTGAACAAAGAGGCCGGCTGCCTTGTTCGTTACGTCAGTTATTGTAAACTTCGTCGGCAACGACCATCATAAGTCCTGACTATCAGAAAAAGATACATGAGTAAAAATTTAACGGCAGCCAAATTTGTGCACGTATGTCAGCAAAAATGCCCTTTCTGCACATTCTTATAGACTGTTTTTCAATGCATTCAGGAGGTTTCACTATAAACTTGGGTGAGCGCTTTTACCAAGATGGAACAAAGCTATCAAGGCTAAACGAATGTCAACTTTCTTGCCGGCCAGTGCTTGTGCCACAAGAAAATTGTGGCGTCTGGTCAGCACTACATAAAAATTCCTGAAGACCAGTCTAGCCTTGAACAGATTTTTTTTGTGTCACACTGTTTTCGATATCTGTTAGATATATTATGTATTTTTTCAGTAAATAAATAAGTCCAAATTTTATCATTATGCATTTACTTCATCTAAAAACAGATGGAGTATTGGAATTTCTGGATTGTGCTTCTGTTGTGTTGAACAGCCTAGTTTTCAGAATCCGAGAAAAAAGAACTATCCTGAAAGAAAGTGTAATGCGTCATGAATCTTCAAAATACTGCAGAGCAGTGCTATCTGTGGTTGATAGAAAAGTATTTAGAATTATTTAAACTCATTCTTTATATAAAAACTTATACGGCGGCTGCACCTTACACTATTCGCCAATGAAATTATATGAACGGCTTATTCCTATGATCAATTTTGTTAGCGACTATTGATTTTACCAAAAAAGTTTTTCGGAAATAATTGAATGAAAATCATGGAAAACCCACAAAGAAGCTGCACGGTATTTTTTCGTTTAGCTACTGTAGGAATGCAACAGGAAATTATAGGAAGATGAATAACTTTATTTTGCATTTGTCTGGGTACATGGTTGCTCTATCTGAGGCCATAAAATAATTAGAATTGCTAATCTTTTTGCATTATGTCAGGGTCCATGGTTGCTTTAACTGAGGCTTAAAAATACTTATAATTGCTTAATTTTAAGATACTAGTCAACCTTCTTTTATATTCAAGGGCACTATCTTCTTGACTGTAAAATATTGCACTATACGTAAAAACATGAATTGTATTAATTTGAAGGTATAGGCCTGCAGCGTTCCATAATGTCATTAAAGGTTTCACTGGCCAATTGAAAAACTGACTGGCTTTTGTTACACAAAAATTCAGTAATCGTTCAGCATCACACAAATGATTTTACTCGTCTCGTTCATGGGTATATGTAAACACGTCACCCTGTTGTTCAACAGAATTACAAGTGTATATTTCTGGAGGATAAGGTAAAAAGGCAATATTGTCGCTTTGAAAATGCTAATCTGTTCCATAGGCAAAAATGCAGTAATTATTGACGATGCCACTTGATAGAAACGTGGCGTTACTGTATTGCATTTGAAGAGCATAAACCGTATCAAGGCCAACTTGTGAAATAGTCTTCTATGTAAATCAAAAGTAATCATCCGAAGGCGTCGGGTAATATTCTATGAGGAACACATAAACGAGCAGCGACGCATAAACTTCAAGAAGATTCCTGAAACCGTCCACAGAATTTGCAGATATTCGCCTGAAGATTAGCGGATAGAAAGACAGCTCAATTAGAGGGGATAGATAACTTGGAAGCACTCTAATCAGAATTGCTCGCAGGCGAGACTCGCATCGATCTTACACATCAAAGGTTAGAGCGATTGTGGGCTAATGTCACTTAGCGTTCCTATTTATAAGGAATACCCATATTCATCAGCAACTGTTACACTGGTATTTTCATAAGTCCTTTATATTTGCTCATTTCCGATATTCGTTGCGCGTGCCAGTTCCGTTTTAGTCTTCAGTGCCAAGTGTAGACGAACACATAGCAGCATCACAACAACTTTATTCACATTGACTGCGCCACTGCACTTTTTTCTTAATCACCAACAGGAGCGGGAGCTGCAGTCCGGTGGACAACATTCCAGGGATCGATAAAAACACCCGACTCCGCTTGTCAGTGTTATTGATATAACTCGATTATATAGTTACTGCAGTAGTTTTGCTCCGGACGTTTACGACAGGTGCAATTTAATCAATTATATTTTATTATTACAGCGACGGAGTGATTACAGCTGCTGCAGTCAGACAGGGGCTTCGTACATTAGAGTATAAAACTTAACTGTACACGTTGTTTTTTCTGTGAGTTTTCTGTCGAAAGATGACATTATGTGTCTGTTAAAGATTATATGGGCATTGCAAAATAGGTAAATTGCAATTAATACAAGCCATTCGAGAAAAGATTTTATTCAGATAATAATTTGAGGCCTAAAGTGCCTCGAATAAGGTGCGACCTTGCGTTAGTATTTTCTTTCATTTGGGAGGAAAATAAAGAGTTGAGTTAGCATACTACAGCAGGATTCGATAGACATTAGTGACGCACATGTGCTAAAACTTACAAATACGAAGCATCTAGTTGAGCTTGACACAACAACGGGATGAATACTTGTTTGCTCCTTTCATATAAGTGGTAGATACAGTGCAAGTTTGTACAAGTGATAGTACATTTTATGGCTGCAGTGATTTTAGAAACCAAGAATTAGATGAGTATGAAGTACACCACATGCCGCACGCTTGCAATACTGCAGGGCCTGTTGCAGGTCTGGCAGTGCTCCAGAGTTTTCTAACTCAGAAAGATCCCTTTTACATAGTTCTAGAAAAGGTACATTGAATTTCTTATGAGAACGAATAGTTACAATCTACGTATTTGTAACGATTGAAGAGTGATTCAATACTGGTGGGAGTTTAATTTTTATTACCAATCACAGTCCGTCTGGGCATATACAACCCACAGGGGCAGGCACCATCAACCAGATAGAGCACAACCTCCTGACATCGCTTCTCCCTCCTAACTAACTAACCCGGGCAGTAAGACGCGGACACACAGAGTCATGCAGCGACAACAACATCGTCGACAACCAGTGCCCTGTTTTGTATACAGCAACGTTTGGGGAGTGCAGACAGCATTGGGAGTAAGAAAACCAAGCTACAGTTCCCTGCTACAGTGCATGAGTCATGGGAGCAGAGCAAAGAGGTGCAGCACGTGTACCGTGACAAGCGAACACAGTTCCACCCTCGCAGTATCCGCCGTCACGGCAACCGACCACAGTTCTGGCAGCTGTCACGCACACGGCCAGTTTCCAGGCAAAGCGTTACACGCCCCATGCGCTGCACTGACTTCCTGGAAGCAGCAGAATGCTTCCGCTCACATCACCGCAGGCTGAACTTAATGACCCTGGCAAGCTTACGCCTACTTTATCAACACAAACGTACATTAGACGTTATTATTAATGCTACTTGGAACCTGTGGGAATTCCTCAGAACACAGGCAACTGTCTTCATTAACAACTCAGACTTGCATCATCCCAATGTCCGTATCTAATGCTGAAGGGTTCTGTGAATATTATGCAGGACAAAAGCATTTTCCCGCAAAATTATGGTGCCTTCAGACCGTATCAAGCACGCGAAGTTTGAAAATGTTCCAAGTCAGGCAGTGAATCTTCTATCTGAGACCTATGAGCAGTAGCAACTTAAATTGAAATTGACTCCTTCTCCAGCTGATGCCTTACCAGGTTGTATCAAGGATACCCTAATTTACCCCTATCTACCACTGATGAAAGCGTCACGACCGCACTAATTTTAGTAACTATCGAAGGAAGAGCAGAATTATGATATAAATTAATAGTAATTAACACACTTCCGGGCTTCCCTGGGCTGGTAATACAACCCAAAACAAGCATTCAGCCGACACGCTACTGATATGACTTCCTCAAAAGTCATTCACGGCTGACTTAAACGCCTACAGCTGTACATGGCTGAATATAAAATCCCGACAGCGAATATTATTATTATTGTCTTGAGATGGCATTATTTTAAATTGAAGACTACGAAGAGAAGCATATTAGAAATTTGTTTACCCACGACGAGCGCTTCGCCGTACCTCGGCTCATCAGGTGGGAGGTCGAATACAGTCGATTTCGAAGACGTTGAACTTTACAAAAACCTGGTAAGATATCCCAGTAAGATGTAGTTGAGATACCGTTAATTCAAAAGCTTTAAATATCAATTACAAACTAGCAAATGTTTCTTAAATTTTGAAACGCAGCGGACAATGTTTCGGGAAACCATGGCCCCGTTGCCACCCCCTCCGCGAACGTTGACGCGGTGGACTTGGAGGGGGCGACAGCGAATATATTATATGAAACGGCAACTCACAATGAATGAATCTCACCAAAAAAGTAAATGTTTAGAATGTACTACACAAATAAATGAAGTGGACGTTAATAGTCTTATCTACCTCAGCAAAAGAAATCCCGAAGATGTGGGTCGGTGCTCATTTTGTTCCAATTATTGCCGCTTAAGCGTAAATCTTGTTGTTGACGTTCACTGCGCTGTTTCATAAGTGCTTACTAACTGAAGATTGAATATAATTCGAATCGTACTTAAAGTGAGGTACTGAAATTTATCACACATAGATTTAACGTATCTATATTGCTATATTACATGCATTACAACAATCAGACCTCGTAGCCAACTTGACTCAATTATTTAGAGTAATAGAATTCATTGCAGCCTTTTCAGAGATTACATTGTTCACAAGTATGTCTATTAATGTATGCATCAGCAACATATTGCTGTGTTTTTGAGAGAGACATTATCATTGTCTTTCCTATTCCTTATTTGTCAACACAGAACATTTAGCTGCATATCTACTGTATTCCACGATAGAACCCTTAAAGAGGTGGAACCATGGAAAAGCATTAGTTTCGTACACGAAAAACGACAGCTACGTTTTACCGTTCACTGTAATTATTTCATTTTTTATTTCTGATTTTTATCCAAAATCAGTAGTATCAACTTCCCAGAATTCTCAGCTCTTGTCCAAAATCCGGTGTATTTATCATTATCATTTGAACCTTGATTCGTTATCGCCGGGAACACGACGTGTTTATGTTCTCCCAAAATCTCCTGTACTCCTGACGATAGCGTACCCCTGACTCCTGTACCAGTGACGCAGAAAGCGGTCAGGAAAATTTATTCTGTGGACATTTTCAACCTCTAGATACTGACGAAGCAAGGTATTTTAGGTGTCTTGAGAAAATTGGCAGGGATATTATTAATATTAATGCACCACCTTTATTTTGTGAAACATATTTTAGAGAAAGGCTCTTTCCTAAATTCACAAATAAAAGGAAAGAATTAATGAATTACAGAGCTCAGACAAGTCAATTATGCCGATGCATGAGTACCACACAGTGCAAGTTTAGTTCTGTTATTTCCCTATTCAATTCAATACTGCTCTCGACGTAATTTATGTTTATCTATAGAGTTTTATTTCTATTTGGGAAGACATATTAAAGCAAAGCCGACGTGAACGCAGGAGTGACCAACTGCGCTCAGTGACGCGTCCGTCAGAGCCATATAATGGGTTCGAAAACTTGTAATTTTAAAATTTAACCTCTTTATTGTAAGTTTCATGCTGCAAAATTTTTAATTGAACTCTTTGCCGAAGAAGTAAACTTCATATATCGTTCCTCCGCATGTATCAGTTTGACATATGTTTAAAACAAAAACGATGATATCACCTCGTAATGGTTCCAAATAGAACCCTTAGGTTTAGGAGAGTAAATTTAATAATAAATATAATTTTTAGTAATAAAATAGGCTTGCAAATACGCCTAAAAGTACGTAGTGAACAAGGCAAATTTAATGTTCCACCTGTTACCCGAACCTAGTTTTTTCCTCTAAGCAAGTAGAGGCAGAATTGCTCTACAGCCAACACCTGCCACTCGCCGTACATACAAACCATTGGGCACGTACGGTAGCCAAGAGACGCCGCAGCACGTACATAATTGATGACTTCCAACACGAGTCCAGCTCCCAGGATATTTTGTGCCTGTACTATGCGTACTCGCAACGTTTGTGCCATGGTGCTATGTGTGAGGATTGATTTAGTTGTTTTAAGACTAATGCCACATCTTGAAGATTAAATTTGTCTCGCATCGAAGCTTACTGTAATCGTATCCTATTATATTGAAAATTTACATACACCAATAAGTGATTCCTTATTGTATTTTCTCGAATGATATTGAAGCGAGAGTAAAGTTATAATTCAAACTTAATTTTTGTAAATGAAGAGGCCACATCGTTTGCGAAAGAAAACGATATACCGGTAAAATGGACCATCCTAGACAATACTTGTAGTATTGTAAGCAAAATTGATCATTTTTTCAAAACTATAATGTATGTGTTTAGGATGGGTAACAGATTCAAGCATCTTTTTTATTCAAATCGAATGGAAACTTAAAAATGAAACATTAAGCGGTGTTTATACAAAGCATGACACTTAAGTTAAACTCAGAGCAAGTACAGTAACTTTTCTGCAATATTTTGCTTTAAAAATTTACATTGTGCATGCGAAGTTTACTGAGACAGCATCGGTAGTGATAAATAACCTTTGCTAAAGACCGACATTTACACTGCAGTAGTGTGAAAAGTCGCAGCACTTACAGTGGCATGGGTATAGTAACTAATTTAAGTATTACAATGATAATTTAGTTTTCCTTGTGACATAAATATTATCGAAGACTAATAATGAAAAGACAAGTCTTGTCATTATGTTATAATTGTGTTGAACCCCAAGTATAGGTATTTCGTATTCGTAGAGATAAGATTTTTTCATAAGTATCTCATTGCAGCACAATGGTTTTAGACGAATATTCCTACAAACAAGTAGAAACAAGCCTACTATTGTTGAAATGTATTGGAACTCTACCGCATGAATGTTCATGTTGCATTAGTCACTCTTAGTCCCATAAGCACTGGGTTAAATGTCGATTTCTCATCAAAATAAGATTGTTTGAAACTTATGATTACTGATAAGAACTGTGGAGCTTATAAGGTTAATTATTCCATTCTAACTACAAAATCATAAAGGATGAACGACGTGTGATACTGAACTGCTCGTTTTAAACTCCGGAGACCAATGTCTAAAATTCTGTCTTTTTCAAACGCTACCACAATACGGCATATGTGATACTGAACTATTAGTTTTAAATTCCGTAGACTAACATACAAAACCTTGTTAAAATCTTATCACAATACCGCCCAACGCCCTACATTAATGTGGTTGTTGTAAGGTTTAGTAGGCACAAGAGAGTAGCTAGAAAGCTGCAAGGAAAGCAACTATGTAAAAACTACCCTGCTACATAGCATTATAAATATTTGAAAAGTAGAGATGTTGGATGAGTTACATACATCCTTACATTACCAGGTTACCAAGAAAGTTTGTTCAATTTTCATTGTGAATGGCTCTATAGAATGCGCAATAAATTACTGGGTTACCTGATATAAAAACAATTTTCTTAAGGAGAGGTGATGACACGGATAATAGCATTTTTCATCCTGTAAAGCAAAAGCGATGATATTATAAAAATATAGAGCAGCTTTCAAGGCTTAACAGTTCATTATTCTTATTGCAACTTTCCTGATGACAAAACTGGTAAGCAGTAACACTTACGTGAACTGGAACAATACTAATTATGTGAAGTAAAGACAGTAAGAAGTGCATTAGCTACACCTTGTTACAAATGAAAGCCAGAAATTCTTGATGGACTAGCAAACAAATTTTTAAAGATAAAGTGTGCCACTGCGGATTTTTCTACTTCATGCACAGGAAAAAAAAAATCGCGGCACACTGGGCACTTGCACTTAACCCTATAAGGACCGACTAAAATACCCTCGTCTCGAAGGAATAGCATTATGTCTAACGGTCCCTAGAAACGACGCTGGTCCTTATAGGGTTGATATCAAAGCACCATGTGTGGCTAGGGTTGAAAGCTGCAGCATCTAGCTGACCAGTTCACAAACTACTGAAACTTCTATGCCAGAAGTCCATTGAACTTTTATCATCTACAATTAAGCAATATGAGTAAAACAGAAAGCAAAACAGTCGACGCTGGCCCAAATGCCATATTTTCCTGCGTTGTAATTGAAGAGATGAGAACGGAGCAACCCGGCAGCACTCGTTTGCTCCTAGGGCAAAAATTACTCAGAGACACGGCCCCAACGGGAGAAGTTCCAGAGCAAATATTTCAGGCACGTCAGCAGAAGATGCCTCGGAGCTAACTAATTGGTAAGGCAAGCAGCTGCCACTGAGAGAGAAACAAATATCATTTGCTGCTGGCGTTTACCTTAGCAATTAGCCGTGAAAAATATGACCGGATGTAGCATTCAAAGGCTGAGGGGCAACCAAGTGCTGTAGGTACTACACATTGCAGTAAATACCTGAAACAGGCCTTCACATTTTCATGTAACAGTGAATTATTGTTTATACAAGAGTTTGGATAACGTTTTTGATCTCATTTTTATAATTTCTGACGAATGGGCTGTTTGTCTCCGTTTCTTGACAAGTCTTTACAAAATAGTGAAATAGAATGTAAGGTTTTAATGGAAGTTCTGCCTCTCGTACTATCTTAATTCTTCGTGTAGCACCTGTCGAATTTAGATGTATTTTACGTTGCACCACAGTTTAATAACATCAAAATTTATGAGTGACCAAGCAAGATCTTAAACCTCTCTATGCAGCTGTTCCTTGACACTATAAAATAATTTTACACAGGTTGAGGCATTATAGGAGGTTGAAGGTATCAAAGATCAATGAGAGTCTTTCATGCTTTCGTGGAGTGCCAGTTGCTGTAATGATGTTTCTCCCAGTAACGTAATTCTTAACAAGGAAGATAAATAACAAATTAAAAGGCATGTGGAGGGTACTGCACCCTCAAGAACAGATCTTGCATTCCGTTCGAACTTTAAATTTTTATTGCTGAAGAAAGGCGGTAAGTTCCGCAGCTCAGCGGAAGCCAATCATGTTTGCCTGGACTGTCGGTGGCGCTGACAATGCAACTATTATAACAATCATTGACGACGACAATTTGATGATATTCAGAAGAGATTGCAGCACCAAAAGAAAATTGATTTTGCTCTGCTTCGCAGCTTAAAGTATAGAAAACAACATTGATGAAGGCACAAATTCATCATGGCATGTAATAGGTACTACAACGCACAAAATAAACTTGTCCTGCTTCGCAGGTTTCAGTGAATTATTAACGAGGTCAGCCTTCATTTATGACAGGTGAAGGCACCGCACCGCAGCTGAGCAGAAGCCATTCATGTTTGTGTCAGCGGCCGTGACGATGTAGCTTGCGCCTCACTGACTGTGTCAGTCGTTGCCAGGCAAACCTGTTGCTCGGTCAGGGCAGCTCCTGGACTGCGTCCACAGCTCCCTCTCGCCGTCCAGGCGCGAAATGGCAAGCCAGTTTTGAATCCAGCATCGATATTTCACTATCATCTATTGTCAGTCGACAGATAAGATTGCTGTGCAATATGCGAAGTGAGTTCTTGCTTGTGAAAGTGAAGTTGATAAGCGCAGTGAAGTGAAAGCGTAAAGAAAGTACCGAAGTGCCCGTCTTTCCAGGGGCTCGCGTGATGGCTTATCACATGTACTTGTTTCTATTGGTAGGGCCTGATAAGGCTGATTAGAGAGGGACGGGCCAATGGAGGTAATCAAGGAGTCACGAACTCGTTCGGAACTTATACCGATCGGAAAATTTCCTAGTAAACATTGAGAACATACCTAGAATCAACAGTATGTGTGTTGATGATCAAATCGGTGTATTTTCAAATGGAATTTAACAGTGATGTGCACTTCTAAAATTTATGAATTCTGACTAGCTAAAACCATATGGGAGGCTCTGAATATAGAATTTTTTTGCACCTCTTAAACTGTGATTTCTTACTTTTCTGCTCTTAAGAGCGGTCTCGTGTAACAATCTGATTTATAGCAAAAGATAAACTAAACTAAATGTAAAGATACTTGAACAGTCTCTTCGTTCTATGTACCCAATGTCAATAACATGTGATTTACAGAAATAAGAGGTAAGTGCACAATCATTCAAAATATGAGTGTTTCTCACAGTATGACTCACTGTAGTTTATGTACTTACCAAAGTGAACACAGTATGTAAATGGATCTCTGATATTATGCTCGTGGTTATTTATGCACTTGGCAGAGCGCATATGCAAACAGTGCTTCAGCACGTCCGTCGAAGAGCAGGCTGCACTTTTAAAAGCAGCTGCAAAGGACGTTCCAGATATTATCTTAAATGAAAACAATTTCACTATTATTTCTGTAAACTTTCCCTTTTTTGCAAACTATCGACAGATACCAGACAAGATAATGTTCTCTTTCAGACGGTCGCTGTTGTCTAAGTTTTATCAAGTGGCCTAAATATTTTGCAACCGATTATTTAAAACACCATTGCAAATTATCGTCCGAAATCCTTCAAAAATGAGCCTCTCACATTCTGCCAACTGCTTGAAATACGGAATTTCATAGCACATATGCCAGAGACGATTTGTTGTAAACTACATGTAGCAGTCGACGTAATCAGTTTCAAAGCACTCGAAACATTCTTTTAATTATATAAGTTTAATTAAAAGCAACGGCGTACATCTTGTTAAGATTTCCCTATTGAGCCTTTTGTACAATCTGACTGTAAAAATGGTCTCTTGATTCGCTAGATGTAGCAGCAGCAGCTGACAGAAGCTGTGGTTGCTACATTCCGTTGTTGGTGCAGGTTGAGATCCGGCTGTAGGTGGAGATCCTGGGCGCCGCGTTACGGTCACTTCCCATGACCATCTTCAGGTCGGGATGTAAGTAAGTTGCGGAAGCGAGCGTCTGAAAGCTGTTGGCAACACGTGTGCAGAGAAGATAAAATCAAGCTACGAGGAGTAGACGGTTGCTGCCATTCGGTATTTCTTGGCGGTCGACGGATGTGAATGTGCGCCTTGATTGGCTGCTGGGCTATAGCGAGGTGCGCTGTGGTAGTTCCTTAATGGAGTGTTTACGCTGCATCCAGTTTCTGTGTAGCTAATTTGAATGTTCTACACGATCCGGTTATTTGGTTACTGGTGTTAGTCGCACTGTTTTGTCGTATAATGCTTGCATTATGTGCAGGGGCTGGAAATCGACAATTCGATGAAGAACAACTTGTATTGCTTGCGAATAATATAGCTCTTGTTACGGACGTGCCGTGTTGCTGTTGGGTATAGTTCTGGAATGTTCCGTTTCCGAGATGAATGGTTAAGAGCCTAGACTAAGTGGCAATGGTCATGCCAATTATGAGGGGTTATTTTAGCATGCGATCTCTAATTTTGTATTTACATAATATTATACTCGTATGTGCATTTGGTTTGTTTCAGCTGTGGGTTGACGTAACTGCTATGTCTTGCCACGAGTTGACTTGATGGTCGGACTTCTGTAACAAATGAGAAAGCTTCACAATTGTTAGTTTCGTTGATACAGGCGGTGCTATTCTTGATAACTTGATTCGGTGCTCTTCAACCCCCCTTGTAAGCTGCGGACATCCGCTTTTCATAAAAACTGTGTGTACATTTACACATGCGAAGAAATGAAGCATTGTACATAAAAACCAAACAACTAAAAAGCAATAACTAGCTAAATAGTTGCTAGATGAATAACCCGCTGATTACATAGAGATTGAATAAAGTGTATCCGCTGCTTTAATGAATAAACCACGCAATAACTCACTATAGTCCAGCAGTCGACGAGAGCCCACTTCCACAACAGGCGACCACCAATAAGAAACAAATACCGGTAGCAGCAATCGTCTACCACTGGTAACACTATTTTAACCTTTCTACACACATGATATCAACAATTTTCAGACACTTGCTTCCGCGTACTGCCTTGCATCATGGCCTGAAGATAGTCATAAGGATTGACCGAAACGCATAGTTTAGCATCTCTACAGGTGCCTATAGCCATCGAAGAACAAGGATCACCAACAATGCTTTATAGCACCTGCAGGTTCGGTCAGCTGCAGTACAAAAATTGGAAAGGATTTTTAATAAAAATGTACGGTATTACAATATCTTTATTCAACTTTCATTGATGAAGGAGTGTTCCTGAAATACTGCGGTATATATATGTAAATATTTATGAATTTCATGAATTTTCAAAATGCTACATATTTATACAACTGGAGGGATTGGGAATTCAGCAACCTCGAGTTTCTATTGTAACTTCAAACTGCTCAGCATGGCTTACTTCTACAATACGGCAGTGGAGACTGGTTGCGAGCAAGACTTTGCAGGCAATCACGCGGATTTTTTATTTTTTCAAATGAAGTTGAGAGAAGGTTAGCAAAAAGTTCAGACTGAAAGGGCAAAAGTTGCTCTGCGACGGAAGCACAACCTAAGACTTTGGATTGTGTGTATAGCAAAAGCGATATTTTATTAAAAAAAAAAAGATTGCTTCCCTTGGAATTTCTAGCAACCTTTTACCCTTTTTCCCCTAAACATCTGAAGATTTCTATTGGAAATTCATAAAAAATACCTGCATCTAGGCGAAGCAGTGGAACTAAAGGCCCTTGGTTACTATCGTGCAGCGCAGGCCAAAATAATAAAGATAAAATCCTGGGTTGCACTAGCACTTTCTATAATTATTGACGCAACAGAACAACATTTACCATTATATTGCCCGTGCTTTTTGGAAGGAGCACACGAAGTAAAGCTAGAAACACGCAGTGCATACCAGAAAGTTTCCCTACGCGTGGCTTCGTCAGTAACTCAGTGGAAGAATGACTTGACGTCAGGGACCAGCTCTTGCATAAGTCCTTGTTTGTCATTCACCCAGCAAACTTGCCACACCTTTCACCCAGCGAACTTGCCAAACCTTTCATCCAGCGAACTTGTCACACCTTTCACCCAGCGAACTTGCTACACCTTTCACCCAGCGAACTTGCCACACCTTTCACCCAGCGAACTTGCCACACCTTTCACCCAGCGAACTTGCTACACCTTTCACCCAGCGAACTTGCCACACCAAATATGAAACAGACGACTAAAGAACATTTCATACATTGTGCAATGTTCCCCGTTACGTACATCAATTCCAGTTTGTCATATAAAATACTAAAGTCAACGGAACAAAGTGTTAAAAAACAAATTTTCCCTATGTTTTGGAACCTCAAGTTCAGTGGGTCAACAAGCATTCATTAATTTTTACAGCCGCACTACACCTTTGGTGACGCTGCTCCACAGAAGTCCCCATACACAACGTACATTCACGATGACCTTAATGGTGCGTTATTTATTACACATACTGTGTTTAGCGGAGGTTGGTGTAGAGACTAACATCATTTGAATGTTTTAAGCGCTTCCAGAGACCAAGTTCTAAAAGCACCTTTGCTCCCTAGACAAGAGGAAGCAAGCTTATAGGATTTGAGCTAAGCCCGATCTTTGTTGTTAAAAGATCTGCGTGTGTTTGGTGCAAGAGCAGCCAACGTTTACAGTCCTAAAATTATAGACAATGACGTTCTCGATCGATGGAGTCATGTGGTCGGGTGCCGTGAATGACGGTGAAGAGTAATTTAGACATTGGTTTATTGACAGTACTGTATTGAGGGCAATGACTTTTGTTGCAAATTATTTTTGCATATTGACCAGAAGAAAGCGAGCTCACGTTGGATAAACAATGATCGTCTATAATCTAGAAAAAATGAAAGAGCAGTCTCCCTACCGTTTATCTGTCATTTGCCGTCTGCTACATTGTAAATAATACAAACTATGTAGCTACACCAGCAGGCGGCCATTCTCAGCCAGTAATATCAACAGTTGTAAGCAAAAGTTCAGATCGAAAGTTCATAAATATATATATATATATTAACAGTCGGATATCGGTGAAATTTGCACCGTGCGCCCTTCAGTCAATGCTTTCTACATCCTGTCAGTTTCATTTGGAAAACTAAGGGAGAAATATGATAGATTGGAAAGTGGGTGTATTTGAAAAACTCTAAGGTGTTTAAAGTTATAGAACAAATTACCAAAAACGTTACTACATTTAGTTACTAACAACACGATCCGGGTGAATCGAACCGGCAGAACATAAACATTGTTGCTGCTGAGACGCCTGCCAAGTTCTGAGCTACAGATACACATGCATACACTGACCTTATGTGTGCACTAACTACTATACAGAAACTCTGAAATATGTTGGTACTTACACTGGCACAGTTGAAAATATGCGAACCGAGTGTATCCCGCTAATCCGAGTGATGCGGACATATACAGTCCAGTGATTAGGTTCGGTTATTAATGGCTATTATAAAATGAATAAATACTGAGTCCTCATACTTTCTCTGCATATAGGCCCACTACAACCCAACATAGGCAACATGTAACAAAAGCTCTAAATAGCTGCATATTTTTGCGATAGACACCTTAAGGCCACTGTCCGATTCACCCATATTTTTTTTTTTCGCCGGGTTAACTGGACCGGTCCTTTAATTAAGGTGCCACAGTGGCCAGGGTATGCGTGGTACCAAAAACTCTTACTTCCACTGTAAAGGGGAACTCTTTTTACCTATATGACACAAGTTTCATGAAGCTGCTACATCTCCTTCACACCTGCAATGAAAGTTGAAAAACATATACATTGTTGAGACGTAAAAAGTTGAAACAAGGTCATTTTTTATAAGTTCATATTTCGTCTACCATTAAAATGTTCAGACATTTAGAGCTTCTGTTATATGTTGCCTTTGTAGGGGGTAGTGGGTCTATGTACAGAGAAAATATGAGGATTCAGTATGTAATAATTTTCCAATACTAATAACCGGTCCAAATCACCAGTGTGGTCCGCGCCGTTCGATTCACTCGTATCAATGCTATACTCACATAAAGAAAGAGTAATAGTATGGCGATTACTCGTGCATGCAATTGCCTTCGATAAATTCTTTGGATCTACGACATTAGTTTGGTGACCTAGTGTAATAGTTTTCAGGATCGAGTACCGCTAGAACAGCCTGAAGCTATCCGCAGCCCTTTCACTGCTAAAATTCGATGAACGCAAGAGCTCGACTAACACATAGATCAACGTTAGTTTTTAGCGACCCGTCGTCGGCTGCAGCTGTTCTTACTCCTCTGAGGCTAGCTGGCCTATGTCTGCTGTACGAGCCAATGCATGTGGGTTCCCAGTGGAGGGTGTAGTCAAAATTGACTTTACCTTTTTAAAAAGTTTGCTCGTCCCCATTTGTATATAATTTCTCTTACAATAGCAGCATAGGCCATTTCTTGCGGCTTAAGTAAGGCAATCTGTTTCCTGACGACACTAACAACTGTCGAAAGGCTTCCCATGTTTATAAATAAAATGTTTGTAAGTATAAATCTAAACAGTGGCAACAATGTTTGAGTACATTGTAATGTTGTAAAATGAACATGTTCAGTGGTTCCCTATTGAAGATTATTTGGCTAGTTCTCTAAATTTCTACAACTCATACTTTTCAACTACCTACCCATTAATTCCAATACTGCCGATTTTCAACTTGCCCAATGCAATGTTCGTCCTAGGCTTAGTTTACCTTTTCCTTTTAAAAATTAGATTTCCGGTAGCTTCTTCTATATCCACTACAATATTCAATAGATATGGACAGCACGGACTCTCAATTTTCAGAAAATACGAGAAATTCTCTAAAAAGCACGAAAAATCCAAATTAGATCTGAAATTTTTGCACCATTGGAAAGCCTACCAGGTCATACCCAAATTTCTTCGTTTTCGGTTGTAAAGGCTATCACTACAAAATAGTCAACTGTACAAATCAAGGCAGTCAAAGCACCTAGACCTTGAAATTCAAACCCAGTATAGTAATATTACAAAGCATGCAAGCTCAGCAAACTATTATTTATCGCAAATCAAAACTAATTTTTCATTTCTCGACCGTCTTAGTTTAATTTATTTTGTTCATCGCAGCAATGGGAAATTTGTTGACACAACGAAAGCAGTCCACAGCAGAAAACTAAACAAATTAGGCGCATCCTCTAACTT
>LQNS02000210.1:6152730-6167702 GCA_001587735.2 Parhyale hawaiensis
TCAACGAATTTTTCACCATCTTCGATCCTCCCACCTGATGAGCTGAGGTTACAGCGAAACGCGTCGTGGGTAATAAAATTTCAACTATATTATTTGCTTCTGATCTAATTCTTCAATATATATATATATAAATTTATAATAACTACATGCATCCCGCAATTTTTAGTTCCACCAAACCCTAGAATTATACAGATCGACAGTGACTTCATGCGTCTACTCTGGGGTTTCATTGAATTAAGCATTAGAGAGTAAATTAGGGCGGGAACCGAGGATCTCAAGAGTAGACGGATAAGCATCTTCTTCTATACTAACTCAAAGGTGGGCGCGCTGCAGTAAAAATGTAGCGGCGCTACCGTTACAAAATTTGAAAAGTAGCGGTCCTACCGCTACAGCACAATGTAGCGGCGCTACCGTAACAAAATTTGAAAAGTAGCGGTCCTACCGCTACAGCACAATAAAGCGGCGCTACCGTTACAAAATTTGAAAAGTAGCGGCCCTACCGCTACAGCACAATGTAACGGCGCTACTATTAGCGCTACTTTTTTAAGTATGCGATAATATTCGAATATTAATATTGTTGTCTTGAAAAGTTACTTTATTATCATCAGTATATGTGCTTTCCGGAGATGCACGATATGAGACAAACAGAGATTCAGAAGAATCTCGTGTTGGTATGCGCGTAGAAGGAAAGAAGTAGGAAGTAAGAATTTTGGTAAGAAAATTGAGCGCGAAAGACTACGTTGTTTTCTTTGAGTTTCATTAAATCGTAATATTTGGATATAAACGGCCTAGAACCGCATTGTTTAACACTTTAGTGCCTGATTCACTTTGAAATTTTACATCAATATTTTCAACTGCATCTGTTTCAACTTATATTAGAGTTGCTGCACTTGCGGATCTTTTTCTAATAAATTTATCCATTGTTTTGCAGTGAATGGCAATTTAAAGCGAGCAGAAACGTGAGAAACGTGTCCAAACGACGTCAACCATATCATATGGCTCTGCAAGCGAAACTGAGAGGTACTCCACTCCTTTCTGTGTACTGTGCGGTACTCTTTCGGTAGTCGATCAGCCAGCAGCACGTCACCAAACGGAACACGTATGATACTCGTTCCAAACGCGTTCATTCTCGTAGCGAACGTATTCATTCCTTACTAGAAGACTTATAAGTCGTTATGACTTAACGTCACATAAGTATTAAGTCTTATTATTTTATTATTATTACTTTTATACGTGTTAAACCATTACTTTATTACATTATTATATAATATCATGGGTATATAATTATTTACCCTCTCGCCCAGTCAAATTGATACACATGCAACGTGTTTCCCCATAGATGGACACGTCCTGAATCCAAAAATCCCAACTGCTCTATGGGGGAAACGCTCACTATTCGAGATATTAGGCTCTGAAGTTCAATTTTTACCTCCGCCAAGGAGGTTATGTTTTCATCGGGTCTGTCTATTATTTGGTCTGCCTGTCACCAAGATAACTCAAAATGTTAGGGACGGGTTTAGACGAACTTTACAGGGATTGTTAGGTATATTAGGAGGAACAGATGATTAATTTTGGTGAAGATCCGTCCATCCGTTTGTTTGTTTGTCTGCCTCATTTTTCTCAATGCCATACTGAAAAAGTTAGGGACTGATTTTTATGAATTGTTCAAGAGTTGTTACGTATATCAGGAAGAGTATATGGCCGAATTTTTGTGATGATCTATTTGTTCTCTCGTGTGTTTGTCGCTGTGTTTGATTTTATGCTTGTTAGCGAAGTAACTTAAAAAGGTTAGAATGAATCTTTATGAAACTTACAGGAGTTGTTGGTAATGTTAAAAGGCATAAATTATTAAATGTTGGTGTAGATCAGTTGGTTCGTAGGTATGTTTGACGTATGTTTGTCATAATATTTGCTAGCGCTATAACTCAAAATGTTATGAATGAATCTCTATGAAATTTACAGGAGTTGTTAGTAATGTTAAAAGACATAAATGATTAAATTTTTGGTACAGATCGGCTGGTTCGTTTGTATGTTTGACATATGTTTGTCATAACGTTTGTAAGGAACATAACTCATAATGTTATGAATAGATCTTGAAAAAATTGCAGAAACTCTTAATACTATTAAAAGGCCCAAATTATTAGGTTTTGGAGTTGATACAAAGAAAATCATGGTTTCAGGGCCAATTTGAATTTTTCGTTACCGTTGCCTTACTCGGCGAAGGTATGCGCTCTCGGAGTGCTCAAGCTCCCCATCTAATACTGGAGAAAAAAATCGGTCAAGAATCCTCAACATCCCGATGCCATGCACAGGTAATAGGACACATCTTAAGACGTTTCACACGCATGACACTCCGCTCACAAACGTCCAGCTTTAGAGATATTTGACTCCGAAGCTACCACTGCTTTTTTTCAGGAAAAATACCCGGCGGCTCCACAATAACCTAAACTGCGTTGACCTATCAGGACGCATCAATCCATAAAGAAACACAACTCATATACATCAACCCTACTGGACGAAAAAGTTAATATTAGACCTATTTTTACATGATCGAGACATATTAACATAAATTAAGTAATATTTTTGCATTTTTGTGCTTTTGTTTATATAAAAGCAAAGTAACGGTAGTAAAGAAGCGCTAAAAAGTAGCGGCGGTACATATGCTAGCGCTACAGCAAATATTCAGCGGCGCTACCGCTGCAAGCTTAAAAATGTAGCGGCGCTACGCCCACCTCTGTATACTGTGCTGTTGTAGCTTAATTGACCAGCAGTACTGATACGTACAGAGCAGGCACTACGCCTGCTGACTCTGTTTTTTTAAGTTGTCTTTCCTCGGTGCTATATAGCATCGGTGTGTTAAGCTGGGGCTCTTGGGTTCAAGTCTTGACTTGAAACTAGCGCAGATCCTGGCAATCGACGCACACAGATCTGTGATACATCACATTTCGGAAAGAACAGCCGACCACTCCCACGCATCGCTTACCTTCAAAAGACGCAAAAATTTGTGCTGCATTATATTATAAAAAAAGACTTATCCAAAGCTACAGAACAGCCACCAGACTGGGAGAGCAGCAGCAGCAGCATCAAGCATAAAGGGACCCATTTGAGCTGCAAAGGCAATGCTGCAGAGGCCTCACGATTGCCTCAAAGGTGCCCAGAATAGCTGCCACAGACACTGAATATTGCGGCAGAATAATAATACCCTGTGAATATGCAGGGACCACTGTAGACCACCCTCGGGTATATACCTCTACTGCAATACGGCAAGTGCAGTTCCGGGAAGATTGAGTAATATCTGCTAACATTGTTCAATATTTCATTAGATGGTGGTGGTGGTGCCAAGACAAAACAGAAAGAACAACTTTATGTATTCAGTTTACTATCCAAATTACTAGCAGTTGCGAATGATTTGAGCAGTACCATACATAAATTGCCTTTCTGAGAAACTGTACCTTGAACAGGCTTTCTTCACGAAAAATAAAAACAGCCGGCAAACAGAGAAATACCAAAGTTAACGAAGTATCAAAGACTATTTACTGAAGTATACATATGCTGCATACGTATACTGTATGTATGTAGATTAGCTTACAGACTAAAGTAGAAGATAATGTATTTCCGCCACCACAAAATAGAAATTTGGAAGCAAATGACTGTCAAGTTAATACATGATATACGGTAAAATTTGTGGCATCATAGAATTTGATGCGCCTTGATTATCAGAAGGCTCTCAAAGATAAAACACAAAAAAGCATCCGTGTGCGATAAATAATACGGCAACACTGAAAGAAATTTGCACAACAATGCAATACTTAAACCCAGAGAACGATTTGTTCAAACAACCAACATGCGTATTATTTCAGCCACAAAAAAGCAAATGTTATGGCGATGACACACGCTAGCCAAAAGCTGAGGAAACTCCCGCAAACGCGTGATATTTTTTTTCTTCGCAAAAAAGCACCTCTCTATTCACACGTGAAAATGGTCCATTGGTCAAAAAATTTCGAGTTCCATTCATCCAAACGACGTTGACATGGCTACGGACTGAACACCATGAAGAAAATTGTTCTGACAGGCAGAATAGTATAATAGATGCTATCCTATACGCTCATAAGTAATGCTAAGTACAATTATTTGATATAATATCTTGTAAATAATAAACCATTGCGGCTCAAAATGGAACTGAACCAATGCTCCCTAGAATACATCTTTTGTCTAGGGGGACTTGACTGAACGCCCTACCCTCCGATAGATGTCTCTGGTTGCCAGGAAGCAAAGAGTGTAATGAACGCAATACGATATAAATAAATAACACTGAATAAAAGATGGAGAATGTGCGTTGAAAATGTTAACCGCTATGTACGGCAGTAGCCTCGGCAGTAGCTCTTTGCTTCCTGCTGGTGGCGGTTTGTTTACAGAATATCGCGCGGTTGACCAGTGTATCGAGCCCAAAAGTGCTGCATCGTATAATTTTGCGCAAAAGCGAGAGTTTGCTTGTTTTTAGACGTCGCGGGCAAAATTCGGATGCTCGTTCTTTTGGATAGCGTGGGGCATTGACATCAGGTATAACAACTTACTCGCTCCCTGAGCATAGAAATTGCCCAAGGATATGTGTTAAGGGTCATTGTTGAAGTTTCTAGCTGTGGAATTAAATTACATGAAAATAGTACACAGTCCCAGCCTAAATGATATTGAAAACACAGCACAGCGAATGCAGAATTCCCGTAATGGCTCCAATCATCAATTATGTCGTCCACGTGTCGGTGAGAACTACAAAAAGAAACAAGAAAATTATCTCAGAGTCGCCCTATGTAAGCCAGAAGTGTTCATTTTCATGTAAGAAACATTGCGAGGTTGAAAAGCGAATTCATATAGTTTTAAGACACCAAAATGACATAAAAGTAATAGTATCCTAATTAAGTTTGTCGCTTACAGATGATCTACACTGGTGAATGTGTGCTTAATGCTAATAAATATATATTTCCTTTACACCATTGCCTTAGTTATTTGAATTCCTTGTAAAATGAAACACTGGATTGGGGCTTCCTTTACACTGAGAGAAATTTTGATGCATTTATATGTATCAATATTACCTACATTTTTGTCCCAAATCTGACACACGCAAGTGCATCATGATGATGCATATAGGGTCTTATGGTGCACTTGGCACAAACTGATGCACTTATGGGTTTCAGTTTTGTGACAAAGCCGATGATACACAAAGATGCATAAAAACAGGTAAAATTTATGCACCTGAAGAGACTAAATTTTGCAAAACAATAGTGATCTGCGTGTTAGTATGTAGCCGCGTCTCGCTTCGCACGTGTAACAAAACTGCAAAGCTTTTGTTCACTTTCTTTTTGCGGAAATATGTTTTTCTGACTGAAATAGGTTTTTCCAAGGAGCAAAGAATGCAACGGGAGGACTCAATAGGACTAAAATAAAACTTAGCCGTGACCGCACGTAGCCAATTTACATCACATCGACGAGTCTAAGTATTTGAGTTAGGCAAATCAGGCTTTCGTATGTTGTTTTCTTGAACATAATACTGTATTTTTTTTATTTATTCCATGCAGTCTCCCGTTCATGACTGGGCAGCATCTTGAGCTGCGAAATACCGTAGAATGTTGTCGATAAGTACAGAAAGATCGAGCAATAGGCCAACTGTTACTGTGGTTTCCCTCGCGTACAGAATTGGCTATAACGGTGCTTATATTTGTTGTAAGGAATAAATATGTTCTATGAAGAGCACTGTGAACCGAATATGAAGTGTAAATAAGGCTTCAATCAAGAAAAAGAAGTTAAATCAGGTCGCCGAAAGGGACCAAATTCGGCGCTAGTGCTGTGAAAGTTTCCCCTCCAGTATAATCTGCAATTTTCTATAGATAATTAGTATATAGTATCATAATTTATTTATACGCTTGTGATTAATTTTGCAATTTAGGACGATTTTCTATCTAAATTAGTTAAAATACTCCTAGGCTGCTCGAACATAGATTCGTCGATGATGACATCACTTTTGGGTGGTGATTTCTCGTGAGTCCTCCCTTTACGCTCCTTGCTTCCTGGATTTTTCTGTCTGCTGCGATGACACACCAAACTACGCCATGAAACACCGACGTGCATCCGGATGCTTCTCTGTGAAACGCCTACGTGCAATAAAATTTTCTCAGTGAAATCAACCTAAGAACTACACCGGAGGAGTGAGCAATCGAGTACAGCATAGCTTGTGACGGAAGAAACATTATAACAAACGCAGCACCAAGACGTTGCAGTTATATGCCAGCTAATACTGTAGTTCCAGTTCTGAACAAAAACAACAGACTGTATCAATAGCTCGGCTGTTTTCTAGCGGCACGATTCAAGGGACACTCGGTATGGCGCGGAGGCAACACTACTTCATTGTTTTCTTTTGAGCCAGAAGCTGAGAGCCACCAACGGGCTTCCCTGGAGTTTCTTTCTCCAGTGTCCATGAAATGCTTCGTTAGCAAACACGAGAATTTTTTCAAAGAAAATAACAAACTTTCCTCAGCGAAACAATGTGAACAATTTACTGTGCATAGACATGATTGTATAAGCACGTCTTTGTTTACTGTTTTTAGTGTGTGCTTGCCAAGCTGCTTACGAAGGTGGCCCGTAAGTAAAGAGCTTTTTAAAAAAATAATAAAAAAACCGCAAGAAGTACAAAAATATTGATAATGTCAAACGAAAGAGGAGATTTTTGAAATTTTAATTACTGAACGTTTGGTTTCGGTGAAGGACATACTTTATTAATAAAACAAAATGCGCTCTTCTAACGACAGGGTTCATTACTTTATACTTATTATCAGTGGATTGATGCAACTGATTTTCTGAATGGCGCTCCGGTTTCCCAGAGAAAATATCGCCCGCTATGAGATTGAGAGATCAACTAGTCGACCCGTAACACGTTGGGTCGTCATCACGATCGTCTTCGCTTTCGCAAAAAAAGCAGGTGTTATTTAGCTGGGCAGAGACCACCCGCTATTCGGCCGTCCTCTTCTGCCCGTCAAGGAGCGGCCCGTCCGGTTCGGTATCAACAGATTCTCTGCTTCTCTAACGAATACTCAACACCCAGGCAGTAAGCAAAGTCAAATTATTATACTTTACGTATTTCAATTGTATTGCCCATGGAACCGTTGAATTGATCATGCCTGTTTTTAAGGCCCAGCTCAGCTTAACTTCCGTATCACAGATCCAATGGTATTAAAGAGCTAATCCATGGAAAGAATGCGAGTTACCCCTCAACTTCTGCATCAGAGATACAATCGAATTAAAGAGATAATCTCTGGAAAGAATGCCACTGCCCCCCCCCCCCTCCAATACCTCGAAGTTCTTCTCGTGTAGAAGTGAAGAAAATGTGTCAAACAAGACACAAATACATAAACAAGACACAAACAAGACCGGTTCATAGACTTTTAGTATAATACTAGATGACCCGTGACCCGTTGGGTCGTTATCACAATCGTCTTATCTGTCTTTCGTGCCCGTTTTGCTTCCTTCTCACCTGTTACTCATACTGATTTTTCTTCTATCTGTTCTGCCTCTTCTTTCCCGACTTGCTGTTCCCATGCGAGTTGATCCTGTGTGGGAACACCCTCGTTCCACGTGTCTATTATCACACTACGTGTCCCTTCATTCTTCCTCTGTGACATCGCCTTTGTTGTGGAAACGAAGACTTAAATTTCTGAATATAATGATAATAGTCACGATCGTCTGTGCTTATTTATTTAGCTGGTCATAAACCACACGCTATTCGTCCGTCCTCTCCTGCCCGTCAAGGAGCGGCCCATACGGCTCACTGTCAACAGATTCTATGCTTNTTCTATGCTTGTCTAACGAAAGCAAATTCAATTTATATGTTACGTATTCCAGTTGTATTTTCCAGAGCAACTTTTAAATTATCGTGCCCGTTCTTGCAGCCAAGGGGCAGGTTCCACGTGCGCATCACAGATACTATCGAATTAAAAGAGCTAATCCATGCCCCATAGAATAGGCCATAGGCTATACCCCCCCATAGAACCATCGAATTTATCCCCAATCTAAAAGTAAAGAAACTGTGTCAAACAAGACAAGTAAATAAACAAGCCACAAACAAGACCGGTTCACAGACTTTAAGTATAATATAGATAGATACTGTAGATAGTGAGGTTATAGTACGTCACCATAATGAGAACTGATCCATGGTAGAACGATAACATGTATGTAATAAATCGTTTGATTCTCTTTTACGAACCAGAGCAAAATTTTGCAAGCAAAAGATATTCTCAATGATCATGAGAGAACATTTAAAAGGCATGAATCATCGGTTTTGTATCGACTTGAGTTAGCAATTATCACAATTCCAGCCACCATGATCAAAAGAAATGGTTCAATGTTTTCCGGATACTTAGTTTTCTACCAAACTGGTACTATTGCTCCTTGAAGTTGATATACCTGAATATGTACAGAATTTTAAAGGCACAAAATCTGCAATCCTGTGATCATTGGAAACATTGAGGCGAAAATGAAAACTTCGTTAACATGCGCTTCCGACTGCTAATGTAGCTGTAATAGGTTGCTGGCGAACAAAATAAGCACTCAGACAGATGCGAGGCTATGTATGTCTGTTCCATGATCAACATATGAAATTGAAATAAATAGCGTCAGAAAACGAGCCGCCTATGACCAGCCGTTTACTTACCCGCAGAGCGCCGCTATTCACAGGCTCTGACACGAGCACTTCAATCGCTATTCACTCCTGCACCAAATCCCACACAACTTGTTTGTATTTCGCAACAAAGGCGTCCATTTGCAACTTCTGGAATACATTACTCAACTCGGAAACTATTCAATTGGACGTTCTGAAAGCAAACCCAGGAAGCCACGGAGCGGAAGCGGGGCAATGACAGGAATTCCGCCTAGGGTGTGCCGAAGCCGCGCGCACTCTTCGCTGTTTAGAAAACAGCTGCGGCAATTTTTTTTATTATTCTGTGAAAAAAGAATCAGTTAGTGTTATACATGTTCAGCATTGACGTTATTACGTGGCTGTTGAGCATAAATAGTACTACTCCAAGCCCTGATACAATGTGAAAAAAATATTTTATGAGAGTTTTTTATTACAATTCCGGCTAATTGCGCCAATACACACGTATTAATTTGCGAATCTCAGAAAGAAGTGGTGCCATGTAAGTTAAAGAAGCGTTTTTATGAATCAATATACCGTTATTTATAGACCGATGTCTAGTTATTTTTATATACCTTGTCTTTTTTCTATTTTCACTTTATTATTATCTGTGAACTTAGTTGCATTATTATTATTATTATTAAAACTTCACACTTGTGCTCACACGGACAGGTAATACAACCCAAATGAAGCATCTTGCAATACCGGGAAGCCCAAACGCTGCTAAAGGAAATCCAGCAAAAAACCATTAACAGCTGACTTAAGCGTCTGCAGGCCAATACGACCAAAAGCCGATGCCGGCAACAAATTCCAAACCTTAGCCGACCAGGGCACGAAGCACCGACAGAACTTATTAGTTCGACATCTGACAGCCTCCAAAGTGAAAGAGTGCGCTCCGCGCAGCACGAGTTTCTCTCCCAAAAACCTTGAGGGCAGGGAGAGCAGGGAGTAGTATTAACTCGAGCACTCTGAGAGCGCATACCTCCGCCAAGTGAGCCAACGGTAGCAACAATTCAAATTGGCTCTGAAACCATTATTTTCTTTGCATAAACTCCAAAATCTGATCATATATGCCTTTTTATATCAATAACAGCTTGTTCAATTTTTTTGGAGATCCGTTCATAACTTTTTGAGTTATACTGTTAACAAACGTTATGACAAATATGAGTCAAACATACAAACGATCCAATTGATCTGCATCAAAATTTTACAATTTATGTCTTTTACCATTAATAACAACTCCTATAAATTTCATTAAGATCCATGCGGTATTTTTTGAGTTATTGTGTTAACAAGCAAAAAATTAAAAACAGTGACAAACGAACGAACGAACAAACGGACCATTACCAAAATTTTGTCATCTACTATTTGTTATATACCTAACAACTCATGTTAATTTCATCAAAATCCATCCTTAACTTTTTGAGTTATGGCATCAAGAAAAATGACGCAGACAAATAAACAAACAAACAAATAAACGGATGGACATATCATGACCAAATGTTAATCATCTGTTCCTTCTAACATACCTGACAATCCCTGTAAATATCATCCAAATCGGTTCATAACTTTTTGAGTTATCTTGGTGACAGACAGACAAACAAACAAACAAACAAACAAACAAACAGACAAACAGACAGACAAACACGACGAAAACATAACCTCCTTGGCGGAGGAAATAATAATACTGATAATAACAACAACAATACATAATTTATTTCGTTTCATTTGGATGCAGCACCCAGCATATTAGGGGCGCACCACCCTGAGGAACTCAGTCTTAATGCCAATGCAAGGCTCGATAATAAGTGAACAAAACTGAAGAAATTATATCGACAATAATATCAGCAAATTTGATGTGCACTATGACATCTAAAGCAAGACGGTATCACTTCCTGCAGTAATTTCCTTTATGGATGAGAGTTTTGCAAAACCTGTACAGAACACCGGGTCTCTTTGCCGCTGAACTCGCATAGGGCAAACGAAGCACAAAACGAGATCAAGTTTGCTTCCATAGTTGAAAAACGTGAACTTTTAGGAATTGTGGGAGAGCCATGTAGTCTGGAAGGATTTTGGAATTGCCAGCCCAATATCGAGTATCAACCAACGGAGGAGCCACAAAAGGTGCCCGAAATCTCGTACAGTGCTGCAGAATCAATAGACTTTATTTTTTTTCATGTGTTTGAATTGAAAAGCGTATCAGTGCTTTCTCGAAGAACAAGAAAGTTTGATGTTTAGTTTTCATAATCAGAATCCCAACACTTATCTTCGTAAACTCTATTGACAAAATGGGCGATCAGCGAAGGTTAAAAATTGTCTATTATTTCGTTTTTTATTTCATAGAACTTCTACAGTACATCAATACCAAAGTAACCCTATACAGTTAAATTGAATTATTTATCTCCGTAGAGTTTACACCTATAAATTTAGATTTGATTCTCGGTAGCATATAATTAATAATTATGATCAATCAACATCATGTGTATTTATATATTCATATATAACGTCCTTCATGCTATGCTCTGAACGACATGCAGAGGTAAAAATTAGGCCAGATTAGATGATATTGCAGCCATCCTAATCCTATCACGCTCTCCTGAAAATAGTCAGGGAAAAATTAGACCAGTTATTGATGAAGGCTAAAATTGAGAAGCTTCAAAATGGGACGATTTATTTTTTTACTATGCCAATTTGAAATCTAGGTCATGAAGACGTCTGAATTATCACCTAGCAATTCTATAAATTCAGATTTTTATTTGCTTCAAATGCATAATGAAATTTTATTTGCTCTTATTTATCGATGCTCTTCCATGCACAGTAAAACTACAAAAGGGAAGAAAACGGGACTTTCATTACAGTGGTTACTTTTTTACGGAATTACCTTCCTTCCTTTAGTGATTACGCTCTTCGTATAAGTAAAAAAAAGCTCAACGGAACTAATGTCATTGCAAATGTATATATTACCGATACACAGGGAGTAGTCCATGTTTTGATTTTTGCTTGCATGCTTTCCAAAGTTAAGTCATTTCTGTGCTGATTGTTATTGAACGAAAGAAAGGCTGACGCTGCTCAGGAGAATTGAAGCCGAGGGAGCTCACACCTCTCAAAAGATTCGGGAGCCAAAAATGTCGGCGAGAAATTTGGAACGATGAAATGTATATCAATGATCATAGATTTGCTATTTACATGGTTCTAAAGGCTGCGCTGCCACTACCAACTTCAAAATAGTTGACATAACCTAGTCATTACGAAGTTAGTTAGGAGAGTGTGGCCTATGACCAATCATTGCAAATGACTTCTCTTTATGTATCACGGCTGGGTCATATAATAATTGTGCGTGTCACGCTGTTAGTACAGTATGTAAGTACAGGTGTGCGCTTTCAGCATTAAATGGGAGATGAATAATGTATCATCTGTGCCACGGGTCTGGGACCAGTAAAACTCGAGACACTTTAATTAAGCTACTTTTCGTACATCAGAGATGAGCAATCTGAGTCAGAGCTGATGGTTACACTTCGTATTTAAGTTTGCTTCATACATCTGCGCCACGTACGGAATTTCCTCAGGTCCCGGCGAGTAATATTAATTAAAACTAATTAGTATTCAATATGTGTATTCATTATTATTTTGTTTTTATGCCTTTAGATATTTATCAAAGCAATAGACATTAACTGTGTACGTAGTTTTCTATGTTTATATATAGATTTGTATGTTTATCTGGACTACCCGTGATATTTTACTTTTCTCTGCTCAAATTCCTGCTGTTGAACTCCTCGTAAAATTGCAGGAGCCTATTGAAAGCATCTATGACGTCATTGTCGCTAGCAAACTCGCGACACACCAGGGCCTTTTTCACGTTTGGGAACAATACTTAATGATAGTCAAAGGGGACCAATTCCGTAGAGTAAGGTGGACGGAGAATAATTTCCTATCCACAGTCACGAATGGTTGTCATGCAACAACTGAGGAGTGGGCTGGAGCATTGTTGCGGTGAAAAAGAACTCCAGGTACCTGGAGCTCCAAACGATAGCAAACAACAGTACCATTTCCAGCAGCTTTATTCACAAAAGCACAGGTGCACAATATTAATGAGGCATTGCCCAGTTGAACCCGATTCTTGACCCCCGTGTCATAGATACGCTAGCTTTCAAAAACGTGACACACACGCAGCAGCTACGTAGGTACGTAGATAGGTAGGATGAAGAGTATCAATATACATATAGACTAGTATAGGTACCCTGCCGCTAAAAAAGACGGCGATGAATTCGTGATATTTCTCCATTACCCCATTTTTTCCATTAATACAATTGCAAACTTCTTAGGACCTTCAGGGATGAGGATTCTCGGCTTCATACATGCTGAGCGATAAGTGCTCTCTCTTTCAATTCAATTGAGTAGTAGGCTTCTTCCTTTTCACCTTTAGATGCCATGCAAAACAAGATGGTTTTATATCAGCGAGCAGCGAAGCATCAGTGAATTTAATTACATTCCCTGCCGCGTATCCAGAATACGTCATGATACAACTTCAGCTCATGGAAATTTTTATACTCAATTGATAACTGCTTCGTCAAAGGAAAGAAGTAAGCTGCAAAAAATGATTACTGCTTCTACTGTACTTTGAAAAATTGCTTCTCCTGTGCTTCGCTAATCATCTACACAATTTGCACGTCGTGAACTGAGAACATATATACATGGAGAAAGTAATAAAGAGTAGACTCCATCAAAGTGCTAAGAGAAGTTTAAATATTAGTAACGAAAGTATGATCAACGATGAAAGGTCAACATAAATTCCTTTCTGTCATTTTTGACAGTGCGTTCACTTCAGTATGCTCGAAAGTATAAATCTCTGACAACCTTATTTGCTTGCTTCGTTGTCACCGTGCATACAGTCTATGCCGTTATTCATAGGGAATAAACTGATGGGAGCCCGGTGATTTCGGAATAATAACAATGCTTCAATTTTTTATTTCAATTCACCATAAATATGGAAAGCTCCGTGACGACTATGATCCGGATACGGCTCGGCAGTACTTTTATTTTACGTTTCTCTGTATTTCGGTTCTTAAAATATTTAGGATTGGTTTTTAGCGACCCAATGGGTCACGGGAAGTCTAGTAAATATATAAATCTATAATCACTTGGCGTCGTTTATATAGTTGTTTTGCTAATAATTTAAACTGAAAAAAGAAAAGGTGGGTAATCATTTTCTGAAGCATATAGCTCGTATTCAAACACCTCATGAATAATATTACGCAGTAGCTCTGCCTCACTTCTAGCTTGTATTTCGCAATAATAAAATTTTGATAAAGATATCTTCTCTCAATAAAGTGTATCTTTTACCAAATCAGTCAGTACCTTACTTTTTGTTACAAATCTCATACTAGCCATTTAAGAATTCAAAAACACCAAGATAATTAAAAGTTATAAATCAAATCACGACAATAGGTACATTATCGTGGAAAATTACTTTCATGGCAATAGGACGTTGAAAGTTAAATACTGTCTGTATACGGGAGAAAAAGTCTGCAACTGCCGTCATGAAATCGCAATTGAAAGTTTTTAACTATTAAATAAGAGCAATGATGCAGTCAAAGACGTGTTTTCAGACATAAGAATTCTACATGCCAATTCAACAGCTGGTGCTTTTAACAACAAAATGTGACTTATTGCAAATAATATCTTCGTTAGTGTCATTTTAGTATTACGAAAAACACAATATTAAAGACTGGAAATAGCTTTGATTTATGAATTAAAACGGTAATGAAATCGGGCGCTGGGATGATGGTTTTCAAACAGCCTGACATACCCATCTGGAAGGGATTAAATGTGCTCTTTGCTAGGACAGAGGATTTGAAAAACTTTATAACAATAGCGACTAATGTATCATATGCACAGAAAAACGACGTGCGTTGACGTAGAGACACGGTAATGTGGTACCTGCACACCACCCGCTAGGAGCTTGACGTATCTTGTCGGCAGAGCAGAGAGCATGCTGAGTTGAACTCGTGCAGATGCATCCCAAAACTCCTTTCCATACATTTCGTACCGATCGATGGATGCACCGGGGAAAAGTGAAATCCTATGTACCGGTAATGCTGATGGCGGGAACAAGCTACACGACATTTTTATGACCTTGCATGATCTGAATACCTTTAGACAGATACTAGGCAACCCGTGACCCGTTGGGTCGTCATCACGATCGTCTTGTCTGTCTTTCGTGCCCATTTTGCTTTTTTCTCACCTGTAACTCATACTGATCTTTCTTCCATCTGTTCTTCTCCTTCTTCTTTCC
>LQNS02000210.1:6167745-6180238 GCA_001587735.2 Parhyale hawaiensis
TATTTATTTAGCTGGTCGTAAACCACACGCTATTCGGCCGTCCTCTCCTGCCCGTCAAAGAGCTGCCCATACGGCTCACTGTCAACAGATTCTATGCTTGTCTAACGAATATTCAACACGAAGTCTGAAAGCAAATTTGATTTACATGTTACGTATACCAGTCGTATTTTTCAAAGCAACTTTTACATTATCGTGCCCGTTCATGCAACGAAGGGGCAGGTTCCATGTGCGTATCACAGTTGCAATCGAATTAAAGATCTAACCCATGCCCCCTGATAGGCCATATGTCCCCATAGGTCCATCGAATTTCTTCCCAACCTAAAAGTAAAGAAACTGTGCCAAACAAGATCACAAGTCAATAAACAAGACACAAACAAGACCGGTTCACAGACTTTTAGTATGATAATAGATAGATGGCTGCTATGAACAGAAAATATGAGCTCATAATCATCTTCCGCACTTGAATAAACTTTCCTGTATCAGTGTGAGCAATGGAATCAACTCTGATGAACACCTGGCGCCGGATTTTCCTACTTCGGTTGGGTATCAACATGTCTGAACTCATAGATAGACTTTAAGAGAACTGGTTAGCTCAACACCACCCAGTCAATTCTATGGATATCTTCTTTGCAAGGTCGTGAGAACTCTTTTAGATCCTCCCCCTGCAGGGCTACAGCTGTGATGCCATCGGGGAAACGGATCAGCCGACAATAATATTCCCCGAGCTCTCTGGAGTATCATTTATATTGATTAGAGATAGCGAAGGACCAAGCATTGGACCTGTGGGACACCGGGACTAATTGGCAGAGGCGAAGTGCCCGTTATTCAGAACATATTGATTTCGACGGGCTAAATAAGGTTGCGTCAAATTGTGATTGCTACCATGCACGGATACCAACTTAACTTAATAGGATGGTGTGAGTGTATCAAAAACTTTTGAAAATAAATAAGGAAAAGCGATACAGTAGGAGGGGGAGGGGTAATAAATATTCGTACACTATGAAATTGTTTATTAAAAAATAGTTATGTCAAGAGAAATATATTCATACAGTACTTGTATTTACGTATTATCAATTGATATATGCCAACAAAACCAAAAATTATAATGAATTATGTAAATTATAGAACATTTCATATATCTGGGATTGAAAAATGTCGTCGTACAAACGATTTTTTCATTTTAAAATTCATTTGACAGTTTAAGAACTTTCTAGAACCTTCTCGATTTGACGTGAGAAGTCTACTATAGTCTATGAACAGCTTTGGGGTTAATATTTCGTGCGACGTCGTAGAAAAAGGTTGTAACCATGGCAAAAAGCAAGGATCTTACAAATGCTGCAAAAGAGTTGATTTTTAAAGAATGGAAATCCGGGAATAGTTATAGGCAAATATCACAGACACTCAAAATACTCTTTACCACCATCGGGTCATTTACCAAAAGGGCAAAAAGTTCCGAAACCGTTGAAAACCAACTTAGATCTGGCAAGCCGAGGAAGATTTCCCCTAGAGTTTCAAGAAAAATGGATAGGAAAGTGCCCGAAAACTCTCTAACTGCTCACAGAGAGCTTCAAGAGGACTTGCCAGCAGCAGGGACAAGCGTTAGCCTTCGTACAAGAAGCCAAAGCTGCAACAAAACCGTTTAAGTTCTCGAGCTCCTCGCAAAACTCCCCTGTTATCGAAATGAAAAAGGGAACCTCGTCAAAAATTCGTCCGTGAGCACAAGGACAAGCCTGAGTCGTTTTGGGAAAACGTATTGAGGTCAGATGAGACTAAAATAAACCTATCTGGACATAATTCAAAGAACCACGTGTGAAAGAAGGACGGAACAGCATTCGCACCAAAAACACCATTCCCACTGTGAAATTTGGTGGTGGTAACGTTACAATTTCAGGATGCTTTTCATAACGCGGAACAGTTAACATTCATATCAGGGTTGGCTGGTGGTTCTTAACCTTTGTGGAGGTACCAAACACCTCAAGTTCTGTATGTGCATTAATCGTACCCTTCGTAGAAGGAAAAATAATACAACGCGCTGTGTTTTTCTTTAGATACAAAGCCTAAGTACATAATCATATACCTACTGTATTAGTGCGCAAACTGTACCATGTATCATTTGCACACAAAATTACTGTGTTTAGAAAACAAAAACCGCAAGCAGAGAGTGACATCACGAATCATGGGAGAGGGTTGAACCAAATCGCCGAACCCCTGAAACTGACTCACCGAACCCCTGGGGTTCGATCGAACTCAGGTTAATTAAGAACCACTGGTTTAAAACCAATACAAAACCATGGTTTAAAACGCCAAAAAAAACATGTTTTTTTTTTCAAAGTTTTTGATTTTTATTCAAGATATTGCAAAATAATCAGTTTTATTCAAGTAATTCTTAAATTTTATTTACAAAATTGAATGGATGGATTACTGTGTTTCTATTTAGGAATGCGTTTGATTGTTAAGACAGATCAGGTTAACTATTGTGTATGTTTCTTATTAAATTTTGTGTTATTTCAATTTAGAGATGCATATCTAGTTATATTCTGGTGTGCTCGTAGCTACTGAAAATTAGAAGTAGTAGTTATAGTTGCTATTACATACCTAGTGAACTCATGAGAAGGATGTAGACATATAGCTACTTCACTTTCTTCTATTCAATACTCTGCTTTTAACTAGCTAGCATCTAACTATTTCTATCGAGATTTATTTGTATTTTGAAGTATTTCTAAGTTTTTCGAAGGATTTTACAGCTATATTACTTTCTTTGTTCATTACACTGTTTTCAATTAGCTAATAGCTAGCTGTTTCCGTTAAGTTGTAATTTGAACTGTTTTCAAGTTTTTCAAAGGATTTTATATTGAAACTAGAACACTCTGAGAGCGCATATCTCCGCCAAGTAAGGAAGGCAACGGTAATGAAAAAATCAAGTTGGCTCTGAAACCATGATTTCTTTTGTATCAACTCCAAAATCTAATCATTTGTGCCTGAGATAGAAATAACTGCTTATGCAATTTTCTTGAAGATCCTTTCATAACTGTTTGAGTTATGCTGTTAACAAACATTACGACAAACATAAGTCAAACATACAAACGAACCAACCGATCTACACCAAAATTTAATCGTTTATATTTTTAAATTACTAAAATCTCCTGTATATTTCATAAAGATCGATTCAAAAGTTTTTTGAGTTACTGCGTAACAAACATTATGACGAACATAATTAAAACATAGAAACGAATAAGCCGATCTGCACCAAAATTTAACATTTAGGTCTTTTAAGATTTCTAACAATTCCTGCAAGTTTCATAAAGATTCACTCAAAACTTTTTGAGTTATTGGGCTAAGAAACATAAAATAAAACACAGCAACAAACATACGAACGAACAAACAGATCATCACAATAATTTGGTCATTCATTCTTTATGATATATCTAACAACTGATGTCAATTTCATAAAAATCCGTCCATAACTTTTTGAGTTATCGCATTGAGAAAAATGAGGCAGACAAACAAACAAACGGATGGACTGATCTTCACCAAAAGTTAATCATCTGTTTCTCTTAACATACCTAACAATCCCCGTAAATTTCGTCAAAATCTGTCCACCACTTTTTGAGTTATCTAGGTGACAAACAGACAGATAGACAAACCCTATGAAAATATAACTTCCTTGGCGGAGGTAATTACGAATCATAGCATCTCTGTAGATTGGATAAGAAATGTAGCCAAACAAATTCTGGTATTTAACCTCTTCTTAAAATCATTCTTCCACAATTGGAAGTTGAAATAAAGTGACTAATAGTGTTGATGATTTGCTAGCTACATGTTTATTAAACAGAAAATCCATTAAATGTTGAATAAAATTCCTAGAACTGGAAAAAAACAACAAAATATGGGAAAAATAAACAAAAAAAGGGCTTTTTGGCTTTAACAAAAAAGAAAAGGTTTTCGGATTAAACAAAAAATGGTTTTATGCCAACCCTGATTCATATCATAGAAGGCAGAAAAGGACACTCATTTGAATTAGAAGATTTTGAGGGGACATTTGACTGCGCCGGTTCAAAAATTCGGGATATATCAGCAGTCTGTTTATTTTTCTGGTAACGAAATTACACCAGTGTAATAAGTTTAAGAGGTTGTGATTGATCTACTCGATCGCACTCCAAAGCAAAGTAAAGTGTACAATAGTAATTGGTTAAAGGTATAATACATAGGATCGTGTTGTCCTCTCATATGAATAGGTACATCCCTAGTAGTTTCAAGTACTGAACAGAACAGGCTTATAATAAATGAACCACTTACGAAATGAGGAACAACAGATGAGATAATTCAAAATGCTAATTACATGAAACTTTTTATAGCACGTGTGACGGTTTACTTTTAATTAATACTGATCTGACGTCAGTCGCATCAATGGGTAAACAAAGAACTGGATCCGGAGAGCGTCTTCCACCAACACTTGAGCTAAATTCATTTCCTCAACAAATATGTAACGCTGTCGTTGCATCGCCAAGTTTCTCCACATTTACACGTTGAGAGACTTGGGGCTGGCGATCAATAGCAGCTGTAATAGCAACTGTCAGCGCAGTATCAATGAAGGGAAGCACCTCTTCAATCAGCTGTTATTGCGGTGTTACGTGTGCAGTGATATGACGGTTAGTTCATGCTGTTGCCCTCATGTACTTTGCGAAACTCATTCCTAGCCGAGGCCGAAATAAAGTTAAAACATCTACATATAAGTTTTCTCGTGGAGTATTAGGTGTTTTAAGCTATTTTTCACCATAACTGCAATGTGCTTTACGATGGTAGCGTCGATAATATAGCACTGGCAGTTCCAGTCCGCAGAACGCAGTTAGCGCAGACATTGGGGGTTGGAATAACCATGTTCTGCTGTCGTCATGTTGGTTCAGGATAGCGGCGAAGTGCCTAAAGTCCCCATTGCCTCAAAATTATTATCTGTGATTACACTTCACGCCTGGAGTTTTGCACCGATATTAAATGCCACTTTGCCCAGTTGCGTTCACATATTAGAGTTTTGCTCGCAAAGAAGTTCACGATCCGCAGAGCATTAACAAAAAACAACGTCAGTAACTCATAGATACATTCCGGAAACCAATCAGCTATAGTAACTTAGGACTCGAATTTCCTGCCACATCATCTTATTTGTCAGTACATGGTTTTGTTCTTCTTCTATAAATTCTCAACATCGTGACGGAAAAACGGACGACCCAACCGAGCGGAGGAGGGAGCATGTAGCCAATGCATTGCGTTTAATTATAGAATTTAAATGCAGAGGATAATAATGACTAAAGGAAACTGTAATTTTAGTTTAAACTAGGAGTTCCTTAGTAAATAACGCTGTGGCTTCAACTCCTCAAGTTATTGGTCGTGGGGTAGTTTCTGTTGATAAATAAATGTCGGGGCCACACTATATAATCACAAGCTCAACCATTGAGTGGACATCAGCTTGCACGTCGTCCCGCTTATACGGCAAAAGTCGGTATCCATGATACTGCTGGAGACTACTTGAGTTTAGCGTCGTGCGAGCTCAGCGTCCGGTCATAAGCACAGTGGCCACAAGCTGTGCCTGCGATTACATACTTTGGATAAGAGAAATGGGCGACACAAAAGCACGACTACCGTCTTTAATGTTATGAATGTCTTTTTTGATTTAGCGACCAACGTCTTTTATGGATTGAAAGAGATTGCTTGGCTAGAAGGCTTCTTCGTAAGGCAAATTCGATCGTCTCACGAATATTTCACTGGTGGTGTTGTCAAAAGCACATTTTTACAATACGCCATATACGTGTTATCATTCTTAAGAAGTAAATTCACCACACAGTAAGGCCGGGGCCCCACAGAAAGCAACAAGCGACGCAATGCGATTTTTACCGGAGTCGTGTTGCAGCAATGCACGGGTGTCGCGAGGCATTGCAGTTGCGGCGGTGGGGGCAGCAGACTGCTGTACCCTCCGTTACATTTTGTCGTGCAACAAATTTGTCGCTTGTCTCGCCGGTGTGGCGGCGGCCTTAGGCCGCCGCCACACCGGCGAGACGAGCGACGTGCAACGCAACAAATTCGTTGCAGGACAATATGTAACGGAGGGTACAGCAGTCTGCTGCCCCCACCGCCGCAACTGCGATGCCTCGCGACACCCGTGCATTGCTGCAACACCACTCCCGTAAACATCGCATTGCGTCGCTTGTTGCTCCGGTCTGTCCCCGGCCTTAATGTACTCGGCAATCTTAGGAGATGCTACGGGCTTGATACGCTACATTGTTACAACGAATAACAAGAAGGTTATTTACGCCAATTTCAATGCATGATGAAGTTTGTAATTTCATGTAGTTTTAGGCATGTAGATGTAAATGTAAGCGTGTGTGAACATCAACTTTACATATCTGCCAATGGTAATGAGCATTTTTAAAATAAAGAATAGTCGTATATCGAAAATAGTAATCAATATTAATTATTAGAAATACTTTATTTTGATGAGTAGAGTTAATGCGCGCTTTTCATTTCGCCATAAATATTGAATTTTGATGTGATTCCGGTAGCGCGATTAAGAAGAGAAGCAGCCAGTACTGAGAGCCATTTTGAAAAGCTCTCGTACTTTCGCTATCCTCTCCTCATCCGAGCATTTCTTAACAGCAGCATCTCCGCCCTAAACTTTTCAATTTACCGCAGCTGCCACGCGGCCGGTGACGTCAGAGTACCAGTGACAATCTCATTTCATTGCCGACTCTGTACTTTTAATCGCTGCCTATATGATTGGATGAAGATGTCGAGTAGCCAAAGAGCCGTAACGCGATTACTCGAGGATTTCTGGCTCTCGTTCGGAGGCTCGAACTAACATTATTGACTCGCGAATTGATGAATGATGAGGCCGCGGTACTTAGTGCGCATATTGGAATCCGTCCTCGTTCGGTAATTTAATGAAAGGAGTATGAATTTAAGAGCTTGCTTTGGAATGAGATCAGTATACCTATGCTTATTCATAACAGATGTTAAAAAGGCATTGGGTTTATTATCTGTAAAATAACCCAATTACGACATCGTTTCACTCTTTTAAGCCTGCGATATTTGGTATTTATAACGCCATACGAAATGCACTGACACGCAGAGGAGAGCACATGATATGCTCATGGGTAACTACGACCGTTTTGCCAATGTTCTTCGGAATTTCTACTTTATCAGTGGCCAAAGTACAGTCTAAAAATTATGCTTTTTTTTCAATTAAAGTTCGTAATTTTCTCTGAGTCATAAAGCATTGGGGTGGTGTGAATTTCAAAGTGACGTATACAGAATTTATATGAAAAATAATCGGATGGACGGATCTTCACCAAAAGTTACTCATCTGTTTCTCTTAACATACCTAACAATCCCTGTAAATTTCGTCAAAATCCGTCCACCCCTTTTTGAGTTATCTAGGTGACAAACAGACAGATAGACAAACCCGATGAAAATATAACCTCCTTGGCGTAGGCAATTACGAATCATAGCATCTCTGTAGATTGGATAAAAAATGTAGCCATAACAAATTCTGGTATTTAATCCCTTCTTAAAATCATTCTTCTACAATTGGAAGTTGAAAAAAAGTGACTAATATTGTTGATGATTTGCTAGCTACATGTTTACTGAACAGAAAATCCATTAAATGTTGAATAAAATTCCTAGAACTAGAAAAAAACAAAATATGGGAAAAATAAAAAAAAAAACATGGGCTTTTTGGTTTTAACAAAAAAGAAATGGTTTTCGGATTAAACAAAAAATGGTTTTATGCCAATCATGATTCATATCATAGAAGGAAGAAAGGACACTCATTTGAATTAGAAGATTTTGAGGGGACATTTGAATGCGCCGGTTCAAAAATTCGGGATAATATTATATTCTGTTATTCAGAATCATACGCCAGCTCTGTAAATTTAATACCAGGATCAGCAGTCTGTTTATTTTTCTGGCAACGAAATTAGGCCAGTGCTATAAGTTTAAGAGGTTGTGATTGATCTACTCGATCGCACTCCAAAGTGTACAATAGTAACAAGTTAAAAGTTTAATACAGAGGATCCCGTTGTCCACTCATATGAATAGGTACATCCCTAGTAGTTTCAAGTACTGAACAGAACAGGCTGATAACAAATGAACCACTTACGAAATGAGGAACAACAGATGAGATAATTCAAAATGCTAATTACATGAAACTTTTCACAGCACGTGTGACGGTTTACTTTTAATTAATACTAATCTGACGTCAATCGCATCAATGGGTAAACAAAGAACTGGATTCGGTAGAGCGTCTTCCACCAACACTTGAGCTAAATTTATTTCCTCAACAAATATGTAACGCTGTCGTTGCATCGCCAAGTTTCTCCACATTTACACGTTGAGAGACTTGGGGCTGACGATCAATAGCAGCTGTAATAGCAACTGTCAGCGCAGTATCAATGAAGGGAAGCACCTCTTCAATCAGCTGTTATTGCGGTGTTATGTGTGCAGTGATATGACGGTTAGTTCATGCTGTTAACCTAATGTACTTTGCGAAACTCATTCCTAGCCCAGGCTGAAATAATGTTAAAACATGTACATATAAGTTTTCTCGTGGAGTATAAGGTGTTTTAATCTATTTTTCACCATAACTGCAATGTGCTTTACGATGGTAGCGTCGATAATATAGCACTGGCAGTTCCAGTCCGCAGAACGCAGTTAGCGCAGACATTGGGGATGGAATAACCATATTCTGCTGTCGTCATGTTGGTTCAGGATAGCGGCGAAGTGCCTAAAGTCCCCATTGCCTCAAAATTATTATTTGTGATTACACTTGACGCCTGGAGTTTTGCACCGATATTAAATGCCCCTTTGTCCAGTTACGTTCACATATTTGAGTTTTGCTCGCAAAGAAGTTCACAATCCGCAGAGCATTAACAAAAAACAACGTCAGTAGCTCATAAATACATTTCGTCTGAATAAGAATTGCAACAGAACAGCAACACATGCAGCAGGCACTGCTCCCTGTTCTTTTCAGCATCATATGATGGTAGTCCTCTCTATCCTACTAACTTAATGGCAATAGCTCATAGAGGGCCGGGGCGTACGTTCCGGTGTCTCTTTGGGAATGGGCCTTTTGGTTCGCCTATCTAAGCTAATCTAAATACGGCAATATCCAAATCTCAAGTGCAACAAGCACTGCTGAGTACTCTTATTTAAATTTATACGACGTTACTACCGCATCATACAGTTTTATTCAACTCTAAAGTGCAGTATCCATAATGCTGATCATTTCGAAAAAGACAACTATAGTACCAACCCGTCCAAATGGGCGGTAATAATTTCGTTATGAACCTTTCTATCGCTTTTGCTTGCGCTACGCTCTTGCCTCATTGCTGTAGGCTTGATCTTTCAATGGATCAGCGAAAGTTGTCCCAACGTGAGATTGGGAGAGCAAAATTTCACTCATGCAATTTAAAATGCGAAATCGGTTTTGAAATGCTTGAGAGCCAAGTAGCACCAAGAAAATTTAGCTGAATTAAACATATTCACAGACAATACTCATGCACTGAAAAAATTTTGATGCACGTAGGTGTTTCGCTGAGAAGTATGAGGCGTAGTTTGGTGTGTCATCGCAGCAGACAGAAAAACATGTTTCAGTTAGAAAAACATATTTCCGTAAAAACAAAGTGAACAAAAGCTTTGTAGTTTTGTAGCACGAGCGAAGCGAGACGCGGTTACATACTAACTCACAGACCGCTGTTGTTTTTCAAAGTTTCGTCTCTTCAGGTGCATCAATTATTACCTCCGCCAAGGGAGTTATGTTTTCGTCGTGTTTGTCTGTCTGTATGTTTGTCTCCCTGTCTGTCACAACGATAACTCAAAAAGTTATGAACCGATTTGGATGAAATTTACAGGGATTGTTAGGTATGTTAGGAGCAACAGATGATTAACTTTTGGTGAAGATATGTCCATAAGTTTGTTTGTTTGTTTGTCTGCCTCATTTTTCACAATGCCATAACACAAAAAATTATGGATGGATTTTAATGAAATTAACATGAGTTGTTAGGTATATAACAAAAAGTAAATGGTCAAATTTTGGAAATGATCCGTTTGTTTGTTTGTTCGTTCGTTTGTCACTGCTTTTAATTTTATGCTTGTTAGCACAATAACTTAAAAAATAATGAATGGGTCTTCATGAAATTTATAGGGGTTGTTAGTAATGTTAAAAGACATAGATGATTGAATTTTGGTGCAGATTGGTTTTTTCGTTTGTATGTTTGACTCATGTTTGTCATAACGTTTGTTAGCAGTATAACTCCAAAAGTTATGAACGGATCTTCAAAAAAATTACACAAGTTGTTATTACTATCAAAAGGCACTGATGATTAGATTTTGGAGCTTATACAAAGAAAATTATGGTTTCAGAGCCAATTTGATTTTTTTTTTTGCCACCGTTGCCTAGCTTGGCGGAGGTATGCGCTCTCAGAGTGCTCTAGTTTTACCTGTTATTGATGCATCTTGGTGCATCATCGGCTTTGTCACAAAACCGATACCCATAAGTGCATCGATTCGTGCCAAGTGCATCATAAGACCCTATATGCATCATCATGTTGCACTTTATTTTGTTATGCACTGACGTGTTTCGGTTTTGGCACAAAAAGCCCGTAATTTTGATGCATCTAAGTGCATCAAAATTTCTCTCAGTTGCAGTTCCTCCTATATCCTAGATAGCAACAATAATCCCTTAGGATAAAAATTTGTTGGCCATAAGAATTTTTGAAGGTGCTTTGGCCTCTTCTCTGAGTGAAGTTTCTGCTGCCACGAAGAAACTCAGCTAAGGAAATATAAGCGACACGGTGTATACACAACAGGAACGAAAACACGATCTCGTTTACCACGCTTAATAGATGGATGTCAAATAGTATCTAAGTACTTTTCTAAGCGATGTGGTTCAGAAAATGGAGCAGCTAGAGCGTATTCCGGAAACAAATCAGCTATAGTAACTTAGGACTCGAATTTCCTGCCACATCATCTTGTTAGTCAGTACATGGTTTTGTTCTTCTTCTATAAATCGTCAACATCGTGACGGGAAAACGGACGACCCAACCGAGCGGAGGAGGTAGCATGTAACCAACGTATTGCGTTTAATTATAGAATTTAAATGCAGAGGATAATAATGACTAAAGGAAACTGTAATTTTAGTTTAAACTAGGAGTTCCTTAGTAAATAACGCTGTGGCTTCAACTCCTCAAGTTATTGATCGTGGGGTAGTTTCTGTTGATAAATAAATGTCGGGGCCACACTATATAATCACAAGCTCAACCATTGAGTGGACATCAGCTTGCACGTCATCCCGCTTATACGGCAAAAGTCGGTATCCATGATACTGCTGGAGACTACTTGAGTTGAGCGTCGTGGGAGCTCAGCGCCCGGTCATAAGCTGTGCCTGCGATTATATACTTTGGATAAGAGAAATGGGCGACACAAGAGCACGACTAGCGTCTTTAATGTTATGAATGTCTTTTTTGATTGCGCGACCAACGTCTTTTATGGATTGAAAGAGATTGCTTGGCTAGAAGGCTTGTTCGTAAGACAAATTCGTCTCACGAATATTTTACTGGTGGTGTTGTCAAAAGCCCATTTTTTACAATACGTAATATACGTGTTATCATTCTTAAGAAGTAAATTCACTCACAGTAAATGTACTGGGCATTCTCAGGAGATGCTACGGGCTTGATACGCTACATTGTTAAACGAATAACAAGAAGGGTATTTACGCCAACTCAATGCATAATGAAATTTGTAATTTCATGTAGTTTTAGGCATGTATGTGTAAATGTAAGCGTGTTTGAACATCAGCTTTACATATCTGTAAATGGTAACGAGCATTTTTAAAATAAAGAATAGTCGTATATCGAAAATAACAATGAATATTCATAATTAGAAATACTTTATTTCGATGAGTAGAGTTAATGCGTTAACGAGGTTTTCATTTCGCCATAAATATTCAATTGTAAAGTGATTCCGGTAACGCGATTAAGAGGAGAAGCAGCCAGTACTGAGAGCGATTTTGAAAATCTCTCGTACTTTCGCTATCCTCTCCTCATCCGAGTATTTCTTAACAGCAGCATCTCCGCCCTAAACTTTTCAATTTACCGCAGCTGCCACGCGGCCGGTGACGTCAGAGTACCAGTGACAATCTCATTTCATTGCCGACTCTGTACTTTTAATCGCTGCCTATATGATTGGATGAAGATGTCGTGTAGCCAAAGAGCCGTAACACGATTACTCGAGGATTTCTGGCTCTCGTTCGGAGGCTCGAACTAACATTATTGACTCGCGAATTGATGAATGATGAGGCCGCGGTACTTAGTGCGGATATTGGCATCCGTCATTATTATTATTATTATTAAAACTTCACGCTTGAGCTCCCACGGACAGGTAATACAACCCAAATGAAGCATTTGCAACACCGGGAAGCCCAAAACGCTGCTAAAGGAAATCCAGCAAA
>LQNS02000210.1:6186732-6216787 GCA_001587735.2 Parhyale hawaiensis
AAGAATCATAACTGGTGCAGGTTATCAAGATCATTGTAATCCTCTTTTCTATCGAACTTCAATACTAAAAATTCACGATGTGCGTACATACCTTATCTCTATAGAAGCTTTCAAATTACATAAACGTTCTGGTTTTGTATACGTGGAACATGGATACACTACTAGGTATAGTAATAACCCTGTACCTGCCTACCAACGCTTGACATTAACACAACGTTCTCTAAATTATGTTGTCCCTTCTGTCTGGAATGCACTACCTCTAAGAATAAGAAACTTTCCAACGTTAAGTGAATTCAAGGTCGAACTGAAAAAATATCTTCTTAGTGGTTACCAATAAATTACAATATCTTACTATATACTTCATAATCTTAGCCTCAACATCATATAGTATCTCAGATCATAATGTACAACTTGCCTGCTATGAGTAACTAACTGTCACGCTGATTCCTCAACGTAGCTTGAGGTGTAGCTATTTTGAATTCTATTTTTTTTTATAGTTCTTTTGCCGGAAAAGCACTTAGTAGTGCTTAGATATAGGCTTGAGAATGATGTTATTATATAACATTTATTTTTAATAAAAGATTGATTGATATGTATATTGTTCAAATACATATACTGTATATATAGCTAGATGGGGCTTTAAATGTAAGCGAATCTTAACTAAATACGACGTAAAGTGTCATCTCTCGTCGTTAGGTGAACTTGAGCTTTACATCTAATGAACCACTAGTCTACGGAATTCTCATCGTACGTTTCTCGACAGATAAACGCTCAAAACGGGCTTGTTGTGGCACCCGTTAAAATTGGTGACTGGTTTCTTTCAACACATAACAACAACATAACAACTACGTAAAACTATGCACTGAAAATGTTTTATGTATTATTGGAGAATGAAAATTCAGAAAACACGAAATAGTCCATTATTCTTTAAGGGAATACTTAGTGGGAATGCAAATAGGTAGAACAACACTAGAGTCCATCTGGACACACACAGCCTGCTAGAGCAAGCACCATCATCCGGAAAAAGAAAATGCAGAAAAATAGACAGTAAAAGTTGCTGTTGTTAATACAGCCATACTGTCACTTACGCTACATAGCCTTTAATCAGAAATACGTTGTAAAGATATCACCCTGTAAATCCACAAAATAGTTACCAAGTTAGCAGTTATCCACTTCAGCTACTGCGTTTTCTTACAAAATTCGAATGATCTTTTTTGAGACAGTACACAGTTAAAAACTTTTCAAAATCAACGCAGAAATGATTAATTTTGAACTATAACTAATATCTCATAACATAAAATGAAATTCAGATAGGAAAGATAACTATGATTCTCGTTCGAGAATGCAGTTTATTTACAGCTAACAACGTTCTGTAGCAGTATCGCAAAGAAGGTGAGGTACGAGCGATATTTTTGTTCTTGATTGAAACAAAGGTATAAAAGTAGAAGAATAACAAAGAAACTGCATCTCTGGCTCGAAATAAAGCAACCACCCTCAACAACTGCAAATCAAATATTTAGCAGACAGGTAGCTCTCGGACACATAGGAAGGGCCCAAGGTGTTGTCAGACAATTACCCAATACATCGGCTTGTAAAATATGGTAAAGGCAATTGCACAGTGAAAACGTCATCAACTCTCACGCAAACCTTCAAACAGATATGGAAATTGTTATATTTAGGTTGGATGCTTTTCCGTTCCGCGCTCAGTTGCTAACTGCAGCCAAACGACGGAAACTTCTCAGATGGTTCGTAATTTATTGCTGCGATGCAACTGCTCGCAATGCGAGATATGGTCTAAAGAATTCTCGATAAATTTATTTTAAGAAATAGAAATGAACGTTGCAGAAAATTACACGTTCCGTCGAATTATTTCAAATGGCGACCGGTGACTTATTTTACGACAGATTTTTTTCTCTTATGTGCCCTCATCCACCAAGAAAGCTCACGGCAGCGTCACCGGAGTCTCGAGTGACTGCATCATATTCGCTATTTATCGATGATACAACTGAGTGCTCAAATTATGAAACACAAGTGTTCTACCCCGTGATGATCGGGGAAAATTAAATTTGCTTCAAACTATTGTAGAAATATAATTAGTAGTGTCTTGGTTGGCAGAACGGACAGAATGCGCCATTCTTACTCCAGCCGCCACACACGCAGCAGCACTTTTCTAATCTCATACATTTTTAATCACCTGGACTAATTACCATCCATTACTGCTGCAGCAATGATATACCGTAAGCCCTCCATAAAATCGTCATCATTATAATTGAAGCGTCCTGTTGGACAGGCAAAAATCAATCACTGAGCGCTTCTTTCCGCGGAAATTCTTTTTTTTTCGAAAAGAACGAGACCGAAGTGCACTTTCCAGAAGATGAGAAACTTTTGAAAGAGAAGACATTGGGCGTGAAAGTTTCGTCCTGGCATCAGCAGATTTAATAGATTTATGTAAGCATTAGTGCGTACAACAGCGCCTTGTTACACGACCCGAACATGTCCGGAGCAGACATTCCGCACCCAATATGCATGGCCATTGGAGCTCAGCCCTCAGTAATGGGGGCAGCTTTTTCGATATTCAAAGGCTTTGTGACCACACACACGCATGAGGTCCCTGTTCATATAACATCGTAATGCCCGATATTTACGAGACTCGACCGGAGCTTGTGTAGTACTGTAATTCGCGCAGCAGTATTTCGTATTCCAATAAGAGAGTCTTAGTTTTGACTTCACAGACTTCCTACGATCCTCACGCATCCACTGGGTGCTCCTGAGTCCCAGTTAGGTAGCTGCTGATCGATGGTATAGAAAGAGCCACGTGCTTGTTGTATAGACGAACCTCACGTCGTGACGGCCACCACTGCAGGGTCACTAGGACAAAGATTCCCTACCCGTGGTATGCCTGCGACTCTTAATATGCAAAGACGCGTGAGGACCTCCTTGGTAGCTAGTGAGGATCCTCTTGTCGGTATATCCTTGCACTATACTCGGCTATAACCTTGAGACTTTACAGTTTACCCTTACGAGTTTGGTTTCGTAGAAGTAACACTTGATGAAAAGTAACAAAATGAATACTTTGGTCATAAGATTAACGTCTGCTATCGACCTCTAGTTCGGGGAAGAATCCCTCTACAATAAAACACAGTTCGTTGCTTGCTTACTGTCTCTCCGTCCTGATGTGAAGGATTAGGTAGGAGAAAATTCAGTTACGGAAAGGCAAGAGGAACGTCGCCTTACCAAATTTTTGAAATCGAAGGATTGAAAACAACTGAAGCCCAAGTACAGTGTGGCATAAAAATCGGTAATTATAATTGAACTTCCACTTCGAATATTTTCGCAAGAGCTCATGATGCGCGAACTGTGTAAATTAGCGAAAGAAAAAAGAAGATATGCTTCAAAACAGAACCACGAAGACGAGCAAGAGAAACAGGGCAGTGTTGAGCAAGTGTTTGCCGTCATATGATGACGGCGAGGGCCGCTGCATTAATTATCAATCTTGATATTGAACTAACCAGCACTACTTTCTTTTAACACGAGCACCTGTCTGAGAAAACTGAAAAACCTCTAACCATGGCCACACCGCAGGGCAGTAATAACATATGTTCCTAATGAGCTACCAAAAAAGTGTTCACTTGCACAGTCTATTAGCTCTTTTGATATACGAACGCTGAAGAAACACTGGATGAGACTCTTTAAACGCTATCCTTATATATTAATTTTAAATTCGTAGTTGTGTATTACTGGCAATTGAAGAGGGAATCAAAACAGCGTCATGGCATTAAGAAGGTGCTGCTGGTAATAGAAACTACTCAGTAGTAGGACAAAGACAATGCGTAATGTAATCTGACAAGGAAGATAAATTAGACGCCACATTCGCTGTATTCAGGCAGGTCACCCGGCCGTTACTCAACGTTTTACCTGAAGTCAGCGTCCCAATGCGTTGCTGTGTCCGCGTCAATAACAGAAAAGTGTACAAGTTCCTCAGTGCTCTTCTAAATTGAGGTTCTTTCTTAAACTTTCCAAATAACGCTTGTTAATAATTATTAATATGGGGGGATGGGTTAGGCTCTAGCGCGGTAATGTTCGTTAAGCCAACTGAGTTGAAGGCTAACATTTTGGGAAATCTTCGGGTATGTGCAAGCTATGTTTACAGGAAGGTAGTAATATTGGGAGCCGAGTTCAAGGCTCACGTTTGATTGACTTTCTTGAGAATATGCTTTTACAGGGTCTTATTTTTTTCACAGGGCAGTGTCTGTCTTACAAACAGTGTTTAGCAACAGTTTCACTATACCCTATTAGTAAAACAGATACTTGTCCTTATAGTAGTGCATAATACCGAATATCACTTGAGCAAAAAGCACATAAAAGTAACGGCTGCTGTAAAGCGTAGTTTTACGAGACCGGTAGCTTGGCCACAGTCTGTTATGGTGCTATCAATGGGATTTCGAATGTGAGTGTAGTTTTAGGAGCCCTTAAGACGATACTTTGAGCTTTATGATCTTTCCAAAATTGAAAAAAAACAGGATGAGGGACTAAAAGTCGACATATCTAAAAATTTTTTCCCTGTGGTTCTGAGCAGAAGTGGAAGTTTATGTTAAGTCAGCGTGTTTGGAATATGTCCGAAATAAAAAAATGCCCCATAGGTTTATTTAAAATGGGCATAATTTTACAAAGAATAATTGCTTAAGCAAGCTCTTTGGATGGAATCTCTGAAGTTCAATCCGGTGACCGAGCAATGATCGATTATTTCAAAAGTTTTATCTGCTCTAAGTTGATGATTTATTGTCTTGTGCAAAACGGTCGTAATTATTGCTATTACCATTTCTCAAATTAACATTTGTCAATCGCTGACCAGAGCGAAAACATTTACTTTTGTGTTGATAAACCTTCACTTTTTCCTGGTTTCGCCAACCTGAGAGGCAGAGCCTGACTGTAATAGAATTTATAGAATATGGGAGAGTAACTGACAGTGGTAGAGTAACCTTAAATGTAATAAACGATCCTATACAATGCGATTTTATATTATAGATAAGACTTTAAAATTGTTCTATGTATAAAATTTTCGTGAAATGCATTTCCCTAATTTAGATCTGTTTAACATATCAGTGAAACACAAAGGGGTTTGTAGATAGCAGAGGCACAAAAGTTTACTACAGGGTACTCGATATATGTTCTCTTGAATCAAGAAAGCACATATCTAATACTTGGAAGTAAGAATTGTCTACCTAAATAAGAAAAATGCGTAAGTATATGATCGAATTCTCGGACTTCCTGTTGATAAATTCTGTCCTTATCAATGCCCAAAGAACTCCCAGCCTTTCATATTCTACAAGATGCTGTGCACCAGCCACGAAGGCTTGAATAACAGAAGACTTTGATCAACTTTTGCTGTAAAAATGCCATTTAGATAAAACTCTTTCGGTACGGTACCTAATTACGAGGGTCGTTCCAATCGAAATGTAATGCCTCCTAATTTTTATTTCGCCCGAATGGATCCGAGGTTATTGTAAATTGTATTGTTATAATGACTGCACTTATGCACTCATGACCTAAAAATTTTGTCTCACTATTGCAGATATTGACGGTGTGACACGCTAATAAAGCATTTACAGGTCATGGACGTGCTTGAGAAGCGGAGATGCGTCATTGAATTCTTCTACGCAGAAAAATTGAACCAATCAACATTCACTGGCACTTGGTGAACGAAGCCGATACAGTTGATATCAGCACAGTCAGGAGATGGGTTCGTCGATTTCGGAGTGGCGACGGAGATGTGGGGAAGTGGGACATCAGCGTGGCCGGAAAATCGTATCTCGAACTACACCGAAGGACCCAAGGACAAAGGGCCCTCCGAAAGCCCATACACAGCCACCACTCTGGAAAACAAAGTGCACCTCGATCGACTCTGGCGGACACCGGTGAATGAATTGTGTGTAGAGTTGGATGTGGGCGTCAGATCTGATCGTTACGTTGGAACGTTGGCCAAGCTGAAGGCCTAGATTGTCCGTGTAAGGCCAGAGAAAAGGAGAAATTTCGTTAGCAACACAACAATGCCAGGCCACACTCTAGTTTGAAGACCACGGAATGTGTGACAATGCTCGGCTGGACGGTGCTGTCTCATCCACCGTATAGTCCTGACCTGGCACCGTCAGATATCCACTTATTCGGACCTCTGAAGGACGTATTAGGTGGGAAGCGCTTCCCCGACAACAACACCGTAAGCGCAGCTGAATAAAGTTTATGACCGAGGCATCACAGCTCTCATTCAGCGCCAGCAAAAGTGCAGTGCGAATGCTGGTGACTACATAGAAAAGTAAACTCTAGAGCACGAAAGGCCACTCATTTTTTATGGTATCACAGCCGTCTCCGTAGCTCTTTAACTTTTTGAAGTACGATATAGGAGGCAATACTTTTGCAACGACAGTATCAGTATCAGCCGACATCAATATCTGATGTTGCAGGAATAATGTTTAGTTAAGTAGTGACCGTTTCCGAATTCTTTCTTACCTACGTGGCAAACTAAACTAAAATAAGAGATTTCAACGTTCGTAGCGGAAGCAATATGCAACTAAAGCTAAATTGAAAACGGATCACTACACTTTTCAGTTCATTATTTCCAAACGAAAAGTAAAATAAAAGGGTACAAGTAGTGTCACCAGAGCGATTTCTAAAGGCATAGCAAAAGTATTCAGAAAGGCATCTAAAACTGAAAAACACTGCGACAATTCTGGCGCATCATTAAAAAAGGATTAGAGAAAATTTTTTCAACTAAGTCTTGACTGAAGTCCTACTTTTGCTGTTTGCAAATCAATGTCGGCAGAGCGTACGTGGAAGACAATTCAAATAACCTGGGTGCACCCTGCCCAGCAATCTCTTACATCGGAGCAGTATTGATTTTTTATGCGTTCATCACACCGAGTACATGACAGTCACACATAAAACTGCGGCCAATGCTTTAGGCTGCATATAAAATTACATATGAAAATGATATAACTAGTCAACTGCTTAATATTATGCTACGTTAATATTTTAAGATGTCATGCAGACGCCATGAAAGTTCAGTACTATTTTTTCCCCGTGTTGGTTTATTATCTTTCCCCAAACGCTTGCTGACATTTTTGTCCATTATTACCTGGGTTATTGATGTGAACATAAATCAAACGAGCGTTTCGATTTCAAGTACTATTTAAGAAGTGAAAGAATACTTTGGGTGATTTCCTTACAAAGCTCTCCAAAATTAATCCTTATGCTAATACGGGGATTTCTCCTGTAAAGATTTTCATACTATTAAACTAGTATACATGTGCATACTTTAACTTTTCTGAAATGTTTCCGTTCTAATATTCATTAACTTTATGATTTTTCAAACAGCACCGCTTTTCCAGGTATCAGCAATAAAAAAAAAAAAAACATTTCTTGCGTTTTACCAAACATCACCAACTCGCTCGTCTACTGACAGGCAAGGTGAACTGCGCACACTATACCATGATTAAATGCCGTAAAATCGACGTGCGTATTGGATCTTTCCATTGATTTGCCCAGTCCATTGTGAATATTTCGCATTGTATATTCAGACGCCTAAAGAGCAACTTGCCCGGCATCATGCCATTCATTGCAGCCCGTCCATTGTGCTTGTTTCGTATTGTATATTCAAACACGCTGGAAGAACGACGCGCGTATTCGGTCTTTGCATCGACATGCACCGATCCGTTCATTGTGGTCATCTCTTACTGCGGATTCACAAGCCGTTAGAGCAACGTACGTGCCCGTAGTCTTGGCATTCATTAGCATCGTCTTTCGTGGAGATTGCGTGTTGTATTTTCACACGGCGTAATAGCAGCAGCATGGGCAGCAATAAGTCTAATGGCTCAGTGAACACACAATGAAGTCAATTCGGCTTTGTCCTCGCTACGAGTTAAGTTTTTTTTGCCGTAATTCTAGCGAGCAGCTCGAGCAGGTGACAAGAGAGAGCGTCGTCCGGAGACCGTAAAGCATGCAGGTCATCAAGCGCGGGCGTTGCGCTTTGTGCGGCGTAGCAGTCACGTAAAGCTTCACAATGACTAAAAAAACAAGAAAGCAGAGTCATTTAATCACACTGACTTTGGAAGGACAATAGCAGACTCTACCTAACTATTCTGTAATTTCTATAATTAATGCTGAGCATGATTCAAGTGTTGCTGAATTAGCTAGCATGTATGACTTGCTATAATTTGCTACAAAAGAAAAACGGTGTTGAAAATCGACATAGCAAGTTCTCAGTACTTTTTCCATCATGTCAACACAGAAAGTTTGCACACCTGGCAACGTAAATACCTTTTGCGGAGGATAACATTAATACGACATTTTTCATTTGAGGCAGAGCTAGGAGTATAATCTAATGTTACAAGCCAGTTCCCCTTTCTCCACAGGCAATGCGTCACATAGAAGTGATAGATAGCATCACATTCTAGTATGATTCTAGAATGTGTTCGATAAATTTATACAAAATTACCGCACCTATAATTTTCAGTGAACCTCGTTCAAGGGTACTTCGAAGAATCGCGCTAATAAATAAGAAAATGTCCTTCTTGCGGCTTCCCAGGAAAGTAATTTGAGCAAGGCTGTTTGACAAGGCGGTAGCATAATTCCTACCTGTTATATGCACAAGCGTTACCATAATTCTTGCCAGCAATATTTACAGGCGTTATCATAAATAGCACAGTGATTCTTGACTTGGGGACGCGCCCCCCCTACGGGGGGAGTGAGCGGATTCCAAGGGAGGGGGAGGGGGAGTGTGAGCCCTCGCAGTAAAAGCTGATTTACATTAATTACCTTTGCCAAAGACGGCCATGTTTTGTCGTGTCTTCTGTTTGTCTACGCAACCAAGATAACTCAAAAAGTTATGAACGGATCTTTGCGAAACTTACAGGCATTGTTATGCATGTTCACAGTAACAGATGGTTAACTTTTTATGGAAATCCGTTCGTCTGTTTGTTTGTCTGCCTATTTATTCATTGTGCCATAATTCAAAAAGTTATGGACGGATATTCGTGAAGATTACATGAGTTGTTAGGTTTATTACAAACACTAAATGACCAAATTTTTGTGATGATCTGTTTGTCCGTTTGTCGCTGTTTGATTTTTTGCTTGTTAGCACAATAACTCAAAAAGTTCCGAATGGATCTTCAAGAAATTTACAGGGTTGTAAGTATTGTTAAAAGACATGATTAAATTTTGGTGCAGATTGGTTGCTCCGTTTGTGCGTTTCACTTGTGTTTGTCACACTGTTTCCTAGCAGTGCAAGTCAAAAAGTTATGAATGGATCTTTAATAGAAATTGTAGAAACTGTTAATATAGTGGTCGCAAAAACAAAGTTATTGCATAATTCGCCGATAGATTGTTTTCGCGTTTCCCGCCATATGAGAGGAGAGAAGAGGGTGGTATGACGTGCATTGCTCCACCCTCGCGTCACACACAACTCCCCGCTACACAGTCCGTCTGTGATCCATCGGAGCTCGAACAGAATAAACGCAGGTTGCACTGGTCCACGGGCCTCTGCTTTCCTATTTTTTCACTTATTTTGGTGCCATACAAAAAAAAAAAAAGGTACGGCATCACAATTCGTCGGAAGAAGCTTACCATTGAAGAGAAGACTCGGGTCCTCACCCTAATCGAGCAGGGAGTGTCTCTGCACCGTGTAGTTATCGAGGTTAGTGTCAGTCAATTATCCCTCTCTAACTCAGAACATCAGCTGCCGCACTCCCTGCCGGGAACCATACCGCCACCCAAAGTGAGATGTAGATGCAAGAGGAAGACAACAGCAAGGACTGACAAAGTGTTGGTGAAAGAAGTGAAGCTTGCTGTTGTTTTTCTCTTGCACCCACATCTCACTTTGCGTGTCGGTATGGTCCCGGAAGGCAGGAAGTGCGGCAGCCGATTTTTTAAGTTTGAAGAGGGATGCTTGGCTGACATTCAGTTCGACAGCTACGCTGTTCACAGGCACTTCCTGCTCGATTAGGGGAGAGCCCGAGTCATTTCTGCAATGGTAAGCTCCTTCCGACCCATTGTGATGCCGGGGTGGTTTTTGATATGGTACTAAATAAGTGAAAAATTAGCAAAGTAGAGGCCCGGGAACCAGCGTAACGTAACGTACGTGTACAGTACTTTACTCGAGCTTCGATGGATCACAAACTGACTGTGTAGCGGGGATTTGTGTTTGGCGCGGGGGTGGAGCAACACACGTCATACCACCCTCCTCCCTCCTCTCATAAAGCGGGGAATGCAAAAATAAAGTTATTGGCGAATTATGCGATAAATTTGTTTATAGGGCATAGGGGTACACCTTGTTTTTGCGGCGACTGTACTATCAAAAGGCAGAAATGATTAGATTTGAACTTATTTGGTACGTTTGGTTGTGTTTTGCTATCACATTTATTAAAAACGCTAAGGAGGGCTCGAAGGAAAAAGATACATCCCTAAGGGGGGCATCGTAGTAAAAAGGTTGAGAACCACTGCTATAGCGTACAGCAGGGCGTTAGCATAATTCCTCATTGCTATATATATATATATATATATAGCGAGGAGTTAGCGTAATTCCTCCCTGCTATATATATTGCGAGGAGTTAGCATAATTCCTGCTTGCTATATTGCAAGACATTAGCATAATTCCTTCTAGCATTCCTGCTCACTATATGGCAAGACGTTAGCCTAATTCCTGCTTGCTATATTGCAAGACGTTAGCATAATTCCTCCTTGCTATACTGCAAGGCGCTAGCGTAATTCCTGCTTGCTATATTGCAAGGCGTTAGTATAATTTCTGTTTGCTACATTGCAAGGCGTTAGCATAATCACTGCTTACTATATTGCAAGGCGTTAGCATAATCCCTGCTTACTATATTTCAAGGTATTAACATAATCCCTGCTTACTATATTGCAAGGATTAACATATTCCCTGCTTACTATATTGCAAGGCGTTAGCAAAATCTCTGCTTGCTATATTGCAAGGCGTTAACATAATCTCTGCTTGCTATATTGCAAGGCGTTAACATAATCTCTGCTTACTATATTGCAAGGCGTTAGCATAATCCCTGCTTACTATATTGCAAGGCATTAGCATAATCCCTGCTTACTATATTGCAAGGCATTAACATAATTCCTGCTTGCTATATTGCAAGGCATCAGCATAATTCCTACTTACTATATTGCAAGGCGTTAGCATAATCCCTGCTTACTATATTGCAAGGTATTAACATAATCCCTGCTTACTATACTGCAAGGCATTAAAATAATCCCTGATTACTATATTGCAAGGCGTTAACATAATCCCTGCTTACTATATTGCAAGGCATTAACATAATCCCTGCTTACTATATTGCAAGGCGTTAGCATAATCCCTGCTTACTATATTGCAAGGCGCTAGCATAATCCCTACTTGCTATATTGCAAGGCGTTAGCATAATCCCTGCTTACTATATTGCAAGGCATTAACATAATCCCTGCTTACTATATTGCAAGACGTTAGCATAATTTCTGTTTGCTATATTGCAAGGCGTTAGCATGATCCCTGCTTACTATATTGTAAGGCATTAACATAATTCCTGCTTGCTATTTTGCAAGGCGTCAGTATAATTCCTACTTACTATATTGCAAGGCGTTAGCATAATTCCTGCTTGCTATTACTTCCTGCATTTACAGGCATATCGAATAAACTCAACACGGTAGCGCCTCGAGCGCCAAAGAACTTAAATTATTATCAATCTCCCTACTGATACCGAAATATGTTTTTCTTCAAAATAAATAGCTGTAGTGTTGTTTCTCTGATCTTTTTACTAAGTCCTTTATGACTAAATTATTTTGTGATGTGATTTTATAGTTTTTACATTAATTGTGAAAATTTAAACAACGTTAGTCAATATAGGCAAAGGAATATACTAGTGCTACCTTTTACCCGATGTGAAAACGAATTGCTTCGCTGTTCGCTGCATTTCATAGGTACATCACGTGATATCATTAATTTACAACAGCATAGCTTTCTATGCGTCTCTAATTGTGTAACGGGTGCAATTTATACAAATAAACGAGTAAGAAATTTATTGAATGGGATCAACACGCACACTGACGTTGTTGCTGAGACATGCAAGCAAACCATTCCGCAACTTACAACCAACTTCGTACGCTAGAGCAGAGAATATTACGGAAATTCAATGTAACTTATTTTAAAAATGGGTTTTTATTCAATGGAGCACATATATACATAGATTAAAACGGTGAAAATACTGGGTAGAGCACGTAACAGGAACGAACACGTTTCCCCACAGCAAATAAGAAAACTTAAGCTCCAGTCCAATATTATTCTAGTATTATGGACTTTGAAAAAACGAAGCCAAAAAACGGACAAATTGAGCTGTAGTATAGCAGAGTTTTCCATATTTACGTTGTACATGCAATATATAATTTCCGTTAGCTGATGAGAAATGAAGAGGCTGGTAATAGCATCACATTAGACTGCTGTGCATGCCTCTGAAATTCATAGCATGATACACTATCAGGAACGACGTAGAAATAGTCATGTAATGGTTCTAAAACACTTTCTGCCAAATTAAATTTAGAAAAAGAAAAGCGGTGCTTGTGCCGGAATCGTTGTGCTTTCATTTCATCTGCTATTCGGATAGAAGGATTCTCTCAAAAAGTTTTAACATCTTTGTAAATGCAGATCAATTACAGAAAACAGAAGGAGGGTTCGTGTGGAACGCATACCTCAATAAAGTTTGTTTTCTAAAGGAAAGAGGGAAAAAATGCAATGAACATAGAGTTCACTCATCTCTGGCTATGACAATAATTGTGACACGAGTAAAAGTTGTTCAGATAGTAATGCATAATAATTGTAAAACAAGTTGCTAAGTATGATTGTAAAGAGGTGCTGAATCGGCAGTCTCAACGATGCTGAAAGTTTGACTTAAATTTCACACTAATAATATTTCAAATTAAAAGCAGATAATATCGCATAGGCTTGTCTAATTCAGTCATTATCGAAGCCTCCAGGAATTATTTTCTTCTTTGGAGCATGTGGGATCTTTATTGCGCTAGTGGATAATAATGGGAGGGGCATTTTAGACACGCGATTATTAGAGAAAATTGGGAAAATATGAGGCATTAATAAAAAAAGATGCTCGTAGAGCTGGCGCTCCCTATAATTCCTGATCTATATTGAGCGGTTCGAGGGTCAATTTCGGGGAGGATATTGAAATAGCGATAGGAGATTCCATGCTGGCCCCAGGGAGGGAAAAATTCATCAAAAATTCAAGCTTTGCGGAATATTCCAATATTCTTCCATTTCTCTATTCCAGTAGTCTTTATATAAATTCCCGATGGTCTTCACAGCGGGCAAAATTTTTTGCTGGAAACATCAACACATGCATTTTTGAAAACTTGAATATTCACAGAAAAATAAATATTATTAATCTGTAATTATAACAGAAACTCTATCTGCTTTATTTGTCAGTGACACAACAGATGAAAGGTGCGAGGGGAGCACCTGATGCTTCAAATTCACCCTGGAAAAATTGGCTAAAAAATATTTTACTGAAAAGAACATTTCTGTTGGACTATCACAGGTACGAAGTGCTGAAATTTTAGTGTATACCAAACTGCCCGTCACCCATTGGGTCTCTGAAAACCTATCCTAAGTATCTCGTTTTCTTCATCGATTCGTGCATGTGGAATAGGTTATGTAAGAGTTTTAAGTACCAAAATACAGAGGCAAATGTTGTATTTATTATATGCTAAATGCAGAGGCAAATGTTGTTTTATTATATGCAAAATACAGAGGCCAATGTTGTTTTTATTATATGCATTTGTACGGCCAAGCCGTGTCCCGGATGGTCACAGAGCTGCAGCATATGAGTAATGAATGAAAATTATACAATGAAGCATTATTATTCTGAGCTGCACTTAGTTTATTTCCTATGAATAATAAAGAAGATTTTGAGTACGGTGACAAGAAAGCAAGCAAACAAAATTATCAGATTTTTACAAGTATACTAGACTGTCCGTGGCCCGCTGTGTCACTCAAATCCTATCCTATGCCCATCCTAGCCTAAAACAGATCCTAGGCTTTTCCAGATTAATGATAGATTTCTAAACCTATTCAATCCTGAGCCCATCCTATCCTAACGAGTACACGGTGACAACCAAGAAAGCAAACAAGATTCTATAGGTTTATATTTATGTAGATAGTTGGGTAATAGCGACGATTGTGTGCAAGGTGACAACGAATGTACTGTGATAATTAAACAAGGGTATCGTAGTTTTATAAGCACGTAGATAAACACGCATCTAGGGAGATCAAGATAAACAAAGTTAAAAAATAATAGCTCGCTGAAAGACTCCCTCTTATGGGTGTATACGTAGCATACGCAGTTTAAACACTCCTACTCGATTGCTCTATTTTGTGTAATTATTGTCGAGAAACCAATGGAATAAAATGACTATATTTGCTTTTAATATGATAATATTCAATGTGTATTGACTTTGGCTGCGGTGAAGTGCTGTGCCATCGCAGTTTGCTATGTTGTAGTAATAGTTTTTTCTTTAAGTTTTAAGACGAATAGCACAAGCTAGATATCCCACAAGCACAAGAACTTGGAATCTATTATTGTTGATACAACATTAGCCATATTTTCTTTTCATTCAGTTCAACAGCTAATTAAAAACTTGGTCAACTTCGTGCACTATATCAGCAAATTTAGGACGTAACAAAGCAAGGAATAAGCAACAGTTGGCAAGGCTTCTTAGCAGCAAGGCTTCTTAGCAGCGCATTTATTTATACAAGTAAAGGAATGCAAATGCCTGTAACGAGAATTATTTTTACTTGGGAGCCAATAGGCGTACATATTTAATATAATCGAAATCACGAGCTACTGGCTCTTTTTTTAACGCTCATTTACTTCCATTAAACGCTCAGTGAGTCTATTAGCTGACGCTTTCTACATTTTTGTGCAGTGCTCGTCCTTTCCAGTTAAAATCCCTTCTTATTTAAAAAGAAATACCTCTTCAAACCGGTAACAACTCCCGTTATCAGATAATTTCAACGTTATTTTGACCGCAATTTCTTAAAGTACTATTTATTTCTTAGTAATATTCTACAACATAACTATATCTTCCAAGGCAGTACAGTAAGTCTGCTGGAGAAAAGAAGCAGACAATCTGGCTCATCTAAAATTATGGAACTGGAACACAATATTCTCCTCTCCTCACTGCTGCTGCTGCTCTGGATAACGCTCAAATTGAAATTACGGTCTGAGACGCTCGAGTTTGTTGACCTTTTCAAAAAAATATATATATATAGTTCCGCTATCCAACAACGGCATAAAACTTTTATGAGATAATGCGGAGTGTTGACCTTCTGCATCATATAATTCTTTGTTAGAGATTGTACATAAATGTCGTATTTTAATTATAAAACAAGGTTCAAGCGGTTACACAAACCATATAAGCAGAAGGTAGCTTTCACTTACGTCATGACATCCACGGTTGTCTGAAAGCGCTAATATAAAGTAGAACATCTTATTTATATGACTGGCCCTCATCGTTGTTGTAATTTAAGTTTCTTTGAACTTGTTAGCGTATTTCTGAACCTACTGTGTTCTATACACAATTGTAACTTTCCGCAAAATGTGTGTTCCTGCTTTCGATACAATAAAGTAAATGAGGTGTTAGTTGTGCTCTCAGACTGTCATACAAAAGATATTGCGACGTAAGAGTGAAACTCGTAAGGCGCTTGATGTAGGGCTTGCAGTCGGCCCTTATGGCTCAGTCACATAAGAAAGAATGGGCCGAAGGTCAGCGACTTTCAGCCTTTCTTCCAAACGTGGCAGGGCCGTGAGTGGCAAGGGCCGAAGTTCAGAGGCTTAAAGCTTCCCCGCTGCGATTGGAAAGGGCCGGAAATTAGGGACCCACAGCCCGTTTCACTCCTGTGTCAGGGTCACGATTGGAAAAAAAGTGGTCGCAACTACCTACCGATGAGTTTTGGTGAAGAGCTGTTTTAGCTCGGGCAACGCTACTGATATAGAAAAGAACGTATAGCATGCATTCCACTAATAATTTCTCTGACCGTAGTTACCTTGCTTCATTCAACTGCTCTCAGGTCTGGTAGTTTATGCTGTTCAGCACATTAATATTATACCACCATTACGTGCATATTTTTCAGTCAGGAATAAAATCCTACACATTGCAAGCTGCATGAGGTGATATATGTATAGTTCACTGTGCCTCGATCTGCTGCAAATTAACTGTAGTATTAAGTAATCTTACCAGCAGCAAGACTAACTTTATTTACAACATTTAAAACAAAATTCGATCACAGTAGTAGAAGATCAGAGTTAATTTCCGCCATATGGGGAAAGGGAAGTTACTCTGCAATAGAAAAAAAACAGTTAAGGTACGAACGCTATCACAAGAATAAATACATAAACTTGAATTATATTCACACGAAAAGAAAAAGAATTACAATTAGCTGTAGAGCGTCATTTATATATTGAAGAACTTTTCTGTATTCCATGTTGGATCGATTGTACAGTATAAACCGATTAAAATTTTCTGCGTCCAATTTGAATATAAATAAATAAACAGTAAGTCCAGTGCACCATAAGTCACGACTACGCTTCTCTGCGAAGGCTGTAACTCGACTTATATTATTTTAAATCGCCCAGGGCAGGAACGATAAATGTATCAGTATTTCTCTGCTCATTTGCATAAAAACTGGACAGACCCGAAGATGAATTTAGCCGGCTGGATAAATCGATCTGTCTTCAATTTACTGAGGAAAGAAAGTTGGAGTTCTTGCGGCAGCGCCTCATGTTTATCAAAGAGACGGACCGAACCAATTTATTCTTGTAACTAATACGAACAAGTCAGTGGATATTTCTGATAAGATTTAATGAAGTTTGTCTCGCTGCAATGCGAGCTCTATGAAAAGCTCTACGGGAATGAAAAGAAAGCAAGCAAGAAGTACAAACTAAGAGCATATTTTCAACGTTTTACCCCGGTATCAGTAGTAGTAGTGGGTAAAGCACTGAATCCGCCGTTTTTGAGGGTAGGTTCCCCTCGCGCCGAGGGGTCATCGCGCCGCCCCTTCCGGTTTCCCAGGCCCCGCCCACTCCGGTTAGCGCCCCCCCTGACCCCCGCTAAACCGGTAGTGCATTGGCCGTTACAAACCGGAAGCTCGCGCGCGAGGGTAGTCGCGAGGGTAGGTTACCCTCAAAAACGGCGGATTCAGTGCTTTACCCACTACTGGTATCACCATTGCACCGTATATACTGAATTTTTTGAAATACTGGCTCTAATGTGAACAAAGTTGAATGATTTGCTATTTTGTTATCCTGGAGCATTTTGTACCATATTTCGAAACAAATTGCAAAGGTTCAATTAATCGTAATATTGATGCATACTATGAAAAAAAATGAATAACTTAGAACTCTATTAGGAAACATATTAGTTACACAAAGAACTTTCAAGAGTAACTGATCAGCTTAAGAGGAATTATGAGTACAAGCTAGCTGCGCCCGTGAAACTTTCACGGTCTGGCTGGGCCTTTCAGGTTATACCCAATGAAATTTCACGGCAATAAACCAATATTATCAAGTTTCACGTTATACTAACCTGCATGGGACAAGTTGGGTCAACATCACCATTTTCTTTCCTTTTGCAAAAGTCAGGTGTTGTTTAGCTGGTCATAGACCACGAGCTATTTGTCCCCGTTCACTCCTGCCCGTACGGATCACCATCAGCAGCTTCTTTATTTTGAAAGGTATACCTATTCAACACACTGGGCAAGGGAAAGCACATGTGACGTAGTCCAATTGCATTTCCCGTATCACCTCTAAATTTAACGTACAGGTTCATGCAGCCGAGCTCAGATTCATCTTCCGTATCACGGATACGACAGAATTATATCTTCACTGTTACAATGTTTTCCTATCCTAAAGAGAAGAATCTGTCTCACCTTGACGCCTGAACGATAACATATATTGTAAAGTATAGCTGACTCTCAAACTTCGAAAGGGCGTATCTTTATTTTCCGTCTGTGTTATAATGAAGACCGTGATTCAAAAGGTAGGTAGATACGTACAAGCGTATTAATCTATAGATATTCGGTTTGGAAATATAATTAAATCAGCATTGACTTTCCAAGAATGTTAATTTTAGTACTGTAGCAGTGGCAGCGGAAATTTTCAAGTTATGAGAGAGTAATGATGTAGTAAAAAAAAAAATGATCAGAGCGATGAACTAGCCAGTAATATTATGGATGACCAAACTTACCAAGAAAACAACAAAGAGTAGCAGATGCAGGCGCCATTATTTCTGCTTCCCTGTGGCTCCAAATTTCCGCTCCATCTATTTAATGGCACGGCTGCAACCAACAGGAAGTCAAGGAAAGAAATGGTAAAACACGCAAGCCTGAGCCGTGAGTTGGTTACAGCGACTCGCTATTAGGTTCAGCTGCAATATGTACACCATTGAGTTTTATGAAGAAGCCACGTATACAGTCGCTTGAACACATGGATGCGAGGACGGGCAGCTCACTCGTCGTCCTGAAATATATTTCAACTCGGTAGCATAGATACGGTAGCTTGAGCATGCATGCGATGGATTGCAGGGAAAAGGTAAAGAAGACCGGAGCTAAAGCTGTGTGCTGCTGCTGCTTGGCATACGCAATATATAAAATCACATACAGAAGTCGATAAAAGTGCCCAAGCAGAATACATAGCGGTATTAGCTACAATCATTTTCATGACTGTTGTAATTAATTTCTAAGGTTATGCATTAGCAGATGAATTCAAACCAAGAAAAACGAAGGTTCAAATTAATCTAGGGAATTTACTACTAATATTTGATTTGCTGTGTGCTGAGCTTGAGTACGAAATGAAAGTAGAGAAAGACCAACGTTTGGAAGCAGGGTATAGCATTAAGAAAAAAAAAAAAGAGAGCATTGATGCAAATATGACGAAATACCATCAAACAACTGATATAAGAATAGACGGAGAAAAAACTATTAATAGTAGCAGGAGAATAAGGCAGGCAATAAATGAACACTGAAATAGGGAAGAGCCGCAACTCCGACGTATAGCTTGGGTAATTCGTACGGGTCCCCTCTGGGATACGGCTCCCCTTAACATTCTACATTTTTGGTGAACTTAGGTCACGCAGCCCTATGACCAATCCAAACTTGCCTGATGGCTCAATTTATTAGTTTAACTCAAATCAAGAGACCACTGTGCTCTTTCCGGGACATAAATAAGCCAGCTATATGCACAGCCAAGTCTTATCATTACCACCAGCCCAGCATGGTGCAAGATTCCTCCTAATGAACGAGAAAAAAGGATACAAACATACTACAAGAAGGCCCGGAAACATGCAGCAGGAGGATCTCAATATGCTGCAAGAAGGCCCCGACATGACACCGCAGAGCTCATAATCCCGTCATTTAGGGAAGCGCCCCGTCATAATTAGAGCGCTTTACGTTGCCTCAGCTTTGCTTCGTAAAAGTTGCTTGGGTATGAATGCGTGGTGTTATGAGTTTCCTCCTACCAGAGGCACATTAATTGGAGAGCAAGAAGGCAGAGTCAGCTAACTGCTATTGCGTTGAAATCGTGTTACATGACTCGTCTTTTTTTACTTTCTAATCATTATACGATGAGGCAAGAGGGGAGAAACTGAATAATGCGCTCGTACCAGTGTAATAATCGGTCGGGCTCACTAGCATAATAAGATTATGATAATAATAATTAAGATGATGGAGTTATTTTGTCCTATATTTTCTCAATGTTGTCTATATTAACGAATTCATTTTGGTTTGCAGAGAGTAATTACTCCGTAGTTTCTTTGTGCAGCAGCGAATTATAATTGTTACGTTATCTCGTATTATCTATCAGCTCTCGCGGTAGGATGACAACCATAAGTTACAAGCGATGGAGCACCAGATTGACAATACTGACATCCGTTCTTTTGGAGAGAAAAACGGGAGTTAATCATATATATTCTAAAGTAAAAGAAGTGTTTACCTCTTCTTCTAGAGATAAGAATTTGTCTATTGAGTAATGAAAAAGGACCCTAAAGGGTGGAAGCAGCGCAAATAGTATGAAAGAAGCTTATATTCAGATTAAAGTTAATTGTATTTAAAAGCGATACGCATCTTTTTATTGAGATTAGATAATTTAGCTGGCACTAAACAGACCAACAGGCCCATTCCCAAACAACCGAAGGGGCTTGCGCTTCTGCCCTTTATGAGCTATTGCCATTACGAGAGAAGCATTTAGATATCGGAGGAAGAAAAGAAGAAGTGAATAAATCAGCGAAAAAGAACGTGTAAGCACGATGAAATGTTGCATATCCGTGGAGCTCGGAGACGTTAAATTAGTTGGAACAAGAAAGTTATTGAATTAAGGTGAAGGTGGCCTCTGAAGTTTTCGCAGTTAGGGATGTGTGACTCCTGGAGGAGGTTTTCATAGCTATGGGGTGTGTTCCTCTCAATGTTTGTCAGAACGATTTTTAAACGCATTGACTGTCTAAGCACCGACAAGTTTGGTTGGGAGTCTATTCAAAATATTCACAATGAAATACGGAAAAAAACGGCTGGCTTATAGAAGTCCATTGATCTTTATGCTACAGCTTTTGGCCGTTGTCTCGCAGATGATCATTAACGTCTCTGTCAAAAAATCCCGTTGTATACATGTCTTTTAACCTATTCCAATACTTGAATGTTTATGTTGGATACCCCCTGCATCGTCTTTGCTTGAGAGAGATGAATCCCAATTCCTGTAGGTGACATTCTCATGGCTCTTTTCGCTGAAATATCAACTTCTCCCTTGCTCAGAGGCTAACTGAATATTTCGAACAGTGGCGCTGTGACGACTGGGGCCATTTTTCTCGGAATACGGGGAGAAAGCTTATATGGGCCCGTGGATTTGTATAGATTCAGGTGGAACAGTTCCTGAAGACCTCATGCTCTATAAAACTCATGTATTTAAGGAAGCTACTAGCATCGGTGCTGGTTCTGGAATAGTCGTAACGTTTTCAACGGTAAAGACCGAAGTAGAATATTTATTCAAAGAGACAGAGACATGTGAAATTTAGGGATTATATCGCTCATTATTTTCTTCTCTACCATAAAGGTGGATATAGATGTAAGCACATGCGGGACTGACTAAAAACCACATATTTAATTTTATTTGCAGGCCAAGTAATATTCTGGGAGAAGCACCAAACATTCATCTACGATAAGTCTTTCAGTAGAAAATGGGCAACGGCTCCACGCATACCAGGGATTCGAAGCACCACTATCAAAGCGGAACTGTCGGCATAATAGTGTTCTCTAGGGAGAAGAGCAGGTTTCTATTGTACAATGGTACATCACGAACAGTAGGGGGCCAAGAACGCTTCCCTGAGGAATACCCGAAAAATCCTAATAAATACGCCGAAGCACTCGTCCAAGGACTTAAGTTGCATGTGCAAAAAAATGTTCAGTACCATACAACCCACACCAAAAGATTCCAATTTGTACTACAGTACCACTTGGTTGATTGAACTTCACAGCAAGGTTGAACTATTTCACTAAACTTGCATACTAAAGTCAAAGTAATCTTAGCTGCCTTCAGTTTCACCAGCTTTATCGTCGAGATCTGCCGGTTTTCATCAAATGTCCCAGCGTTATCACTGAAATAAATAAAGAAAAAACCTGTGACAAGAAGAAACCGCAGAGTTTAAAGATTTATACAGGTCAGACCACACTTCCTATAATGCAGAAAATCAACCTAATGGTCGTTTACGATAGCAGAAACTTCATCGGAGACATGCAAAGCAAGACAGGGCGAAATTTTCAAGGTGATGACTTGCGAAATATGCATCCAACTACTTCCTCCTGAAAAAAAAAAAACATTACTCAAAAACTTCACAAGGCTCAAGCAATAACACTTATATAAAGATGAACTTGTTTATTTACTAAACCAACATAGACATGAGCATGAAAAATATTCTTTCGAAATTTATCTGTTACTGGAAGAAGTTGCTCCAGTCAGAGCCCTACAAAGAAAGACCAGCAGATATTCCCGCACTCAAGTAGGGAGGAGAATTATTCTAAACACTACTTAACACTTCATTACAGAACCATTTGTCATCCACCCGCCGGTCACACTTCGGATGATGAACATCGAATACACAGCATTATGACAGCCCTGAAAGGCTTCAAAATTGCACGGCCAGATTTCCAATAACGAATTGGCTTGAAGAAATACAGGGAGCTCAGCTAACGTGAATAATATTTGTGAAAACTGGGGGCAGCACGTGAGAAATTTCGCCTGATCAATCAATATCTCAGACCAAACATCAAATCAAACCTTTTGCCATTTCTTTTTGCCTTCAAATTGGAATTCTAGCCCAAAAATAGGAGCGCGATTTCTTCAGTTAATTTCGACCAAGAAGTTAGAAGGAGGTCCTTCTGAGCACAATCATTCTAATACCAGGAACTCAAGACGTCGCTCTCCAAAACGGAGCAGAATGCAATAGTCATCGGACTGATATCAGATTCTAATAGCAGCGCAATAGACTTGTTACCACGCCGGCCTTGAATATGCTCAACACTGAACGAGCTCCGGCCAACTCGTTGCAATAAGACATAAGTAAGTTTTTATAATGTCATTGCAACAAATTTGAATAATTTGTTGCGATGTTGAACAGAAATGCTTGGCAAAATCAGTCATCTAACTTTTGTTGTAGGACAATTATTACGATATTTAGATCAGAGCAGTGTAAGTATTTAGTAAAATGGAAAAATAATAGAGGTATCAAAATAGTATATAATAAATTCGGTGAGCCTTTAACAAAGTATATATAAACACGTGCGTGTATTTATATTATTAAATACCTGTAAATCTAAGCTGTCTGAACTCTCAACTGTGCTAACTTTGATTAATTTGTCAATGACGTTTGCCGCTGTTATAGTGAACGAGCGGCGTTGTATAGTTTGATCGGCTGCTTGCTGTGTGATAACAAAAAGTCAACATTCGCACTACATGTTCAAGTTTCATCTTAAAAGCGAAGACCCCATTAATATCTCGGCTGCTTTCGCCTCTAATTTTAAGGACCTCTCATGGCTGTCACCCAATATAGCGCTGGGGCCGGCGACAGACAGCGACGATATTTGGAGAAGCAGAAAAAAATATTTGTTCGGTTGATGAGTTTGCCTTGGGCTTTTTAGGAGCTGTGTAATACATCGAAAGTCTCTGACTCTGAAAGAGGCAATTTTTAGATGGACTAATGAGGACTTGTCAGCTAATGACGGGTGGAGTTTGAAAATTGTTCATCAGTTTAGAGGCTGAAAATTGTTGGTTTTGTGTGGTCAGATGAGCGTAGTGGTATGTAAGGTCAGTTGCCGGTAGTCTGCATACACTGGTAACACAAACAACTTTCACGGTTTCTAATTTTAATAATGAACTTGAACACGAGCAGTTAAATTTAATAAGGTTCGAAAAACTACTTAATAAAAATCAAGCAGGCATTTTCAAGCTACAACCAATACAAGGCATTACACACAGCTCTTGCACTATGAAACGTTATCAGTAGAAGTAAAGCTGCCTTTATTTACACAGCGTCAACCTCTGGCTTTATGAAAAGTGCAAATGAGCTCATGTAAAATGGGATGGACAATTTCTACCTTTATTCATAGTTTATATGATAAACAGATGTGCGCATATCGTAAATATGAAACGCAATCATGCACTTTTCATTTACTAATTTAAAAAGGTAAAACAATCAACAGGCGAGCATGGCCTGATGTCGAACGTCCACAAGAAGCCTAATTGAGTGAAATAAGTTCACGGACTCACGAATCGAGTTTCACAAGTTCATGCAGTTAGTTTTGTGAGTTAGCTCTTTGGCTGGAGCCGCACTTACGCTCACTTAGCATGCATTTGGATAAAGGAAATTTTTTTCGCCACCAGACTGACAGAACACAGTTTCTGTTGAGCCACGCAGTCCAGTCCATTCGTGCACGCACAAACTTGGTTTCTTGCGGAGCGGCGATAATTTCTGCCAGTTTTTCAAGGCAAAGAATTACGCTGAGCGAGAAGTTTTATTGTGCCGTGGTTAATGACAATGATGAACAAACGGTCGCATTCCTTTCATCTGCTCTTTTCGTAAAAGAAAACACCACAAAACAGAATGAGATATGAGAACTGTTGGTGCAAGGCATTCGGAAGAGGCACTGCGGGCAGTAGATATTCCCGGGGACTTTTTGTTGCTCTCTGGGGATATCATTTTTCAAACCCTGCAAGAAGAATTTCACAAGTGTAATAGAACTCCAAAGATTCCCGTGAATTTCTTCAGCGAGATTTAGAGAATTTCAGCGCTTGGGAAATTAGTGCTCCAATTACACACGCAGCAAGCGTGAGTCGCAGACTTCAGTTAGCGTAACCTACAGCGTACAGAGCCTTTCACACTCTGCGGAGACGTGTTGCCGTGACAGCCCAAGTGTTACTTGTGGTACACCAGCATAACACCACTGAAAAATGTGTCGCAATTATTAGGCAGCTTCCATATCAATATTTTCATTATTTACAGTATTTCATTTTGTGTAGTGGCAAATGTTTACCTTCTTTCAGTATAGCAATCCAAAGAGGGCTAGGCTTGCAATACGCCTCTGTCCTGAAGATCGTGTTTCACTTGATGGTCTACAACGTGCTGCACATAGAAATAAATATCTTCCGAACCAGCAGAACGACTCTGCAGCTTTAGCAGACACTGAATCGTGTATCTAGCACCCTGAGCTCGGTGCCGCTTAAATATCAGGAAAAGGAAAACGTGCACGCCACTGCGCCAAGTTTGCGGCCGTAAAGAAACTTTTTTACAGCAGTGTGTCCCTAAGCTTACTCGTTATAAGGGATGCTGCAACTGCAGGCGCTACCTCCTGGCATGTTGGGCAAATTAGAAGAGTTTTACGCACTGCCTTCACTCTCGGTTAATTGTCGAGGCTGCTTCGTTCTAAAGATGTGAGCCGTGGAGATAAATCAATGCTGGTTCTCATGTTCGTAATAAGCTACGGCTTCATTCACGGATGTATACCTCGGAAGCACATCTACAGCCCGAAAATAGCGAGCGTGACAACCTCATGATATAGCGTGAAGACCATTAACGGCCGTCCGTGATTGAGAAGATACTATAAAATGCTATTCTTCACAGGGGCAAATTGCATGCCCTAAATAGCGCGAAAACAACATAGATAATTTTACGGTTGTAACATGTCTGCTGTACGAGCGATTGTACAAGCGGCTTAACTTTGCGTCGAGTTTCAAGGCTGGCTTCATTTTACATAGATTTATATAGTTTTCCGAATGATACAGCAAAATGAAGCTCCCAAAATGAAAATTGATCATTGTTTTCTTCCTAATTCAAGCTTTCTTTCCCCTTAGAATTCAATGTAGCCCAAAGAGACGAAAACAGAAGAGGCACGTAGCATGTCCAGTACAATGAATAGCCAAAAGCCTGGGAGCTACAAGCTTCGAGAAATAAAGCAAAACCAGCAAATAAACACCTTCAATAAGGTGCGAAAACCAAACTTGCAAACTGGAGACTGATTAATGGGCGTAGTCGTAGGTTGGTAAAATAACCAATGGGGTCACCTGGGGCGCGTTTGGCGACAATAGGCTATAAGAAGGGCAAACCTAACAGACCTTCCACTGAGACCATGGGCCCCATGAGGGAGAGAAACGAAGATATTGGGATATACGTATATTATGTATAATGCTATCGTTCAAACAGAGAAGCAATTCACACAGCAAAATTTTCTTTACTAAATACAGACGGACAGAGCGATCTATATTATACTGAAGAAAGGTTTTAGCGATTGTTGGCGTTTTCATGGCTGGTCGCCCACAGTATTGAACACTACGAAAAACTGTGCTATTTTATTTTCATAATGCGCATTTTAGATTTACATTCTTCTCCACAGTGCTGGAAGTGTTTTATATTGGGGCTGAACAAAAATAAAAAGAGTGTCGGATTTTCCTTCCGTGAAATATATATCAAAACTTACGTTGTTTCCATAACTTGATAAATGAATATGTTTCCGATGACGCACTCTTGCTGAAAATGTGGCTGCAATGCTCGATCTTTCTAGCAGAAACAATCGATGAAAATCATTTCCCCTGCTGCCGAGCTGCGGCCTTCAACGTTTTCTTTACTCAGACGTGCTCGTTAGACGATGTTTTATATGCGATGCTAGTAAAATTTAAAAATTTATTATTATCTACACCGTCTGCTACGACATAAGTGCCAACATTTCTAAAGAAAAGATTATGACAAGAGACTTTACTACAGGAGCTTCGTTAATCACGAGAAATTAAAAGAATTCAGTGATATGATTCCCCATAACCTCCGTCATTCAGATTTGAGAAAGCTTTCATTTGTGCAATTTTTTTCTTCAGTATTAACGGGTAAAGCGTTATAATATTTCTCAGTCATATCAGCAAAAAAAATCTGTAACTTGTCGCCTGATTAATTTTAATATCGTCATAACTGCCCAACAAACGTCGCGTATGAGCATGGCTTACGAATTTATCATTTATATTTTGTGAATATGGTATGCGTGATACATACTTTTCCTGACTGGATTGCCCGGTCAAAAAGATGGCACCAAATTGTCAGCAGCCGGAGGCCTTCCATAATTTCTCAAAGAAACTCGATATCCTTTACAGAGACAAACTTATGTTCGATATTTATTGTAATTGACTGGCCAAAGCTTGGACCCTATCGATAACAATATCGATAACACAAATTTGAAAATGCAACTATCAGTAAGATTTCGAAAGCTGAAGTTTCGAGAATTTGTTAAATGCCTCCCAAGGGCTCTTAAGGAGACAGCAGCAGTAACGAGCGGGTGCTGCAGCGCCCATGTGACGGTGCTGGATTAGAGGATTTCAGCCTATAGTGATACATCCTTACCGCCAGTGGATTTCCAATATGGTCTCACACTGTCTTCGCATGATATTGGAGACATTCATCACCAGTCAGTATTATACCTATATTAGCAGGAGTCGGCATTCTTTCAGAATGTGTTGAGAAATTCATATGTTTATTACCAAAAGATTGATTCCTACACCCCGGCATTAATTTCGTTCCTATAGCTTTAATGAGAAAGGATGGAGAGTTAACGCTCTCAAACGTCATACCTGAAAGGAACAAAGAAACTAAAATACGTTGATAATAACCAGCCGGTTTTGCACATTGCTTTTCCATACGTAACTTCCGTCAGTTGTGCAACAGCTGCACCTTGTCACAACACTTTTGTTCACCAGCACTTGGTTGAGCCGCGGTGCGTCACCTTCTACAATATCCCCAAAGCCCGATCTCCTCATCAGCCCGGAAATACCCGCTTCGGATGTAATTTATGATCCGTGTAGCCAAAGCCTTGGAAGTGATGCGGAAAAATCATGTCTTCCAAAGAAAACCATCGTCTGTGGAGTAGAGGCGGACTCTAAAAAACAGGGAACGATCCCTGCCAGGCTCCTCAGTGTTAGAGAGAGATGCTCACTGCACTTAGAATGCATTCATTCCTGCTATGCTGAATATAATAGAGCGCATGAATTATAAATGGAGTCAATCTTTCGGCTACAATGCATAAGTTTTCAGTAATTTTGATTCAAGCGATCCAGCAAAACCACCTGAGATATCATGGTGTCATCTACCTGCCAAAGCAAGTATTTTCAGTAGCATCTTGCCCACTTGAATTTGTCCGAAGGAAGCCAACGTATAAGACGGCGTCTGGCTTTCAAAAGTAACTTTTTTCCCTCCATGCACTCCACAAAGAAGGTTTTTGTGCACTGAAGCTCGAGGAGGAGACGCAGGGCAGTCCTGATAGTGAGCGCCCCAGGCAGCTCCTTTGTGCTCCACAGACACAAATTTGAGGGCTGTGCTGTCGAGGACACATGGCAAACCTTACAAAGAGCGAGTGTTCAATAGGATATGATATTATAGTCGGAATACATTGCAAGTCGCTGCAGAGTGGTTAAAAGCTAAGCCGTCGAGAACAGTAGAAGGATCCGACGCAGCGCAGACACTTCAACAGGATAAGTCTCCATCAGATTGGTATTAAATATTAATTGCACACTAGTAAGGACAGTCTAGCTTTTGGGGACACTAGAAGTATTTGACGCAGAGTGAGCACTTTTAGGTGAACGTTGTATAACGGGCCAAATACTTCAATCGCGATATGTTGACCATTCGAATAGACGAGCTACTGAGATCACGTGCGAGAGCTTACAGAAAGTATGTGTCTATGGAGATCGATCAATTGCATACGTGGCCACCAAATATAAGGAAATAATATATTTGACCAATTTAAAGCCTAGCTCGTGGGAACACCAAATTGAGATATTAGAAATGCAATAGGCCCTTCAGTGAGACATGTAACTGGGAGAGAGAGAATTTTTTCTTATTGATTCTATAAAGCCAAGCATTTGACGATAATATGGCAATCATGCACATCGTGATTACCGCATTCTAAGTGCGTCCATATCGATTATTTATCTTTCTTGAAATGCTGGCAAGTGGCTAGGATGACATAATGATAAGCAAATTGACATTTGGGTTATGCTCGAGTCACAGGAAGCACGGCCGCATAGTTCTTTCAAACAATATTTCTGCCATTCAGGATGCGAACAAAAATAGATTCCAATTGCCCACCCGGGTGGAAATAAAACCATTCACTCGCCTTGTTGCCATTAGCGCTGACCAGTAGATCAGTTCCTGCAAACATTCCCGTTTGATATCGATGTTCATTAAGCTCAATATTTACTGAAGCTTTACTAACGAGTATACTGACTGAAATTCAGTGACGGATCGTGCCTGAGGGGCAGCGAGCGCTGTTTGCAGGTTTGGCCTCTCCGCGAGGTGGTCGTTCTGCTATAGAGCCTGCCAGTCTCAGATGATTAATTTTATGAAGAAGTTATTGCATTTTAAGTGCAATCTTCAAGTTCGTGAAGCTGATATCCGTGCAATACGTAATACCATAAATTATGCTTCGCTTAAATATTGACAGCTTCGCGAGGTAGTAGTCCAGCTACTGAACCTGTCCGTCTCAGTTGTTTATATTTTATGATGAAGTTACTCCACAAACTGGTTATTGAAGTGGAATCTAGTATTGTTATACAAAAAAGTAATAATACCATGGCAGTGTTTCTCATATGTATTGATAATCGTCTCGACGAGAAGGTGTGTATTCTTGCTTTGGAGACTGATAGAATCTGTTGCCGATGTTTATGACGACATTATTCCCTTTGAAATAATATCTTAAATTTTTTGAGATCGAGTGACCTCCACAGCAACATGACACACAAAGACTAGAGCACTACGAGTGCGTAACTGTGCATATATCCGCCAAATAAGGAATGTTGACGTAAAATTCAAATTGGTCCCGAAACCCTTATTTTCTTTTTTACGATCACCAAAAATTGGTCATTTGTGCCTCTTGACATTAATAACAGTTCTTGTAATTTTTTTGAAGATCCGTAGTTACCTTTTCAAGTCGTGCTCTGACAAACACTAAGACAAGGTTATAGGTAAACACACTAACGTATGAACCGCTCATCACCAAAATTTGGTCATTTGTGCCTATTAGCACTTCAAGAAATTCCTAATATATCATGAAAATCCATCCAAAGTTTTTGAGTCATTTTGGTGAAAAACAAATAAATGGACAAACTCGGTAAAAACATAGCCATCTTTGCGAAGGTAACAAAAAACAATAATGCTTTGCATATACAGTTGCGAGCATAATTAAGGGACATAAATAAAAAATTCATATCTCAAAAACAGTAAAAGGTTCAACGCTGAAATTGTAACTCAAAAGTGGTATTGGGATACTTAATAACATGCTAAGAGTTTATTACGATCCGAAGGATAAGAAAAAAGTTATGTATATTTAACTTATAATAATGAATTTAGTGTGAGCAGAATTAAGGGACACTTGACAAAAAACGCAACAAAACAAGAAATTTAACAAAAACCTTCATCCTTAATCAATATTTTGTGA
>LQNS02000210.1:6223535-6241458 GCA_001587735.2 Parhyale hawaiensis
CGAGGAAAGCGGACATATCCCACCTATACAGAGCCTATAATTATCGGCAAGTTTCATCGATTCGGTGTCTATAAGTGCTTATAATTACCGGTGCTTCCCCCAAAAATTTCTGACTGGGAACTCCCGTTACCCCTGAAATGACCAGTTAGAGGTAATATTCCGCGTTTTAAATGAAAAAAAAATTCGCACGGCGGTTATTTATAGCCCTATAAGCATTAAAGAATGTTTAGCCGCACTATGTGCCATTGAGGAATAGAGCCATCGATGTCGGTAGGTCGGTAATATCCTAAGAAAGTAAATGGAAAGTATGTATAATATGAAATGCTATAAACATAGTTTATGGTATCTCAAGTCAGATAATATTATCGTAGTTGAAGTCCTGAGTAGAATCAATCACGTTTGGCAACATTTGAAAAATTCACAGTACAAAATTCCAAAAATTCATAGCAACGAGTTCTAAAACTTCAAGATATTTTAAGCGTGATCGACAACGATATCACAGTAAGTGTTGACCAGCGTCTTTCGAAAATCGAGAAATATTTCGATGTGGTTCTGGATAATATAGAAGTCAGTAGGATTTCTCATCAGGTTTTAACCAACATCCGTGGGTGAACTGTTGTAACCGAAATTGGCGTATTACTTGGAAATCTACATATGTGTGTAGAATAAATAAACGTACGGTTGCACGGATAAAAAAAGATTTACTTTATTATGTCATTATGAAAATGAACTGCATATTGCGTAAGACTCTCAGACCAGGCCGGTTTTGATAAGAATATCGTCAGTGAGATCTGTAAAAAACAAAAAAGTATGTGCAATAAACTATTTTCTATACGATAGTTTAGAATTTCAATTACAAAATTCCATACTTCTGCAAATATGCAAATCCTATTAAGCTAGATAAAAGAAAGCGGTAATAGAGAAAAACCTAAAAGCATTCAAAGAAAATTCCTAGCTACTACTGTCATATCTAAAATGAAGTACTAGTTTACTTGGTTAGGTTCATGGGACTGTACGGTTATTTACACAATGCAATGAACAGGATTGTGGAATACTGGTCGATGTTCGAGGAGAGGCGTTCATTTATAGGTCAATTGATTCTGGTCAGATTGAGTCTGTGGAGTTTCTTTATAGTGAAGCTACGAGAATGAAGTAGGTGGTTGTTGTTTACCCAGTGATCAAGAGGGCTGGAGTGCTGTATGACAGTAAGAGGTCTGTTGGTCCGGAAAGATGTGCCTAGATGTTAAGAAAAGCGGACTTTAGACTACTTGATACTGCTTCCTATGTACGAGTCATTGTAGACCTCGCATTAAAATTTATATATTTTATTTTAATCATGGAACGCAGGTCAGACGGTACGGCGTTTTTTAATTTAAAAGAAAGATTTTACAGGAAATGAATTTCTAAGAGCAAATAAAAAGTGAATTTGTGGATGAAAATTCGGCAGAAATAGGTTTCAAATATTGCACTTATTTGTAAGAAGGAGTTCCAATGTAGACTAGCAAAACGTAAATTTCATGTCGGGGTACAGTGGTAACTGGAGCCGGTGGGCTATGCTTCCTATTTAAAAAAATTCGGACATAACTTTTCTAGCAGGAAAGTGGGATACCCAATCGTTTTGAAGAATGTTCTGAGGAAATTTATTTTTTCGTGAAAATGGATGTAAGAAGATGAAAGTTTGTATTTTGTATAGAGTAACGTGCGGACAGCATTCATTTCATAAATAAGTGGCGTGACACCGAAAAATCTAGTGCCTAAGCCAGTGAATGTAGGTTTTCGGTATATTGATGTAGAAAAGTATGTGTCGTGTCGTTCAACTGTTGCATCTAAAAAAGGAAGTTTCCTATTCTGTTCTGTGTCCATTGCAAAAGAAATGTCTGCGTGTCGGTCATTGATGTATTCTAGAAATTTGCTGCAATGGGAAGGGCCACTGAAGATTACGAATGTGTAGTATAAATTACGGCAGTAAAGAATGGGTTTGAATTGCAAGGGACAGTTATTCAAAAAGCTTTCTGCTAGTTGGCTCAAAATGCGTTTGCAAGTACTGGGGCTAGGGGATTGCTCATTGTTACACCTACTATTTACCTATACAGAGTTTTATTGAAATCGAATAAAGTGTCTGCACCTGAGAGTTTCAAAAAATCTAAAAAATTACGTTTGTTAAAACCAGCTAAGAGAGACACTCTAGAGAAAATTTTATCACCTAGTAAAGCAATCGTTTCAAGTACGGAAACATTGGTATGAAGTGATTACACATCGTAACTAAGAAACAGTTATTATGGCACTGCAGTTCCGAAAGCTGAGAAGTAAACTCATACGGATTTTTAAGGGCATAGCCATTGTTGCTGAACGGCCTGATAATCGGTATCAGGAATTTAGCTATGCGATACATGGCAGTTTTATAAGCAGCCAATATTGGGCGCAGCGGTACGTTAGGTTTGTGTACTTTGGCTAGGCCGTACGCTGCATCGGGAGCTGAACCGGAACTTGTGAGTTGCTTGTAGATTTCTTCCGCGATGCATCCTATTTTCTTCCTCTTGTCTAGAAATCTGTTCGTAATATGCAGTGGCCCCTCCTATTACAGTAAATTTCTGGGCTACGTTCACGACCGACTACTAATAAAATAAATGATGTCAGCACGTTACTTCATAGAGCATATTTCTATTTCAAAGAGGAAATAAATTTCCCCATAACATTCTTCAAAACGTATGGGTATCCCTCTTTCCTGCTCGATAAGTATGTCCGAACTTTCTTAAATAGAAAGCATAACCCACCGAGTTCAGTTACTACTGTACCCCGACGTGAAATTTACTTCCCTCTAGTCTACATTGGACCTCCTTCGTAGAAATTAGTGCAATATTAGAAACATTATGTAACCGACTTTTTATCCACAAATTCACTTTAAATTTGCTTTTAAAAATTCATTTGCTGTAAAATCTTTTTTTTTTAATTCAAGGGTACCTTCTGATCTGCGGTCTATAATTATATATAAATTTCATTGCGAGGTCTGCAATAACTCGTACATAGGAAGTAGTATCAATCAGTCTAAAGTCCGCTTTTCTCAATATTCAGGCACATTTTTCCGGACCAACGGACCTCTAACTGTCAGACAACACTCCAGCCCTCGTAATCACTGTGAACACAACAACCACCCACTTCATTTCCGTAACTTCACTATGATAAACACTGCACAGATTCAATCTGACCTACTTAGTTTAGAATCAATGTTCAAAGAAATTGAAAGCCTCTCTCTGAACATCGACCAGTCTGCCGCACCCGTCCATTGTGTAAATCGAACCTAACCAAGTAAACTAGTTCTTTATTTTAGATATGGCAGCAGTGGTTAGGAATTTTCTTTGAATGTTCTTGGGCTTTTCTCTTTACAGTTTTCTTTTACTTAGCTGAATAAGATACAATTTACATATTCGCAGAAGTATGGAATTTCGTAATTGTAATTTCTGAACTATCGTATAGAAATAGTTTAATGTACATACCTTATTTTTTTTTTAGATCTCACTGATGATGATTTTTATCGAAACCGGCCTAGTCTGAGAGTTTTACAAATATTCTGTTCATTTTAATAATGACAAAATAAACCATATGTTTTTATCGCTGCAACTGTACTTTTATTTAACTGTTGTAATGTTTCAGCTAACGTTACTCATATCTTGAAAAAAAGTTGCAGCTGCAACCCACGTTCGTCGACGTCACAAAAATTAATGTACCATTGACGTTTTTGATGTCTCGAGAAAATGGCCGACTTCATGTGAACATTTGGAGTTCACAGCATTTTGGTTTCGTGGAAATACTTTTGACAACCAGATGGTGGAGCTTATTTTGACACACCCTGCCTCTGTCGTCTGTGTCTCTCTAAAGACGAATAAAAAACCTTCATATATGATCACAATAAAACTGATCAAGATTTAATTTGAGAATGCAATTGATACTATGCTAATTATTACCATGAAATTAACGAAGGCCATCGACTACATTCGTCCTGCCACGGCGAATATATTGATGCTGGTCATTGTAGTAATATGAAAAATAATAGCATGACTTCGAGCTACATTGAAGTGACATAAAGAGATCAATCTCTCATTATTTCCAGCCACAGAGAGCTAGGTAAACTGACATCTAATTACTAAATCAATGTTTCACACTTTACACCAAGCGAACTTGTAGAAAATTTTAAAATATGTTACTAATGAATATGTTATAATCTTGCAGAACCGTTAATGAAATGGAACTATTCTCTGAAAAGTTTTTTGAATAATAATAATAATAATAATAATGGTTTTAAATTTTGTTTATCACCTTAGATAATTTAACAAAAATTACATTGTAGATGGGAATTTTCCTGTTTTTAGAAAATTACACTGCTGTTGGACACAAAAAATACTCAGAGATACACGCACAGTGCTCTACCTGATTTAAATTCAAGAAATAAATAGACTTGTTTCTTTCTTTTACCTGGAATAAATTATCTTTATGCTCACTCTTACCTGTAGTTCTCTATGAAATGGTGATAGGAAATGTAACTGCCACAGAGAAAATTGTTAATGCATGTTTCTGATAATTTGTAATATAAGTCTCTTCATAAACTCCGTATTATTTTACAGAATAATTCCACGACAATAATCATAGAGTAGTGGCTATTGTAGCTGTGTGTGTCAACTTTTAGTGTTCAGTAAGTTTTGCTTACTATTTTTCTTGCTGTTCCGTAATGCATTGTGTAGAATAGACACTTATTGTGGATTTTAATCGGTAAAAAATACATGAATATAAATGGAAGACTATATTGGTTACATTCAATTGTGAAAAATATTCAAATCCCACGTGTGTCTTGGTGAGACAAATACGTAAAAGTAGTGAATGTGAAGCCAATGTTTTTGTGTGCATGGCAACTTCGAAGAACGACAGTGAATGTGAAAAACTTTGAAATAAACACAAAATTAAATTTTCATTGCAGTGCATCTTATTCACAATAGAATAACTGGACGTATAGGACTGCAACGCTGCTTACTTAATAAAGTGCCAGAAATGCTCGAGACAATTTCATTAGAGGTCATTCACAATAGAAACTGAGTGTAGGATGTGATCCCATTTTTTATTGCTAAAATTTCACAAAAAATGTGACATATTTATTTCTCGGAGAAGTTTCCCCTTTGCCTCTAAATAACGAACAGAAAAATTGTGCAATGTATTTTGTCCAAAAGCTGCTGTGCTTTCTGAAACTATCAGTAATTTTTTAATGCACCAGCACGTCTTTTCAAATTTCAGTGGAACTCAAGATTTTTATTTTCTGTGACTAAAAGTCGACACAACGAGGCTGAAAATCGAGGCCCTGGCAACTGCGGATGATATCACTCAGCATCTGAAGATCCTGCAGTTTTAATAAAAGACTCCTGAAAATAATTCCACCCTAGAAATAAAAATGCCCTCTGTAAGCTTTGAATACAGAGTCGTTCACATTTCTGTGCCATGCGTGATTGCTGAATAATGTCAGATTATTTTCATGACAAATTTTCTGCACTGCACAGCTCAAAGAACAAGCCACATTCTAATCATAAGATTGTCATCAGTCCCAGGCTCTTCCCGGCAAAACCATCTGCGGCTCAAAAAGCAAAGATATCGACATACAGGGACAGCAGTACTTAGGTAAAGCAACATTTGGTAATGAACTCATACCACATATAATTAGCACTAAGATGATGTGCCAAACGTGAAGACATCGATAGAGACATATCCAGATATAATAACACTACAGTGGCTCACTGTTCACCAAATTTCATCTGAACACATACTCGAAAGTATCTCGAGTTGCAAAAAAATCTATACGTGCCAATATAGCTAAACGCTGGTAGTAGTTTGTTATTTCTTGGTTCACCAAGTGTACAAATTCATATCTGTGAGTGGCATAACTATTTGTGCAGTGAAAACATAAACAGCATTAGAATGACATAACTTCAGCTACAGCAAAAAATAAATCAATACTGAAAGCCAGCACACTATCGTTTGATAAAACTAAAAATTCGAAAGTATTTCCTCCACGTCTTCTAGAGGAGTGAAATGAACCTCTCACAAGAATGAGATAGTATATTCAAGTTCTCTTGAGGAGTCACGCTGGCATCACCAAGCGCAAAGTTAATAGAAGTTCTTGTGTATGTGATGATTGCCTCAGCTAAACGCAAGAATAATTAATCAGGGTACTAAATGCACTGTACTCTGTCGACAGTAGTGCCGTTCCCCGCATAACATTTCAATAACTTCACCAAATTTGTCACCCTATACGAGGAAAAAGTGCATCGTTTCAGCATTCTGGTTGAGTCGCAAACATTATGTGTCCCGTTTCGTTCCGAGCCTCAGCGGCTTCCCCAACACACTAGCTCTTCTCGGACGACATAAAAAAAGACAGAAAATTTCACGGTCGACATGGGACGCTCAGCAAGCAAGTGCCTGTGTACGGAGAGCAGCAGCGATGGCGCCTCTGCCGGCAACGGACAGTCGGCCAAGTCGGATCAATTTCTGAAGAAATTTCCCTTCACCCCAAGCCGCTCCAAGGCCGTGGCCGTACCGCAGATGGGCAAAGCAGAACTCAGTAAGTACAGAACTGTATTGTCTTAATTTCTTCATGGTGGCTTGAAAATATTTACTGTTGTCTTCGAAATGTTTCTGGGGAATTTCAAATCCAGCATAAATCAGAGAACAGTTTTGAAACTAAAGGTTTCATTTACTGTATCATTAGACCATTGTATATCATACGTATATAACATTCTATGGTACGACAATGGCATGGATTTAGAACCCTTAGTGATTTTTATTAAAAAATAGAAATAAAGGAAAAATACGGGACTAAATGGTGGCATGTAATATGCAGAAAGTGAGGAACAGCTTCACACGTCACACTAAAAAACAAACGTTTGAGATGGTTATCACAATTTCACGCCAGACCTGTTTCTTCTTTTTTTGTTTTCAACTTGCCATCAGACTTCTGCTATAATTTGTTTTTTGTTATCTTAAATAAAAAACACAACGGATTCAATATTTCTACTGGTAAGGATTTTTTAGTGTTATGAGTGGGTACACGTACGTTACAAATATTTCATACTCACTTATTATAGCATTTTTTAGCCACCATTTGTTCACTCGAACCGTTGTCCTCCAATACTGTAATATATTGGAAAATAACATCTTAATTTACCTCTTTTAACCATATGATTACTATGGTCACATGGGTAGTATTTCCTCAAACTCATCTGGCTTTTTTCTACATACAGTATTCCAATGATTCGAGCATAGCTGAAACCTATTGATACTTGTCCTCATCTTATGTCATCGCTAACACGAATTATCTAGAGAATTAACGATATTGTGGCTGTATTAGTTGACACGATAGATGCACAGCAGAACAGAGCAGACTCGGCCAATCATCAACAAGATAAGACACGTTTTGTTGGTAAGTTAGTTTCTCCGACCCAATATGAAAAACTAAAATGAAGAAGTTCATCTGCTGAACGCCAAGATGTTGAGACAGGAGGCAATTTGAGCCTCGAATGAGGTCATTGAATAGGATCAAGATACTGCTAGGTAGAGGGTGGAAAAAACAGGGTTGAAAAGAACAGTGGTTAGCGGGTCTTGCAGCGTTTTGGGCTTTTCTGGTTTTTCAATTTTTGCCGATTTTAGTTTTTTTTAGGGGAATGTGCAATAGATAATGTTTTCAATGGTAGACATAATGCTATCAGCATAGGGAATGACTGGGAAATAAGCGTTAATCTATAGGTAATGGCTAAAATAGGGAATTTTATTCACATTTTATCTCGTCTGGTATAGGTACAGTGAGGAAGAAACTAATGGTAGAAAATGTATAGAAGACACAAACACTCTACAGGACATAGAGGTCTTAGAAAAACTTAAGAAAATAATGAAAAATATATCCCATTTAACATGCATGGTTTTACAATCAAACATGATTCAAATTCAACAGTAGTTTCTTATAGCCAATATGAGCACTCTATAAGAATACCAAGTTCAAAGCTTCTTTGGCATTAATACAGTTGTGGTATCGATCTTTGTCTTGTCCATCATTATATATATTTATTTAAAAATGACAAGCTGTGTAAGCCGTTGTGAGTAAAATGTCAATAGTATTGTCACCGCATATCTTAACCAAATAGACTAACAAAAATGTAACATCCTGCAGTTATAGGTCCATGTCACGAGATTTATTCCAGTATCTTAACTTGAGCTTATAAATTTCTGTCTACGACATTTCTACGTCGTTTTTGCTAGCACAGAGATAAATTGATTTATAAACTTATGCTTGTGCCAATGGGCAATAAGGCGAGAAAGTATAGCCGCAAATACGGCGTTGCATGCAGCCACTTTATTATTGGGCAACTTAAACTGTCTCAACAATTTATTTATATCTCGTTCCCAAGAAACCCAGGAGTAGCTTAAAGCCCGCTATAGGCGAGAGTTTAGATAGTAAGACGTTTCACGTTCATAAAAGGAAAGTTTTTTTTTGACCGTGGCTATAGTTTAAAGTTTTGGAAAATCAGTTTAAAATTTACTTCATTTGACTTTTAACTTAGGAAAATGTGAGATACTCGAACCAGTGCGATCGGCCCTACTACAGCGGAGTAATTGTAGCGGCAGCTGAAATTTTAAACAATTCATTGGACGGTGCAGCGCTGGGCAAGTCAGAGCAATGCCAGTAAGCGGAGGAGTTGTGAGAAAAGCTTCGCTGTTTCGACTCGTGTGCATGGGGCTTAGAAAAGTCAGGGATCTCTAGCTATTGCCTCAGGCGCACCTAGATAACATAACTGCAGTAGTTCAAGTTACTAGTCCACAAAAAGAATGCCCCTAGTAACTAGTTACTTTGTTCTTCTATTTCAAGTACATGAGACAATTCACGAGGCAGTAGTTAATGAAGATTCAACAAAGATCGATGTAATTAGAATTTTCTTGTTTGGGCTATAAACTACAAAAAATTTTAGAGCTCATTTAAAGTCAGGCGTTTCCCCATCGACTCCCAAAGCTGATTCAGGTAAAAGTCAAGAAAATATTTCCTCATTAAAATTGGGACAGCAAACATGACTAAAATCTTTACGCAGACGAGAGTCTAGAGAAAGCAAGAAAGACTAACGTGAGCAACAATTTTAGAAGGCTCACATACCAAAGTTGTACAAAAAGGCATCACAGCTGTAACTGGTTTTTGACTAATTAAATGATTTGGCAATTGTGTGTCTTACTTATAAATGTACATTCTAGGTTACTAAGAAGTTATTAGTTTTTGTTTCAAGTGTAAAAGGTGCTTCTTTTTAATTTTATTGCAGTGTAGGGATATCAACTTGTAGACTAACTTGGGAAGAGGAAACCGTGAAATTTGGTGCAGTGGTTAGATTAGCATTGGTGGGTGTCAGGAAGAAACAGGTTTTCGCTCGCTAACCTGAGCACTCATGCACTTGGCTTTGTAATCCCAGAGCAGGCGGCAGATTTCGCTGTGTGGCATTGCAGTGCAGGGAGCCACCGCTGAGTGTGTGCCTGTATAATAATACGTTATCCCTTCACTTAGGCTTTCCTGCTCGTATTTCTTCCATTGAATGCGTGCTAGATAAATGTGCCCTATTTAAGGGGTAGTTTACGAATATACATATTTGTATCACTGCAAGCAGACGTTTGTGTACTATTTAGGAAATCATGTACTTCTTCACTCGTAACGGTTTTCCGAAGAGGGGACACTCATTGATTTTGCATTAACAGTATTCCAGGAAAAACCTTTTGTTTTGTTTCACCTTCTAAGCTATACAACTCTCGAGGGCCGAGCTATGTCTCAGAGGTAACTCGTCGGGAGGGTCACTACTGCAGTTTGCTACACGACCAAGAACATGAACTGGTTAGCCCTAACGAACTGAATACGGCGTAGACAGCACCTCACAACTTCCCATTATGCTTCCATTATATATGAATGTTGTTTTGATCTGTAGTAATTAGTCGGGAAAGAGCAGGTATCATTAACATGTTTATTGAAAAATTTATAGCCAGTCATCGTCTTATGTCATGCTTGAATGTTAATCATCAAATGGGTATTCAAAAATAGTAATAGTATGGAGAAAATAATTGTTGCAACTACTTCTTGTAAGCCTAATTCCACAAAAATCACAGAGTGACTATTGTTTTCACTTAAGAACGCCTTTAACGATCTGGTGTCTCTGTGAGTTTAAAATTAAGCCCCTTAGTAATAGCCTCGCCGGCCATTTGCATAACCAATTTCTGATTCATTGCGCCTGTTGTAAAAACGCCTCCCTCCAGTTTAGAACGCAGTCCTAGGGGCAGCCAACTTCCGCTTCCAACCGAAGCTGACTTGGCTGTGTTATAATGTTCCGCAAAACATGACCCCCTTAAATCTTTAGAACAGCCAAAAACGGGGAAATTGACAAGAGAGTAGCAAGAACAAGTGGAGCGCTTGCCTTAACTCTTTCTACGTGGAATTTTTCTTGTTACATCCAGGGACATTCTAGCATGTACTGGGATAATTGGGATTGTATTAGAAGCCTTTACTAGGTTGGCAGTGTTTTTTCTTAAATTTAGTATATTTTAAACTGGGGAATGCAAGTCCCATCAGTAGTCCATTGCCAACGAAAGTGGGACATATGTAACCCACCAGTAAATTGCATATACATGATAATGTTTATAAATGCATCCAAACTAACATACTTTTTCCATATTCTGGTAGCTAATGTAAATGACAATAAAACAGGTTATTGAAAATAACTGCACTCAATTAGAATAAATAACTCATTCATTTTCTAATAAAAAAGGATCTGGCGAGTGACTAGCCATTCATAACTAAAACTATGTCACATTCATATTGAAATAAACTATTCTATGGTGAAGTCACTATAGATATTTATAAAACAATTCTATGTTACAATTATTTTTGTCACAAATGAAAATAGATATTACAGGTACTGTAATAGAAAATAATAACATTATTACATCGTGATTGACTAATCTTCAAGAAATAAAACTATTTCGTATTTATTTGTGAAAAAAAAACAGTTCTTTACCAGTATCATGGTCTTCCAAAGCCTTGACGAGTTCTACATCATCCAGACACCTTATTTGGCTCATGCAAAGAAAAACATTTCTATAGCAAAATTTTTATGCTCAACCAAAACTAAAATACGGTACTGATGGGATAAATATGTCCCAAACTCAGATAAATGAAAGTAGGACAAATGATAAAGAGGGTATACAGTAATTGGGAAATATTCATCCCGAATTCAGCAGACGACAAGTGGGACAGCTCAAGACTCAAAAAATAAGCGGGACACGCACACGCATTCCTCTACAATTTTTTTTCAAATATTTTAGACATGAAGCATATTTAAGAAGACAAATAGCTGTACATAGGTTTCTATTGATATTTTCACAATTTCAACTGCAAAAAAGGGTTATAAGGTATGAGCCTATATAAATATGCATGCATCTTGAAGAGCATCTTGACGCACACCCTTCTTTCAACTCAACGCCACACTGAAAGATTACTGTCAAAAGTACTAACTGGCTAAGCCAGCAACAGAGTTTGATGCAACATCTGTGAACTTCAGGGGGGCTTATTTAACCCATTTGTAAATTTGATGAAAATACTGGGACATATACGGTATAACCCAATCGCGTTGAAAGGGTTAAAAAACACTATTCAGCTTACATCATACTCATACAGGGTGATCAAAGAATTGCAAAAAAAAAAAAAAGAATTTTAATCATTGACATCACAATGCCATAAGTTAGTAGAGGCGTATTTCAGCAGGCAAAGCAATATCGAAAATACACTTTTAATTCCACGTGCAGCGTATCCATAAAATTAACAGCGAAGTTCAATGAGCGTCTTAGCCTGTCGAAGATTTAACTTCGCATGACACGGATGGCTTCCGACAACATTGAATTTCCTCCCAACATTTCTTCAGTTCAGAGAAAAAACATTTGGGGGATTAGAGAAGCAGATTTTATTCCTATGGATACTGCACACGACAAATTCGTCATCTTCGAACACGAGTCTCGTGAATCCCGAAAGTCTTGCTACCTTTGCTCCCTTTATGTAGACTTTCCTAATGGCTTCGCTCATTTTACTCAGTATGAATAATTAGTTTAATATCTAAAAAAGTATTTGCTTAGGCAAAACAGTAATCTGTTATGTAGTGATGAAATAAAAAATAAAATAAAAGCATGAAGCTTACATAAGAAAAAGTGTTTAGGCCCTTCATCGGATCACTTCTGAATTACTAACGCCCTAACAAACTAATTTACTTGATCATCGCATGTGAAATTGTGTCTAATGTTTTCAATTAATTATCTGAAAATATGATTCGCGTAAACCTTTTAGCAAATAAATTGTAGTTCCAAATTCCCATTCTAAGCGTAAGGTGACACGTGCCTCCAGCAGGATGCTCCATTTTTTTATTCCATTTAAGAAATTAGTCGGTCGTCCTGCTCCTTCGGCTTCATCTGAGGAAACTTTACCTTTAGAAATTGTTTTTTGTTCGAGCAGTCGCAATTTGGGAATTCCAAAAAACTATGACAAAAATATGCTCAGCGAACGCGACAGCCAGCCACTTGCTATTAGCGAAAATTTTAGCCCTCACTTAAATATTGCGCAAATATAATGCTGACGTATCAACAGTAGTTGCATTAAGTCTTACTAAGCACTACGCATCATTTTCTAACTATAATGTTTCTATTCTAGTCTTAGTTAAGAAACGTTAAACTAACATCTACCTGGGTAGAACTACGGTACCTGTATCATGTCTTTAATAAAGGGCGGACACTGAATAATCATCTATGTTATATTTCTGCTTGTCCCTGCGTTAATTAATTAGTACGACCGTTACGCTTTATCCAGCACTAGTGCACCAAACGCGACCCTTCTGATGAATAAGTCATAGAAATATATATTTGAAAACATCTCGGCTCAATAAAAGGTTTGATATGTACCAAGCGCAACCCTTTTGTTGAATAAGTCATGAAAATATATATTTGAAAACATCTCAGCTTAACAAAAGGGTTGATAGTCTAGATGAGGCGTAATTAAGTGACATCACCCCTAGCACCGTTGAAAATGAACATGTCCAAACACGGGCATGCAGGCAAGCGCCAAAGTGCCTCACCGTATCCAAGATACCCTCTCCGCAACAAAAAAAGTTGGGTACCTCGGAATTTTTTTCTTCAGTATTAGATAGGGGAAAATAAGGCTCCGGACAGACGGACGGACTGACGGACGGACTGACAGACAGCTCTCTTATTATAGTATAGATTAGCTAGGGAAAAATTAGGTTTTTTCTTGACGTATCCTTGATACGATATGAGAAGGGATCAATAGCAGATGGAGTCAAAATTTGAAGCTGATGCTGCCCGCAACTCTTGGGTAGAAGATTCAGCGCCTGACCATCCACGGCATAATAAAATATAGTTGTTGGTCGCATGCTCCACTGTTGGTCCGTCTCTCTGTCACGCAGTTAAGAGTTTAATAGGAGAAAATTCATGTACTGAAAAAAAAAAAGCTGAGATACCATGCAATTTCAGCGTTTGGAGTACCGGTAACAAATATAGCTCTGGATTTCCGGCTTCTGGATCCCGGGCTCTGGATCTCTAGCCTCTGGATCCCGGGCTCTGGATCTCTAACCTCTGGATCCCCGCTTTCATTGCTGATGATATCGTAGGAGTTGAATCTTCACGCTGAGTTGACGCCTTTTTATAATGAATATACATCGCAGCTGGAGGTTCAACAAGCAGTTGGTATCCACAATACGGTGAGCCCTAGGCATCTCTAGTGAATTCTTTTTACTGCACTATATTTTCTTAGTGCAACTTAATTCTTGATCAATTCCAAGCTGATATTCACTCCTCATCTTGCAAGAAGATATTTTGCTATAGCAAAACTCATGGTTGTACAGCTTGCGTTTCACTAATGGAAGATCAGGCCTGCAGGGATGAGACCTGTAATACAGTAAAACCTATACTGGGAACCGGAACAATAAAAAGCTAAATCACAAAATTTTTGCCGTCATTTTAGACGGCTGAGCCCTCTAGTGGTACAAGGAGCTTCTAATGGGAGGAGCAAGCCCAAGCACTCTTTGGGCGAGTAAACACATGGTTTTGTCACGTGATCGAAGCTGGCGTTTGGAGTCCTTAAAGTGTCTGAAGTGGCAGTGGTCAGCACATACAATTAAGGAAGATACAGACAGGCAGTTCCTCAATATTTTTGCAAAGACAATCGTGTCTGAAGATTTATATCCCAGTGCTCACCCTGTTACTTTCATCATCAGATGATATACAGGATAAAAGTTTCATTTACATACTTCCATCCGCTCGGAATTTCGTCGATGGTTAATGGCTGTATAAATTTGAGCTCAGGACTCCTTCATATATAGGCTGCGTGAGGCAATGCCGCTCTCCGATTGGATAAGCCACTCAGCCAGTTTAAAGGAAGAGTTTACTCGCAACGCTCCCGTAGGATAAATAGAGAGGGTGCGCTCCTCTCTAGTAGAACCTCCTCCAACGCCAGCTTCGATCACGTGACAAAGCCATGTGTTTACTCTCCCAGAGAGTTCTTGGGCTTGCTCCTCCCATTAGAAGCTCCTTGCCTCCTTGTAGTGGTAGAATAAAGCAGGTACTTGCACTTCTAAGGTAACAACATCAACCAATAGGAGAGCTCCCTTTTTCTCCACTCTTGACGTCACCCAGGTGCATGGGCTACGGCAGCGAGGCGCAATGCTGCCATTGCCAGATGCACAACAGAGGCCGTATTGTAAAGATATTCTCGGCCGTGTGCTTGTGAGGAGTGTATCAAGAACTCATTGCCACTTGCAGCAATCCACGATTGGGAATTGGATGAAGGAAATTGAAAGAAACCAAGGCCACCCTATCTTTGAAATTTTTATTGCAATTTATAAAGAGACCCTTTCGGACTCGTGTTGGCGCCAATGCTGTTCAATGCTCACTGATGTCGCACAGCTGATGCAGCTATTACGTGACCCAACAGAGGGCCCTTCAAGCGTCGCTATTGGTTCGTGATGACGTAAATGCTCATGACGTCACTCTGGTGAATTACAGCAAGAAAAACTGGTTTGAAAGTACCTCCTTTTAATTACCGTGTGCCTAACTTGAAAAAATTTTCACCCTTCGTATATGTGATACAGGTCCGAATGAGGGCATCATAAATGAGGAATAATTATTTTGTTCTGTACAAATTCCACAAGTTCTTTTAGTGTTAGACAGAAGAAAATTAGGAAGATACATGTCTGAAATATCACCGAAAAACATTGTTTCTTTGCTGTGAGATTGCCAGTGGTTCCAGCTAGTTTATATCAATCGACGAGCAAACTGTCAATGTTCTCCCCATGTCAGCATCAAGATAGAATACGTCGGCGTGCAGCGCCCTTATTATGCTGGGCAGAATAACTAGATGAGAGTAAAATGTGCTTTCTTTTATTTACATAAACTTTTAAAATTATTCAGCCAAGGTTCGAGCTGATATAGCAACGGGGCAAATAGAGGATACGTACTTTGCACTGCATTGGCTAATACTTCATTTTCTTAATAAGCATAACTTGGAGTATGTTTTCATAAGGGAGGTAAACCCGAAAATTTTACCATATGCATTAAGAATGCGCTAATCACTGTTACCGCATTTGGGCAATAGCTTACAGTCACAATAAAGCAAAACATTCAGGTTTTCTAAGCCATCCTTATATAATAAAACGCTTTGTGTATTTATTTCGTGACGGCTACCATATGGTGGCAAAACATGTATTATTTAGCACTACGCAGGTATATCGATCCAAAGATATGATGCTTGCGGGTCTGCCCATGGCCTGATGCACATCACCCTGCTAATGGAATTGGACCGATTTGAAGGAAATAGGCGAAAAATAAGCCAGGTTGCAGATTTTGTGAATCGATGACCTGGTTGCAGAAAATAGAGGAGGCTGACCCTTATCCTTTTTTCTGAAGACACTTCTTGCTTGAAACGCGTTCCTCTGAAATCGGAACACAAGGTATGTATGCAGCATCTGGAGTCCGATCTTATAACTTTTTTCTTAGGTGACCAGGTCACAGCGCATAAATTCGCCAAATGGTCTACGATCGCGCTCTGAAGGGGTTGATTTTTCAAGTGCAGTAGACAATCATTTCTTCTAGCTTATTGTTTTTCTTATTTGACGAAGCAGTTTCCTCTTGAAAGGCCAAAATTTTCGAAACTTCAAATGAAGCAGACATTTGAGTTGGAAAGACGGAGCGCCAACATTGTACACTAGCGGGCAAAATTAGAGAACGATTTTCATTTTAACCATGTAGAGTAGGTTAATGAATCTTTTGATGGGGCCCTAAAGAATGTATTTAACATATTTCTACAAAATATCAGGACAAACATAACTATATTGAATACATTAGAGTAATCTAACAAACAATAACAAAAATTGAGCAGTGCAAAATAAGAGAACGATCGGCTCTAAATACAATTTTACAAACAAATAACATGGAACAATGGTCAATTTTAGGTTTAGAACAATTAGTATGGAGTACTAAAACCTTTATTTTCAATAACTTTAGCACAGCGACAATTACACGACATCACAAGTTTATCACAAACTCTGGAGTTATTTTTTTCCATTCCTCTTCAATTATAGTCCACAGATCCTTAACTGTTGATGGTTGTCGTTCCTTACATTGTCACCTATAATTTTCCATAAATTTTTAATAGGAGTAAGGTCCGGGCTTTGAGCAGGCCACTTCATGACTTCGATATTCTCTTCCGCAAATTATTCCTTCACTTTCTTTGCAGTATGGCACGGGGCATTGTCCTGCATAAAAATTGATGGCTGGTTTGGTGATGATCGTAGAGATGGGATAACATATTGCTGTACAAGATTGAAATACACATTAGCATTGACAGTCTCTTTAATGGCCACCAACGGTCCAACTCCTTCAGATGAAAACATGCCCCACACCATTACGCTACCTCCCCCGTGCTATACAGATGTTTTGACACATTTCGGGTTCAGCCTGTCACATGTTGCGCGTCTAACATACCGTCTGCCATCAGATCCAACCAAATCTACTATATAATAATTCACGTCGTGTTTTTACTTATTTATTTATTTATATATTTATATCTTTCCTGTCACGCTCTATGGGAATAAGATAGGAGAAAATTCAGATCTCAAAATGTAAACAAAAAGTGGGGTACCTTGCAATTTTTTTTCGGCGAAAAAAAAAAGTGGGGTACCTTGCAATCTTTTTCTTCAGTATTAGATTGGGGGAAAATAGTTAGTACTAATAAAATAGGAGAAAATTCAGATTTCAAAAGGCGAAAAAAAAGTTTGGTACCTTGCAATTTTTTCTTCAGTATTAGATAGGGGAAAAATGAGGAAGCCCAAAAGACGGTGGGGGTTTTTGTCAAGTGTTAATTTTTTTCCGTCATTTATAATGACGGCACGGGCCACTAAAAAAATATATATATATCCAATTTCTTAGGCAGAATGCTGAATTTTCAATAAAGAAACCTTCTGAACAGGAGTCAGCGGGGGTTTTCCTGAAGGGCTAACTTACTGCCGCCATTTATCGAACACATGCACCAGGCATTAATAACCCAATATGCCGTCATTTACAATGACGGCTCGGGACACTAGTTAAATATACTTTCGTCGCTGAAATTCACTCTTTCCCAATCTTCATCTCTTCAAACGATGTACCTCTCCGCATATTCAAGCCTTGCTTTTTTATTCTTCTTACTGATAAGTGGTTTAGTATCCGTATCCCAAGCAGAGATGGTGGAAAAGCTGTGGCCACAAAATATTCTAATAGCTTCGCTGTACGGGGAGCAAGATTGTTTAACAAAATGCCTCGGCATATTCGAAACGCC
>LQNS02000210.1:6248864-6265153 GCA_001587735.2 Parhyale hawaiensis
TTGTTGCGGACCCCGCTGTCATGGCTTGCCCCACTACTGTTTCTCATCATGGATACGATCTTAGACACGGATGCAACTACGAAATAATTTATTTACTTATCGATGACACATGAATGCCAGCAGCTGCGAAATCAGTCGAAGGCGTGCGTGCTTTGCAGTTTGATATTAACAGGTATATTTCGGTGGTCACTATGCAACATAGCAACATAATTTTTTGCGAAATAAAGTTTGAGCTCCTCAGATACGGAAACACATCACACTTTCTCAGGCTAAGTCATCTTCAAATTGTGATGCAAATGAAAGTGAAAGAAAGGGAAGTTTGGGAAAATTTGGTGTATGACTCCGCGATATTGTTTGTTTTGAAGATGTCACGGCCACAACTGTAATATTTTAGCAAAAAAATACAGTAGACCGGCAGGCAGGATAGAACTTTCTCGTCACGCGAAGCAGAAGTACGTGATACTCACCTAATGGAAGTAATAATTACCCCCGAGGAGGAGGTTATTTTTTCCTCGGGTTCATCCGTTCGTCTTTTGTTTGTTTGTCTGTCTATCACCAAGATCACTCAAAAAGTTATGGACGGATTTTACCGAAATTTAAATGGATTATTATGCATGTTAGAAGGAACAGATGGTTAACTTTTGGTGAAGATCCGTCGATACGTTTGTTTCTTAGTTTTTCTGCCTCATTTTTCTCAATGTCATAACTCAAAAAGTTATGAAAGGATTTTTATGAAATTCACATGAGTTATTGAGTATATAATGAAGAGTAAATGATCAAATTTTGGTAATGATTCGTTTGTTCGTTCATTCGTTTGTCATTGTTTTTAATTTTGTGCTTGTCAGCACAATAACTCAATAAACATAGAATGGATCTCCATGATCCAATAAACTATCTCCGGGTTGTTAGTAATGTTAGAAGACATAAGTGATAAAGTTTTGGTGCAGATCAGTTCGTTCGTTTGTATGTTTGACTGATGTATGTTATAACGTTTGTTAGCAGCATAACTCAAAAAGTTATGAACAGATCTTCAAGAAAACTGCACAAGCTGTTATTACTATCAAAAGGCACAAATGATCAGAATTTAGAGTTGATACAGAGAAAATCATGGTTTCAGAGCCAATTTGAATTTGTTGCTACAGTTGCCTCGCTTGGCGGAGATATGCGTTCTCAGAGTGCTCTAGTTAATAATGGATAAGATTGACTACTGCTCCCCACCTGGCATGCCTAGTACACAAAATGACATACAGTAATTCGAAGTTATTCAATGATTTTTGTAGCCTTTATTGTTGCTCGATGCAAGGAAGACCCGCGTGCTTCCTAGTCATGGTATGCATGCAAATTTTAGATAGTATCACAGTGAGCATTGAAGGGGAGCTTGTTGCCAGATACTCTGAAGGAACCAGACGAATTTGTGATATACACGTCCTGAACAGATTTGATGAAGAAGTGTCAACAAAATATTTCAAATGCCTTACGGTGGGGAAAGCAACGCTGTTCAACAAAATGTTGCAAAGTATCTGAAATGCAACGGGCATGAAAGTCACAGAATTCATGAACCTCTTTGACAAGAATGATTGCCAGAGGAGCAAGTAGCGAGCGGTTACTTGCAAAGCAAAGGAGAGTAAGCAAAGACAAGGAGATAAGTAGCTATTAGTTCTCCATTTGGTCACCAGGTGCCGCTCTACGCCAAACAGCCTATACGAAGTGGCTGTTCCACCACATGGACCTCATCTGTAAAAATCACCTAGCGTACCCATGTAGGCAGGTGTCTAATCATGAATTGAGCCCCAATAAAACAGGGCAGTAATATGTCAGACAAATGAGAATGCAGCAAGATTGATGAAAAGACGGGTCCAATACCCATACACTCAATAGATAAGTTCAACAATAATATAGTTCGTTTGTATCAGGTATTGCGCTCAGGTATTTTCGTAAGCAGGTAAAACCTGGCTAGGTCTTGCATATTACCCCTGACATTTGATGAGGAAGGAAAAATTGGAGGTTCTTAGAACCTTAGTGTACTTTCTGAAGACGAATTACAGCGGACGTTTCCTAGCGAACAAAGAAAATGCGATCACGATCCATCACCTTCCGGTTATAGTCGTCAGGCCAAAGTTTTCCTTCAACTCGCGGCCTTAAGACATAAAAGGAAGCGTAAACAGCGTTCAAACGTTTCCTGGTGAGCAGAAACCAATCAGGAAAGTGCACTAAAAGAGCGTTTGATCAGTGGATAAAACACGTCCTGATCTTGCACTAAAAGAACCGCTGATCATGGGGATAGATTGTGTCCTGATTATACATCAGAGGGAGTGTACCTTCCTGCATAGGTCGTCGCTGTCTTACCACTTGAGAGCTTGAAGATTGCACACATTACGATGACATGTACGATACACCGGTGATCTACTAGGATACCATTGCGCATGTATCGAAGAGAAAAACTAAAGCCAGTTTCTAACTCATTCAAATTTCCATCGGCTGAAACAGGGTTGTCTGCTTGGTAGTAGTGTCTGTAATCATGGTCTAACTCGAGCATATTCATTTTCAAGAAAAAGTATCATCTCTACATTACAGTAAAATCGCTTTCTCTCTGTTGTACCGCGAATACTAAATTTTATAGCCGGCTGGCATAAGTGACTTAACATGTAAATCACGTGATCGCATGTTTCCCTACATAGTAAGGTCGGTAATACTCTGTAAATACTTCAAGTCTCCTTACTGTACATATGAACGAGCGTCGTTGAGTTCCATACAACAGAAAATGGTACAATACAAAGACAAAAAATAAGCTGTTCTATGCATACCTGTCGGGTTAATAAGACGGTTTGTTCTGTGTTTTCATCGACTCACCATTTGCCCAGCAGTCTGGGAAAAGAGCAGGCACCAAGCCTGCTTTTCTCCCAGACTGATGGGAAAATTAGGGAAAAATTATGGAATTCCTTAAATCTTACGGAATTTGTCTGGCATTAACGCTACCAGTGAATTTCCCGGAAAATTTATGGATTTTTACAGCGTAAATATCGATCGATTTTTGCAATGGTTCCTATACTCTTTTTTTCTACAAATTTACTTTTCTAATAAATTATAACAATGTTAAGAGTCAGATGTGTTTATGTTTCTCAATTTATACAATTCGCTGCAATTCCAATATGATATGTTGCTATATCAATTTTTCAAGGTGACAGTAGTTTCAACGCATGCAGCGATGCAACGGTTTCTCAGTTTACCTCAGTGAAAGATACACACACTTATTACACCGAATTTTACGTTCAAAATATGATACGAAATAAGAATCACCATAATACCACTAAAAAAGGCAAACACTGATGCAACACCGAAAAAAGCGATTATGCTAACTTTATCAAGATAAAACATCGCTAAAACGGCGTGATTAACGATGTCAACACCATTGCAATATCAGGGCAAACAATTACTTATGACCTTACGATAGTATCAACTGAAAAATCTTCAGCAATTTTAATGGTGTGGGACGAAAAGAAATTTCATTTCGTTTACATGCAGCGGCAATAAAGCTGTTCAAACTTTGCTGCTCTTCTTAAAACATATTCCCATAACATTTTATGGCCGGTCGCTGCATAATGGCTCAAAGGTTCTGCAATTGAAGAACTTACCTAAGAAAATATTCTCTTTTTGAAGAGCTCGTTAAAATTTAGCGAGGGGATATTTTATCCGCTGAGAAGATTCCCTGAAACGCTGAGTGTGTCCACACAGAACTGAGCAGCTGGGATTCCAAATTTTCAGGAATATATTGAGCTGCAGTTTCTGCCATGTGAATTCTATATTTTCTCAGATGTAGCAGGGCTAGCACGTCCTTTCCTTTCATTCTTGTCATGAGAGCTGATTTGCTAAATATCTAACACTTTTTATTCGTAATGGTGGACCTCTCAATCAATTTTCTTTTTCCGTGGCTGATCCTCTAGCCTGTTAATTTCTTTCATTTTTTGCTGCTGAAAAGCAACGCATACCATTTTCTGGTACATTATTTGTACTGTTATTGATAATTCTGGATTTCAACTGCTCACTAAGAATTCATTAGCGAAGGAATTTGTAAAATACTACCATATAATTAGTTTCTAGCACCTAGCTGCAACAGCCGCTGATGATAGCAACTTCTAGAGGAGTTAGCACGAGCTCTCGTCAAAATCTCACAAAACAACCAAGAACAATAAAAATTTCGAAGAGCGGAAGTCTGTGCAAAAAGCCATTTTAAAAGATCTTCCAGAATTAAAGAATAGAAAATTCTTTACTCACAAAAAGTCTCTTTTTAGTGCTGAAACTTTACGGCCAGTTCCGGGGTGCAAACGACGGAATAAAATTTTTCGTCTGAAGAAGATTAAGCCGCCGACAACTCATCAGAACTCAAAGAAGAAACTCCATCGCCACTCAACCACTCGCTGCAGGTCTCTTGAATTTCCTGGCAGGAATTGGCGCTGAGAAATGCATTGATCGGCAGAAATGATAAACAGTCGGAATCGACTGGCAATGGTTGACGAAAGTTGTTGAGCCAGTGGCGTTAGATTTATATTAAATGCTCTGAAAACAGAGGATGAAATTTATTGCGGAAAGTAAGCGTTAACAGTAACGTTTCCTCAGCTTGTTGTTAAGTACAAGAAAATGTTACTTTTTAAAGTTGCTGCCGGTTTTTTGTATTGGAATTAAATTCACTCTTTGGAAAAAAAATGCTTAGCATTTGAAGATGAACGCAGAAGTAAGAGTAGGAATCCAAAAACAATAGGACGCAAGAATAAGAAACGTAACATAAAACGACGAAGAATCTTTAAGAATTTCTGTTTCATTACAACTTGTTTTTGAATACTTAAGAACGGTAATTGCGTAGGCTCTGTGAAGAGCTTCCAGTGGCCATTGCAACAGCGAGATCGTCCAAAACCTTTTCTCTTGAGTTCAAAGGCAGCCGTCGTCCTTCTTCATCAAGCCAGCAAAGGCTGGGCCCTATGGGAGTATTGCTGCTCTTTTGCTGCTTTGAATCATTGCTACGGCAGACAGAAAGTGAGTGTTTTCCTTTTGAGTCAATAGCGAACTCACCAGCTCATGCTACTATATCTTCCAATACAGTGCGCCTCCAGGTATGACTTTACCCGGGAGTATATAAGTACTTGTATTTTATTTTTGTATAAAGCAGTCCATGCAGGAGACTGAAGAAAAAAATGGGAATTTTCCTGTTTATCATTTTGCTGAGTAATCAACACTAAAATCTTTCAATACATTGCTCATTGCAAATATATATATATTCCGCAAAATCTCGGAGAAAAATTAGTTCCAAAATTGAGAAAACTCAGAAACTTTAAGCCTGTTCTGTGATTTTTCCAAGAACTTTGCTGTTTCGGTATATTACACAGGAAAATATTTTTTACTTCTTAGATTTATACTGTAAGAGAAACGCTATCAGTTAATGTTTTCAGAAAGAATAACAGTTATTTTACAATATCACTGCACGACAATATCTATGAATTTTACGGAAAGTGCAAGAAGTGAAAATTCGTGAAAAAGAGTGCTGCGGATTTTATGGATTTTGTTTTTTAAAGCGTAAGATTCTGATAAAAGTAACCCTACTTCTCTGCTCTTTGTATCATATCACAAGCGTACAGCACACCAGCAGTTTTTTAATACTGCGAACCATGTCTAATATATTAACTTTAAACAGTGTTTTTGCGATGACTGTAGTATAGATAGTGCTCAGATGCGGCATCCAGCAGAATTTTCCACGGCCTGACACCAATCAACAGTTTTGTGAGCAATGACGCGCTGGCGGAGCAGCCAATATGTAGCTTGCCACATTTCGCCAAATTCAACGTCCTAACTTGATGCACCTGAGGATATTGCCAAGGCAACCGATGGCCAGCAATGTGCACCGTGTCTGCGTTCGCATTCCGGATGTAAGGTGCAACAGGAAACAGCAACTTGACCAAGCAACGAATACCTGTTTATGCTACAACGACAGAGCGCGTTAGACGAGCAAGAAGATGCGAGCACTTGGTGCCATTGATGCTTCCCAAAATATTTGATATCGAAGTTTTGCTGTATAACATACCGAAATATTCCTGCGCCGTCATAATATTGATGTTGTGGCGCACCGTGTGCACATTATATGGGATATGACTGACAGTCAGACGGATAGTGTTCCTGTCATAGTATAGATCAGTTTCAAATACCTATAGAACACAGTCGCTTATGAATGCACTTTGCAAGAGGAGGGCAAATCAACGAGATATGCACTACGGCTTAACGCCAATTCACATGCTAGTCTGTTGACCTATTCAGTGGGCGCTCACGTTTCACATCGTCCAATAATTGCGAAGTAGTGTCTGCTTACGTGCGTAAACAACCGACTAAGGCACAGTGTTCTGATATGTAATCAAATCCAAATAAGTATGAAGAGATATAAGAAACTTTACTACAGTAGCGATACTGAGCTCACTGACTTGATGACTAATATTTTAGAAAAGCATTTACTGCAGAAACTAGTAGAGGTCATAGGGACACAACGAAACATGGTGTTATTTCGAGGCATGAACGTAGCGCAACAGACTAAGTGTGAATCGGGCCCTAGACGTACAAAAAATGGCTTGAGACGACATACGCAAAATGCATTGTCTAGTTTAAGGCAACACTAAAATTAATTTTAAAAATAGTTCAATACTGACCACAAAAATACTTAGAATGGTAACTTGTTTGTGTCTGTTAAATCACATTTTCATCAACATCGCAGACTGTTTCTAGGTGCTTGGAAAACTCCAATAGACCAGCATAATAATCCAACGTGAAGAATGGTCCCAGTGTAACCCAAGAGATACCGTTAAATAAGTAAAGCTCCAGTTCGATACTCGATGACCGTGAACTACACGTCGGATGGGCAAACTTAGGTTAGATGTTACATAGGTTTACTTTTATCTATTATAGTTTATTTAACTTATGTGGCACGAAAAATAGGGACTTTGTGTTGCCGGAGCTTCTAATAAGGTATAATATAAAATCTAATTGTGTCTGAGCAACTGGAAATACTTTACATTTGTGTGTTATTATAGCAGTTTATCCATTTCTTGTCACTATCAATGTTCCTAGGAACATCTCGTCATAACAGAGCCACGCCTACATTCGGTACGGCTTTTACCTTTACTTCTATTGTCAACAAACTCAATGCAAAAGTATTCCAAATGATGTTCCTGCATTCTTTTATGAGAGCAGTTCACTTAGAGCTGTTCCGAAAAACTGTAGAGCATTGATACGGCACACTAATGCATGTGTTATTTTACTGTATGTCTGACGAATAATTCGAATGATAAATTGCAGCATTTTAAAATAGTGCCTTTGCATTCGTAACAAATGCTAAGGAAAATTTTAACATTGTATAACGACGGCAGGTATCAATAATTTTTCTTCAAACAGTTATAGATATTCTATGCTTGTTGTTTCTGTGTTTGAAGTATTTTTTGTTTTTATTGCCGTGTCTGCCGTAAACTGTTTTCTGCTGCTTGATTTAATCATAGAAAACGACGACACAAATTACTCTACTTAACAACTTTCATTGGTGAATACTTGTAAACTTAAAGCTGTTGTCTTACACAAATTCCAATGTATACCGCACAAGAGCTATAATGTGGCAGAACTTCGATTAAAACTGTAGAGCTTATTAAGAAATGTAAAACTTAGACGCCTATATTAAAGCCGATATTCTGCAAGAATTGTCATTATGGTTGGTAAGTAGCAGAAGTATGAACGTGAAGCGAAATTTTAGTCTTTTGAGAAAAACGCGCTCGAGTTTAATTTACCGAGAGGTAAATTTTCAGTCACTCTCAAGTCGTAAAGCTGAGAGCGCATTTAAGCCACCAGCCAAATTCTTGGCAAGGGAGAGTAAATTAGCCAAGGGAAAAGCTGGGCCCTCAAGTCCTGCAACTGAAAGAACAACAACAATGCAAATTCTTTCTGACTCTGCTACCTAGATGTTGGATTGAAATTTCGTTAGTTTGCATAAGTCATTCTAACTATGTTGCAGTGGGCCGTAGCCTTAACTAACTTAATTTTTCCGGTGTTAATATTGCTGAGGGGTAATCCAGGCTCATCCAGCAGCAATCCTTTAGACACTGAATAATTCGTAGAATCAGATCCGTGAATAGACTTAATTATCACAACAGCTCTTTTGAAAAATAAAGACAGAAAATTCCTCGTAATTTTGTAATGATATTGAACTGTCAAGTAGAGTGAGAGCGTTTTCAGCAATATCTTTTCACATTTCTGACAATAGGTTAGATGCATCGGTGTAAAAAACCTTGCAGTAAGTGTGAGAATAGATTGACACGCATTTACATCTTCAAAGTCCGGTCCTCGGGCAAGTATTGCTGGGGAAGACATATTTTTTGAGAAATGTTATTCGCCGTACATTCTGAAATATGTTACTAAAATTGTACTTAGCACAATCTAAATAATTCGACTTATATCCTTCAAGATATTAACATGCCCTATCAGTAAAATTAATACCTGTGGCATGGTAGGAGTACGTCTCTTGAAGTCCATAATACTACATTTGGGTGAATGACAGAAATTATTGTGCCACGTACGCACTCTATGCAAATATTTTAACTATCTTCGGCTACAAATCTTGAACAAATTTTCAGAAAATGGGTGAAGTATCGAGGAATGCAGTGATGCAATAACTGCAAAAATATACCGGAAATGAAAGTGTGAGCTTACTGAGAAACTGCAAAAAAAAAAAATCCCAAGCGTTTTCTGTGTGAAATCATCAGCAAACTCGAGAAAATTAATATTATTGAAAAGAGAGTGTTGCGCGGGGCTTCAATAATTATGCCAGAATATATTTTTTTCCGCGCTTGTATATGCCGTTGTTAAAACACTGTAAAACTTTGGTCCTAACTGTTTCCTACCAGTGCTTCCAAAATGTAAGTTGTTCCTGGACCACTGCCGTGAGAATAAAATGTAAATCTATGCAAAAAGTGATTATGTTGTGCAGCTAAATTGAGATCTTGCCCATGGCATTCAATGATATTTCGTGTCCAGTGTTGTGTCAGCGCCCTTAGTTAGAACAATAATGCTGTGGATGAAGGAGGCCATTGGAAATACAGTCTCAAAGATGCGATGGCATTCAAATCCATAAATAAGAGAAAGCACAATTAAGAAGTAAAAAAAGTGAACCCTCTGCTGTTGCAACTTACAAAATCAATTTTGGAAAACGTAACACCGAACTAACTCGCTGCGAGGGGAAATATGTCAAAAGCCACATAGAACAACTTCCGAAGAAGATATGCTAGGAAAAAGACCAGTTTTCATCCTCTCTAAGTAGAAATATGGACAAAGTGAAATTCGACCAGAGGCACACATGCCAGAAACTAGAAGAAGAATCGTTCAATCCTCTACTACTGCAAATTTAAGTAGAGCAAGAACCACGATATTCATGCCACAAAGTTCAAGGAGTATTTCAATCACCGCAAATTTAAATTTCGACGACTAGAAACTACCCAAAACGCCTTCATCCTCCAACGCTGCAGATTTAGACAGAGAAGAACTCACTCCCAAGGATACCAGTGCATGGAGCTGCAGCCATGCCGGATCTCATACAGCCAATAGCCGGCAAAAAGAAACGTGTGCAGGCCCCTGTGAAGTCGTCGGACTGCATTTAGGCGGAACTAATGCTCTCTGCCAAAGCGACAGAAGTTGTCCGGTGCCACCTCAGCCCAGGCACAATATCAGACCCTGCGGGGTCTCCCTCTGGGATCAAAGGGAAAATATTCCGTGGCCAGCCCACAAATTTTCGAATGCATTACGGCATTTCCGCGAGCAGACGTGAGTGGTCAGGTTAATTTCCGGTACAATTGAGAGTTGTTACGTCGCGGGCTTAGCAGACTCTGGCTACGCTCCAACCGTTAAAGATGAGCGACGACGAGTTACGGCAGCGTTGGACTGCAGGGCAGACGACATAGCGCGCTTCTCTAAGCGTTGCAGTGTGTGCCTATAGATGCTATAGCGTGTTTTCGCAAACGCTATAGCGTAAGCTCTACGTGCTACACTGAGCGAAATTTTGTCTCAAAACCGAAACATGCAAGTACATCATGATGATGCACTTTAACTAACTCTACAGCAATTTCAGTAACAATGATGTATTATCTTACGTATACACAGTAATTACACCTAACGAGTTATTCATTTTGCCTTAATGGCAGAATTAAGAAGTTTAAATATTGAAGGAAAGGGGAAGCCAGCGCTGTGAGAATCGAAGTCAGCCAGGTAGAGATATTTCATTCCTCCGCAGCAAGGACTTCATGTCCTATTTTGCACACTACCAGTGACATATTGTCAAAATTATAGAATAATAAGGCATAAAGAAATCTATGTTAAGTTTATCCACTATATACAAGATAATGAATGATTATTACTATTTCCATAACAGTAAAGTTAGTTAAAGTGCATCATCATGATGCACTTGCGTGTCTTGGTTTTGGGAGAAAATTTCTCTCAGTGCAGATATAATGTGTGTGCGTGAGCGCGCTACAGTGCATTTCTGTGGACGTTATAACATGTTTTTGTGCGCGCTGTAGTGTGTATCTGTAGACGTTATAGCGTATTTCCATAGGCTCTAGTGATTCCGTGGGTCCATAACCTGCAGACATGCTATAAGCGTTACATCGTGTTCAGTGAGAGCTGTAGCGTGTTTCTACAGGCCGTATAGCATGTTCCTCTACGGGCCGTATAGCATGTTCCTCTAGTCTCTATAGCGTTTCTCTAGACCAGTGGTTCTTAACCTTTTTACTTCCACGCTTCCCTTAGGGATACATTTTTTCCTTCGAGCCCCCCTTCCCTTAGTGCTTCTAGATAAATGGTAGCAAAACACGACGAGACGTACCAAATAAGTTCAAACTAGAGCACTCTTAGAGCGCATCCCTCCGCCAAGCAATGCAATGGTAACGAACAACTCAAATTGGCTCTGAAACCACAATTTTCTTCGCATCAACATCAAAATCTAATCATTTGTGCCTTTTGATTGTTACGTGGCCGCAAAAAGAAAAGTTTATCACTGTGCCGCAAAAAAAAGTGTAGCTACCCCTGAGCTTCAAAAAAGAAAGTTATCACATAATTCGCCATTAACATTATTTTCGCATTCCCCGCCATATTAGAAGAGGGTGGTTTGAATGTCAGCCGAGTGTCCCTCTTCAATCATACAATATAACAGCTGCCGCACCTGCCAGGATCGTACCACGCAAAGTGGGATGTGGGCGCAAGAGAAAGACAACAGCAAACCTCAGCTCTTTCACCAACACCTTGTCAGTCCTTGCTGTTGTCTTTCTCCTGTGCCCACATCCCATTGTGCGTGGCGGTATGGTCCCGGCAGCGAGTGCGGTGGACGATTTCTTTTAAGTTGGAAGAGGGACACTCGGCTGACATTCCGTTCGACAGCTACGCGGTTCATCAGTACTCCCGGCTTGTTTAAAGTGAGGGCCCCGAGTCTTTTCTTCAATGGTAAGCCTGTTCCGACCCATTGTGATCACGTTGTGTTTTTTTTGTATGGTGCCAAGATAAGTTAAAAGGCAGGAAAGTAGAGGTGCTTGTACCAGCGCACCGTACGTGTATTCTGCTCGAGCTCCAATGGATCACAGACAGACTGTGTATCGGAGATTTGTTTGTGGCGCGGATGTGAAGCTTCACACGTCATACCACTCTCCTCTCATATGGCGGGGAATGCGAAAACTGAATTATCGACGAATTATGCAATAACATTGTTTCTTTTTTTTGCGACACAGGGGGTTCATTTTGATGATGTGGCCACTGTATTAACAGCTTCGACTATTTTCTTGAAGATCCGTTCGTAACTTTTTGAGTTATGTTGCTGACAAACATAATTTCAAACACACTAACGGACCAACCAATCTGCATCATAATTTTATCATGTCGTTCAACGTTAATAACAACTCCTTTAAATTTCATAGAGATTCAATCAGAACTTTCGGAGTTATACAGCTAGCAAGAAAAAATCAAACCAGCGATAAAAAAAAATTGGTCATTTACTTCTAGTAATATACTTAAAAACTCATGTAAATTTCATGAAAATCCATCCATATCTGTTTGAATCATGGCACAACGAAAAAATGGGCAGGAAGACAAAAAGATGAACGGATTTCTATGAAAAGATATTCATCGTTCATAACTTTTTTCAATCATCGTGGTGACAGACAAAAAAAAAAAAACACGATAAAACATAACCTCCTTGGCAAAGGCTATGTATTAATGTAAAGCAGGTTTTACCGCGGAGGCTCCTGGCGCCCCCTTTGGAATCCGCTCACGCCCCTAGGGGGCACGCTCCCCAGGGTAAGAAGCAGTGCTCTAGACTATACCTAGAGTCTTTGTATAAACATTACAGAGTGAATTCTAGAGACTGAACAGTGTATTTTTATAAGCTTCACTGTGTTTTCAGGTTTGGGCAATAGCATGCTTGTTTTGGCAGTACTGAATTGAACGTGTAAGAGGACAAAAGATTGAAGATGAAGCATTTTATTTATCATCCAATACCGATCTTCATGGACTTTTTCTTGTACGTTCTTCAATCAAATCTTATCAGATAAAATAAATAAATATACTTCATTAGGTATACACTGAGGCATAATACACAAGGCGCAGCTCATCCCCAGAGTTACACTTGATACGAAACGTTTGTAACTTTGCTTTAGAAAATATAGTATAGAAAAGGTACAGTGATAGTGGTCAATATGTACATGACTGCATGTGAACAATTCAAGGTGCACAATAATGATGAATGACCCAATATTCTTCAATAAGAAACATTGAACAAGACCATTTGGCCACATTTAAATACCAAAGTCATTCCTGCCGCGTTGGAAGACTTCCATTTCAAAAAATGCAATCATGAACATGGCAAGCTGTTGTAAAGTTAGCGGAACAGTCAGACAGCAGGCTGTGCTGCTTAAGAAACAGGAAACGACCATTTACTCTAAGTATTATCAGACAATGAAACAATTCAAGAGTGTAAGTACTGGCTTATTAAAAAACCTCATAATGAAACTGGCTTGTTGTATTAAGAAAAAAAAAAAAAACAGGACGTCCCCGTAAGGCAAGTGCTCGTTCAGATGTGTGGGCTTTCTTTGAGTGACCGAGCGACCGGGTTTCTGCTGGAATTGCGTGTCAGGTAGATTGACCAAGAGTATTTTCCGGGTGACTGTGTCTCGTCGCTTGCAGGATATACGGTATATTGCGAGATCTCCACGGTCAAGCCACATATCAACAAGATGAGCCAAAAAGCGAGGATTGCCTTCGCCAGTTGACACTTATATCCAGTCTGCTGCCAGCTATCTATTCTACTATACATAGTTTGATGAATCTTGGTCGAGAGTATTTTTCAGTGACAAGAGTAAGAACTTCAGCTTTATGAGACCGGTGGCAAGCAGTAGATGATACGACCTCGAGGTGAAGGATGGCTGTCCGAGAACTGTACTTGAAAGAGAATGCTAAACTTAGCGGTGGAAGCCTGATGGTGGAGAGAATATTCTATGCCGCTGGTGTACAGCAAATACTACAGTGAGACAAATATTGTTTAGTAGCCACAGCAATACGAAGAATAACATGCACGATAATGTCCCAGCTGCACTTATACTAGCGGTGTCAAGCAACCTTTCCGAGAACGTCCATCTCATGCCAGGTTCAGCTTAAAGTCCTAGCCTCAATCGAATTGGAACATGTGGAAATTTCATGGTGGTACAGTTAGGGTAAAACCACCACAGTGAAACATTTTTGGCAGGAATTCCAGGAAAATTACAGTAGAATAAAGTTACACTGAAGCAGCACGTTAGATTAGTAAAATTCGGTGGTCGTAGATGCCACGAAGTTATTGACAGTAATGGCCAACGTCTTACTAAAGTTCTATTTTAATGTGAGTAGTTTTTGCAATGCATACTTAATAACTACATGAAAAAAACATTTGTAATTATTGTCCTTTATCTTTGTGTATCCAATATTTTTTTCAAATATGCATTTTTCCCAATAGGTACATCTTTTATCTTCCTTGCTTCTCCAAATGAAATTTAGAGCAGGTACGTATGAAAAACGATTCATTTGAAAAAAAAAAAAAATAATAATACTGTGAAAGTTCTGTAGACATCGAGGACTTAATAAGATATATTTTTAAACTTTCATCGCACTAATTTTGTTAACTATTGTTTATCTATTGTTTATCATTCTTCACTTTGCGCTATAGAGTAGCTTAATTAGCGCTACAGCGTTATACAGCGTGCTTTGGGCAGCATTGTTTGTGTTGACGCTATTGCATGCTTCCATTGCTTCAAATTTCGTCATCAGTGTATTTCCGCGTATTTTAGTTAATGAAGTTTGGCTGGTAGATGCAATAATAGAATGGAGCCATGTTTGGAATTTCAAATGAAATTTACTGCCAAAGATTTTCTACCTCCGACCATACTTCATCAGCAAAGACTGTAATGCTCATAGCTATGTGTTTCGGGCTGTTTTATCTTTCTAGCTCACAGGTGATTCAAATTTCGTTCCCATACAGGGAATATTACTCGTATAATTTTCCCGAGACACTTGAGCTCATATACTGTTACAAAAGAAAGTTCCAGAGCTGCGAGGTGTCACAGCGCAATCGCATCCGCGTCGCCTAAGGATTCAAAATGACCAGCCTACGTTGCTTCGTTTCATGTCTCATTATTTTAGGTAAAAAAAAACACCAAGCAAAAACAGCTGAGACCTAAAATCACGTACTGGTGAGCAGTTCGGGGAATGCCACCAGTGCAATGAGACCAAAGAATCTTCCCTTACTTTTGTGCGCTTGATATCCGCCGCTTTGGCATTGCAGCAGATTTTGGCAATGCCCAACGTCCGCCGCAGCTACACTTCAGTATTTCAGCCTATCAATCACAAAATTTGGTCCTTAGAATCCCGTCCCAACCTCCCGGTCCCAAAATCTGCTTGCACTGATTTGGCAATAAATCCTGTCAATACTCAATGGCTGCGCAGCTACACTGCCTTACAAAAGCGGAAACTGTTACCTCGTAAATCATCCCTGAACCACTTTACTGCTTTCGGTCAACAAGTGAAGAATAAAGGACACAAGACGACGCCAGCGTAGCCATTTAAGTTAACTACAAATAAAAGCTACAGCTAATCATCGCATAGTCTAAACTGACGGAAGGGAATTTGCGGAACGAATGGTGCTCATATTAGTTAAAAAAAAGAGAAGCCATAGGACCTTCATTATATCAATATTAAATTTTTGCGTGGAACAGTATGTATTTGTACTTCAATGTCGGCGTGTAATCGATTAATCATCTTCATTTAACTCATCACTAATGCCTCAACGAAGACGTCGAGGAAGCTCAGTAGTAATTCACCTTTCAGTAATTGTAGTACTCATCCATGGTTCATCTCTCCATGTTCCTACTGCCATTTCAGAGCCTACTGAGCAGTTATGGTGTCGTTATTTACTGCGACCAGCATACAGACAACCTCATAACCCAGTAAAATTCAGCATGATGCTCACCTTGAGTACTATTCTGATCCATCAAAGCTCATTGATGTGGCTGGAAAGCTGTAGTCACAGATAGCGCTAGAGTGCATAAGTGCCGTACATGACACGACCTGAAAACTGGTACATGTATGAAAAAATAAAAATGTTTCTCTGTCATCGCAGGGTTAAGTTGGTGGGACTACTCTTCTCTTCCACAACAAAGCAGCACTGATGCGCAGGCTATAAGTATGTAAATAAAAAAGCTACTGCAAACTTAAATGACGTTTTTCGGGAACGAGTTTTCGAACTAAAGAAAGTGGTACAGTAACACAGGTCTGCAGACGTTGGGTAGAAGACTGGTGCTTTACTTAAAAGGAGCTGGTTTAGATCTGGATGGCTATGGTGCTTTGCATGGCCAAACTCTCACTATTCAAAACACTACTTTTCTACCCATTTTGCTCTCTATTTGCATTTACGTCGATTACGCATAGAATACATAAACCGTAGCAACAGTTATTTTAGTTCTAATAAAGATGTACTTATAACAGAGAGGAAACACATTGATTGCTCTGCCTAATTCATTTTCTAGTATACACCCATATCTTAAATGCGATTACCCTTAGAGCCTTTTCTGGGTGACGCTATTCTTAAGGGGATCATTTACAAATTTTGGAATTTTCTTTATTAGTGGTCCGATCTTACTGAAATTTTCACATAATATGTAAAATTAAAAAAAAAACACTTTTTATTCGTGCAACTTTTTCCATTTAGG
>LQNS02000210.1:6265641-6302639 GCA_001587735.2 Parhyale hawaiensis
TCTAGTGCCGCTAGCCCCCTAAAAATTTGGGACGTAATGCCCCCATACCTGAAGACACTTTTTGAGCAAAAAACAGAAAATTGATAATTTTGACCATTTTCGCCTAAATGATCCCCTTAAAATGCGGCAAGACTCGAATTAAAGTCTAATTCGTTAGAAAATTTTGGTCAAACGTCTCTTATTAAAGCGCCACATGCCTGTAAAGTATTTTATAGACTTGTGTTTGAATGAGTACCTTGGGACCTTCAAGTTCGAGACGCCCTGCTGGTACCATCAGCTCTCAAGTTTTTCACAGTTGAAAGACGCCAATAGACCGAGAATCTTAAAGTTTACTTGCTGAAAGCCTGTCACAACACTAGAGCTAACTCACTACGAGGCCAGGAGAGCTAGCCGTGATTTAATTGTAGTTTTTCTGCCACTGGCCATAGGGATCGAAAATAAGTTGTAGCTCAGGATATTTGCTCAAACTGACCGAGTTAAGACAACGGCAAGTACCACACCAAGTTATGACAGCTTCAAAGTCCACCTGGAGGAAGAAGTTTGAAATACGCAAAATCTTTGCGGAATTAAGCTCGTAGTAGAATGTTATTTTTTTTTTTTTGGAAGCACTGTGTGGGACACAAGTTTACTTAACTGAAAACTTTACTCGTTTAACCACAACACGTCGAAACATAACTTCGTAAGCAAAAAAAAAAAAAATATTATCAATTACCTCCGCCCACAAGTTATACTTTGCGGGAAACCAAAAATTTAAAAATGTCTAAAACGAGATCTCCAGATAGCTCGTCTGAGGATTCAAGCAATTAGGTATATCTTATCCTCGAGGTCGTTGGATGCTCAGGATACATGTGCGAGCAGTAGTTACGCTAGGAAGTAGAGAAATTACGTTATAATTAACAACATTGTCAATCACCTAAAATTCAGTCATGAACTTTCGCCACTTCACTCTTCACTAAAGATCCGGGACTTTCGCTAGTTTTAAAGAACTTTCTTTTCAATTTGAAAGAACTTGGAGAAGCACAGTCTTTACAATATATTTGACAAACGGGTGTTTTGGATTTTTTTTAAGGATGGCGGATGTCGTAAAATTAATTATGAAGTTTAATAGCGTTGAAAAGTTTCTGCATATCATACACAATTTTATAATAGTTACTAGATTGACTGAGAGATTAGTCAGAATGCAAAAACGATATGAAATAGGTTATGACTAGCTATTCTATAAGCTGCGTGAACGAAAAAGTACGGTACATAACCAAATAGGTACTACACCTACTAAGTTAACTCTACACATCATAAAATTTTGTAATCTCTAAATGATTGTAATTCACCTTATCTTAATTGCAAGACAGTTGAGGTCCTCCTCTGTCAAGCGAGAGAGCCTCTTCATTAAAGATTTATCCTAAGGGCATCCTTAAGGACCATTATCTCCACACCGTGCCATTAAATGAAATTTTCCAGCCATCTGCAATTCAGCTCACCTTTTAGCGCCTCCACAATAACGTTAAGTGCATATTTAATAATTTCAGTGATGAGTTTTACAATGCGAAATGCTTACAAGTAGAGAGGGAAATTTTACAGTTGAATATAAGTCGTAGCGAGTATTGGTATATTGCTATGCAAAGTATTTTAGAGAATACGTCAGCTACTAGTGTAATTACAGAATTCGTAAAGTACGTCCCAAGGACACGGTCTAATCTGTTTCACCAGAATTCGCTGCTACTGTATTCACTAACTTATACCTAAATTATCCCCCGTAAATGTGACATTACCAAGTACTTTTCGAATCGTCTTGTGGTCAATATATTGGCTTGTATTGCAAATACAACTGAGCCAAGCAATTTAGCCCTATATCGTGTGCCTGTGCCGCATAACTACCATTTCACCATGTAGATATTAGTCCCTCTCACGTTTCCTAACGTAATATCTCTATTTTATTAGTATCTGTATCGGGTAATATAAAATTTACCGCATTATATATTACAAACTAGAGACATTTCCAAGTAATTTTTTAACTCTTTTCATATCATAACCATCTGTCACGTTGACAGCGATGTTCCACAATTTATCCCCATTACGCCACGTACTTACAACATTGCCCTAAATTTTCCCCTCTCGTCCACTGCTGACGTCTGTAGGCGACTATGTCCACTAATTTGCAGCAATTCCCCACTATAAATAAGCATCAGTTGCGCATGGTCTCTTTGCGTAATTGATCTAATAAGGTTAGCGTGACGGTCGTGTGGAGGCAGACACGAGCTGCGTGACGTCCCCAAAATTAGATGGTCACTGCGGAGAAGCTGCAGCAATCTTTGTTTCTATCTGTCGACCGTTCATTACTGGGACCGTGTGAACCTAAGGCTATCCATTTATTGGGAAATAGAAAGTGCATTGAGAAAAGTGTTGTACTAAACTAGCCACTTTTCCCATGCATCGAGGAGAAATTGCTGCCCTGGTATACTAGTATAGCACGTGTAGAACAGGGTTTTTTGCAATGGTGCACGGGAACGAGTATTTCTTTAGGGACGTCATTTGCTCACTGCACAGAGAATAATAAGTGACACTAGGAACGTCCAATCTTTAGGGATAATGAATAGACGTGGTATAAATCTGAGGTGCTAGGTAACTGGATAAGAATGCTGTCATCCTAACGTATCCGAAGAGCTTACGGATGACAAACTGGGAAAAATAATTGTTATGAAATTCAAAAGTTTCAATGGCACAATTGTGGAACTGAATCAAGTCCAGCGTCTCTTTCAGCAATGCATTAGTGGACCGAGTGCATACATTATTACGTAATCCAGTTATACCCCCTGAAAATATTGAAATAAAACTATATTAATACAAGAATCAAATAATAAAGGTCGACAAAACTTCAAATTTAACGTTTTGGTAAATTAATTCCCATCATCAGAAATTCAGAACTTATAAGCTACAAAGGAAGCCTAATTTTTTTTTTATTTTGCATTAACTAAGGTTGGACATGTGTTAACAGGGGGGAACCTAAAAGGCAAATGACTACAGTGCGTAATGAGGGTCCTTATATAAGCATCGGGCGATATGGGAAGCAGAGGGAAACGAGCAAACACAGTCGGACGCAGAAGCGTCAGTCAGAGATCGTGACTAGTGGTACGGCCGGCTGAAGTCATTATGTAGAGGCTAGGTTTTGTTTTATGGATATGTAGTGATTCCAGAGTTGTGAGTTCTATTGGATTAGAATAAGTCATGATAGAGAAGTCTTTCCTGCTAATTGGATGGTTGTTTTGCTCTGCATGAAGACGGGGAGCTGAATGTGCAGGTATTGCTAGCGGTAAACATGTTCCGCTTGATATGCCTAAATGCTGGTCAACTCGCGCTTTGAAATGCTGCCCAGTGCTGCCGATGTACAGAGCTGAGCAGCTCGTGCAAAAAAAAAAAAAAAAAAGGCGTAAACAACACTGGACCGAAGGTTTGTTGGAGGTTTGTCTTTGAATTAAAATAGGATCCTAATGTAAATGTGTTTTTGTAAGAGAACCTAAAGTTTATGCGCGAGTAGGCCTCGGAGAGGAAATTAAGTTTTCAGGGAACTGACTTTATCTACAGTGGTTTTGCCGTAGTATATGGAAGGGAGTGGAAAAAGTGTAATTTACGAACGGTAGGTTTAGTTATACCGGGAACAAATAGTTTGTCAAGAAATAGTTGGCAATAGTGATCTAGATGGTAGTGTGGGTAGCCATTATTCATGAAAAAAGTTTGGAGAAAATTTATTTCATCGGAGAATGCTAGATACGAGGAGGATGAATGATATGGCCTAAATAGTAGTTTTTATGGCATTTATTTTAAATTTATCGTAGCAATGATTAAAGAAGTTAGTTTCAAGGCCTGGAAATGTCGGCTTCCTGTAAACTCCGTTGGTTAGTGTTGAGTTGTGCTTCTCGACAAGGGTATCTAAAAAGCAATAGAATCGTTTAACTGATTTTCGGCAGTGAAGTTAATGTTGGGATGCTTACTATTTAAATATTGTAGAAAAAAGTCTGAACCGTCTGGGGCTCTGAAAATAAGGAAAGTGTCATCTACATACATTTAAGTGGAGGGGTTTTATGCTACTTGGGCAATCATTTAGCTATATTGATTCGTAACGACATAAAAAGATGTTAGCTAAGGTTGGGGCGAGCGGGGAGCCCATGGAAACTCCGTCGATTTGTTTGTATAACCTGTTATGAAAAGTAAAAAAATCTTTGATGGCCAAACTGGAATTTCTGAATGTAGGTCGGCCCATATTGTGTAACAGGTCATTGTTATCAAAAATTGCATTCGATATAATGTCTAAAGTTTCGTCAATGGGTATATTAGTAAAAAGGGAAGTGATATAAAAGCTGGATAAGTAAGCATTGGGTGGTAGTTGAAGGTCTTTGATTCCGTCTTTAAATTCCTAAGATTTACGCAATGTATATTGATTAGAGGTCAATTGTTCAAGTAATGGACCGAGAAACATAGCAATTTTTGATAACAATGACCAGTTCCACAATATGGACCAACCTACTTTCAGAAACTTCCTTAGTTTGGCCATCAAAGATTTTTTTTTTTTATTTTAAATATCAGGTTATACAACAACAACAACAAAAAAAAAAAAAGTTGACGGAGTTTCCATTGGCTCCCCGCTCGCCTCAACCTTAGCGAACGTGTTTTATAATGGCGAAGCGATTGCCCGAGTAGTTCCAAACCCATCCACTATAAACGCTATGTAGATGACAATTTCCTTATTTGCAGAGACCCAGCCGACTCAGACTATTTTCTACTATATTAAATAGCAAGCATCCCTGCTCAAAGTTCACTGCCGAAAATAATTCAGATACATGTCCTTCTTGTCAGGCAGCACCCCATACAGTTCCACATATTATGCAACACTGCCCTGCCTGGCAAGCACTCAGACAGTAACACAACATACACTCTACATTACAATTATGGGAGGGTCCCCAGGCCGCGGTGTCTCTCCTGCGCGGGACGGGACTTCTGTGAAGGGAGTCTGAGGAATGTCAACAACAACAACAACAACAACAGCTTACAGATAATTTAGCCGATCGTAATCTTACGCGTTTTGATATTCTTGTCAGCATGTCCGATTGTTTTTTGTGGACGACTACGGGGCCCGTGGATGTTTATAAGCAGCCCAATTATTTTCCTACTCTCTTTCAAGCGATAATAATTGTAGGCTACAACAAACAGAGTCGAGTAATTTCTTCACTCAAAGCAACCGAACCATCTGTTCTCAAGATTTAATCGTATTTCCTGAGATATCGCACATTTGCTTGAAAGAATGCCTTAGAACCCATGTCCAACAGTATCTTCTCTATTCTCTATTCTCACTTCCTTCCAGCGAAAAACCATAGTTTCTTACAAGTTTAATTTCCTCCTAGCTTATACTGAAAAGCTTAACGTACAGAGACACGGACGGACGTACGGATGGAGCCTCAAGCAGACTTATAATATAGATATTACGGAAAGTAGCAGCAATCAGAACCTCTCCCAATATTTCATCAATCGAACACATATACAGTGTGAGGTCATTGAGCCAGTCAATGATAATCGAGGATATTGAAGGACAATTTTTGTGACATCCATCGAGTCTGTATTCTGATCTGTAAAAGCTTTCAAACAGCTATGTTACGCTTATTGTCAGGAGAATGAAACTTTATCTGAAACCATGGGAGTAAATGTTCAATAGTGGAATCTTCTCTAGCAAAAAAAAAAATAAATAAATAAATAAATAAGACACTGTAATAAAGACCAATATGTATATTATATATAATTTTTTTCATGCCTCAACTTAAGCAAAAAAGTAGGTATATGATTAAATATATCTAAGCTATCTCTTCTTCTACTAGCGTACTTAAAAGCTGGAACTTCGTCTGTCGAAATCTTCAAGTGACTCAGATAAAAATTTTGCTGGTCTACACTTGCACAGTGTTCCGAATCTCGGGTGGGTTAGAATAAAACCCTGCAGCAATTTGCTAAGAAAGTTTTTGCATCCCAACAGAATATTGGCCACTGACAATAACAGTAAAAGGAGCCGATGCAAACTATTTACTGTAGGTTTATGACAGCCGTATAAACAAGAGTAGATTATAACAAATTTTTGAGCTATCGCGTGAATAACAAACAACGAGGCAGCCCAAGGTTTTGAGCATCAGGGAGGCTACAAAGATAGTACCGTCATTTCAATAGATTCCGATTACTGCGGCTGAATAACAAAGATATTCAATTGAAGAGCAACTTTGTTGTCGCTTAAATGCTTACACAACATCCGTTCCGTTCACTGAAGGCGGAGAGCTGCCCTTGGGTTACAAGCAGGAATAATTCAAGAGGACCCGGCGACAACAACCGGCCGAGTGCAGCAAACAACGATACGAGTCTGTCTTCAGAGAAACGATCGCAGTTGTAATAAAGTCACAACGCGCAAACAAGTGCATGGAATGTTAACATAATTTTTGCATAAAATATAACTGCAGGTAATTGCCTGGGGGCTGCAACAAATTTGGTGTTAGTGGTGTAAGTTCGTGAGAATATATTGTTAGTTGAAATGGATTGGGAATATTAGACAAACACCAGTAGTCATATCAGACTCTACTTTGTAAGCATAAGCTAGTATCGGCGTGCTTCCAGTTTGAAATAACAGAACTGAGCAAGTTACAGTGTATCGAAATTGGCAGATGTCTCATATTATGTACATGTACTATTAGGTCACTTCTTCCGCCACGGAGGATATGTTTATGTCGTGTTTGTCTGACTCTTTGCCTATTTGCCGGTCACCAAGCTAATTGAAAAAGTTACGGATGGATCTTTACGAAATTTACAGGAATTGTTAGGCATGGTAGCAGTAACAGTTCATTCTTGGTGAAGATCCGTTCAACCAATTGCTTGTTTCTCTGCCCACCGTTTGTTTATTTTGAAGCTTACGTTTACAACATAGAAGTCTGATACGACTACTTGTTTAGCTCTTCTGATTTTTCCTAACCCATTTCAACTGAGAATATACATATTCCCAAGAACCTTCAACACGAACACGAATTTGTATGAAATTTACATGAGTTGTTATGTACATCACGAAGAGTACATGACCAAATTTATGAGATGATCTGTTTGTTCTTTCGTTTGTCTCTGTGAATGATTTTATGCAGGTTAGCAAAACAACTCAAAAAATTATGAGTGCATCTTTATGACATCCACAGTAATTGTTAGACATGTTACAAGACATTATGATTGAATTTTGGTGATGCTCAGTTGGTCTGTTGGTGAGTTTGACTAATATTTGTCAAAATTTTGTTAGGGACGGATCTTGAAAAAACTACAGAAGCTTTTATTACTATCTAATGGCACAAATGATTAGATTTTGGTATTGATACAAACGAAACCGTAGTTTCAGAGCCTATTTAATTTTTTCCGTGCCGTTGCCTCGGTTGGCGAAAGCATGCGCTATCTGAGTGCTCTAGTTACCTCCACCAATGAAGTTATGTTTTTGATGTGTTTGTCTATCTGTTGGCTGTTTGTCTATTTGTTTGTCATCAAGATAGCTTAAAAAGTTATTAAAGCATTTCAACGAAATTTACAGGGATTGTTACGCATGTTAACAGTAACAGATGATTAACTTTTGATGAAGATCCGTTCATTTGTTTGTTTGTCTGCCTATTTTTTCCTACTACCATAACCCAAAAAGTCATGGAGGGATTTTTTATGAAGCTTACATGAGTTGTTAGGTATATTATAAAGAGTAAACGGCAAAGTTTTTGTGATAATCTCTTTATTCGTTCATGTGTCTGCTGCTGTGTTTGATTTAATCTTGTGAGCACAGTAACTAAAAAAATATAGTAATGAATATATATGAAAATTACAGGAATAGTTAGTAATGTTGAAAGACATAAATGATTTGATTTTGGTGGTGATCGGTGGTCTGCTAGTGTGTTTGACAAATGTTTGTCAGAATGTTTGTTACCATCATAGCTCAAAACATTCTGAATGGTTCTTTGCGAAAATTACACAAACTGTTAATGCTGCCAAAAGAAACAAATGATTAGATTTTGGTGTTGATACATATTAAATCTTGATTTCAGAACCAATTTGATTTGTTCGTTACCATTGCCTTGCTTGGAGGAGGTATGCGCTCGGAGAGTGCTCTAGTTAATATGTTTAAAATAATTTACATTGCTTCGATGGCTCCATCCGAAACGTTTCTCATCACAACAATATAATTTTAGCAAGAATGATGCGTGGGCGGAATTGAGGTGTTCAAAAGAAAGCCCCGCTTCAAAGAAACACTCGACGTGTCTAATTTTTCACCTTTTCAAAACAACGAACGCCCCTTGCAACAGTTCCTCTGTCAGACTCTGAAGCCAAATTCTAATACCGAGAGCAAAACTTTCCAGCCTTTGTGCTCCGAGGAAAGCAATCAGCAGCTGAGCATTGTTTATAGCCAGGGGCCTTCCTCACGAACTTATAGCTGCTTCCAGAAGTTACAGACGACTGGTGCTGTTAGAACACTAAGTGACTCGCAGCATGCAGACTTCCCGCTCCACTGGAAGTGTTCTTCATGCACGCAGTTAAACTGCAGCAGCGTTAGTACAAGTTGCTGAAAATGAACTGATCCGGGAGTGCTTATTATGAACTCCCAATGGCAGTCAGAAGTTACTGGCTAATGATGTTTTTTAGGACGCTAAGTGACTTATGTCATGAAGACTCGAGCTTCGCCGAAATTACTGTCAGTGTATATAAAGGACTTGTTTGAATTTGATATGGCCGTAAAAAGTTACAGCGCCGAAATCAAGGTAGTGTGCACCAAAATTGTGAGTACCATCTGGTAGAGGAGTGACATGTTACTGACCAAGCCTTCTGAAAGATGCTCCTGCCATTCATTCGCTTCCCGAAGCATAAAACGCTTTATTACGATATTAGCGACTCCCTGCCAGCAGACATCCTCTTCCACAAAAAAAGTTTTTTTCATTTAACTTTAAGCTGTAATCGGTTTTGCTCAGGATGAGGAGAAAGGTTGACAGATGATTTCAGCAGCTGGTTTTGTTGAAATCATTGCGTTAGTGTGGAAATAAAATACGAGACTGAGCGCCAAGCAGATTTGGAAAATCAATAGATTTTGTTTACTCTTCTGAAACAATTGGAGAATGGAGAGTGTTCAAATCACGGTTCTTTTGTCATTCCGATTTAAACTAGATGTGGTACTTAATACAAAGTTCGATAGATGTGCAGGTCTGCTAACGCGTGTCGAACAACTTGGCAAGGTTTTGGGTCGTGGATCAACCGGTAGAGTCTTAGTCGCAAGAAAGTGTCAAGTCAAATGACCCTAAACTGCTGGCGCGCCTACTGGATTGGTGAGGCACACCACTGGGGGATGTCGTGCGCATCACCTAAAAGACCGTCACAAACCATTAGACCGGCATGCAAGTATCACCTTAAAAATCATCGTGTACCAACTGCAGCAATGCCTGTACCGTTTGGACGATCATCGCATACTACTTTGATAGTACGCGTATCCCCTTGAATTTCACCACACACCAGTTGGGTGTCTTGTCCGGACCGGGTAGAAAACCATCACATACCACTTTACGTGCACGCTCATCACCAATCAAAGACCACCGCACATCACACATTGGGAAACACGACATTAACATTAAATCCAAGAAAATACAGCCACAATACGAGTATCATCAGTTGACACCGGCAGCATGAAAGGCAACATAGACAGCGGTTGGACCAGCGGCGGCAGCAACCTGAAGCAAAGCGATCGCATGTCACCGGATACTTGGGAATTTATTAAGGTGCGGAGAACCTTTCAGCTGCCTCGGGCTGAGCAGTTTACTTCGTCTTCAGGGATGCCGTAACTTTGGAAGGGGGAGGTAACGCGAACGATTTTCTGCACGTTTTCCCCCAAAATTGAATAGCATCCACCGCCTATTCTCATCCAAAGAACAAATTCGTGTCATCGTAAATAAACTGACGCTCTTGGCAGGTCAAAGGCGGAGAAGGCCCACGTTCCACATATCAAACTATATATGCTTTTCTTCGAGATCAAAACATTTGCTTGCATCAACAGTAAGCATGCGCGGAAGAAAATATCAGCTTATTTTTGGTACAAATATGGCTTTAGCTCTATGATAATAGGTGGTTAAAACATAATACGAAACTATGTTCTTATTATTAAATTGTTTTGCTGAGTATACACCACAGTTTTAGCGTATTCAAAGCACTGAAAATAAGAATTGTCTACGAGCATGGTAAAGAGGAAGAAATGCATGAACAGATCCGCTGGACATCTGTACTGATTGCAGGCACACCGGAGAACCAATTGGACTGTTGCAACGCATGAAAGCGCCGCGTGTCCAGTTACAAATGATCGGCGACGCAGGGTCAATTTATCTGGTGAGGCCACGACCCAGATATTGCCGTAACACTTTCCGCGTTGTTCTTGTGTCGCACCAGTCAACTACACAAAGTTTTTTATAGTACCTATGCCAGTTGTTAAATTCTGAAAGAAGATAAAAATCGGCGCTCCTTTTTATCAAAAGATAGGAGGGTCGAAACTCATTATAGGAATTCAATATTTAATTTCTTGTTTAAGTCTCAGTTGTTTATGTATCAACATGCAGAAAACTATTCAAACACTCTTTCCAACTATACATGAAGGATGACACCCTTCAAATGGGGCTAATTTCCTGTATGCGTGAACGTGCACTTCCTAAGGTATTTCCGACAATGATATTTTTTAAATCTGTAGTTGATTACCGCTTGTTAGATCTTGTAAAGAAGATAGCGCATTGATTCTGAAGATCAACACATTTGTCTTCTCTAAAACAGGAGTGATTCAAAAATTTACAAGCAATGTGTTTGTCATAAGATCAATTAAATGAGTCTTCCTAAAGTTCGATGATTCTACCGTAAAATTCAGTTAAGTTATCATTGTACAACACTTGAACCTTTTCGTGACATTTGGTCTGTCAGTTAAACATTAATACCAATTACGACCGATTTTCTTGGAAAATTAGAAGCTCGGTGGATTTTCTTACTGATTTACATCTCATCGATGGTGAGTCATGGCGCACTAACGATAATTTTACACGCACAAAAGCACTCGATCGCGTGTAACGTTTGATATAAACATTGCTACACTGATTGAATTATTACGCCAGTAGAAATGCTTCATATTGGACTACATTCACCGCATCATTAAATTTTGTACTACTAAATTCACACACAAACGTTTTAATGCTTATTTGATTTTGCCAAATTGACCGTTCAAAAAATTCAGGGACAAATTATTACGCCGACAAAAAAGTCAAATCATAGACTTAACAAAAAAGAAAAATTGGATTTTCCACAATTCATACAGCGTGGTTGCAGCAATGCGTTTGACAAGCAAATATCAAGAAAAGAGTTAAGAACACGGTGTAAATGATAGTATAATTCTCACGGTAATGTAACACCCTATTTCTTGCTTCACTTTACCAGTAGAGCAGATAACAGACCTTAAGAAAACCTATGACAATTCGAGTATTGCCTGTGAGTCACGCTTTCGTTGGTGAGCATCACTGAATGCCAAATTTGAGGGTACTGGAGGCGTCATAAGCACAGGGCTTAATGTCAGAAATGCACCTCATTTCCTTGGTACTGGAGGCTCCATAATCGCATTGCAGAAGAGGAGAGATGTACTCAAACCTGATGACATGGATACTAGGGTGGGTGGTGAAACCTTGTCCAGTGTGCTCGAGGATAAGACTCCAATTGGGAAAAACTACAAAACGTTATAGGGTCGCGAACGCTTCGCGTGACAGGAGCCCCGTGCTCGCCTTGCGTTGTCTTCAAATAGATCTCTTCAATCGATCGGATGAGCTATAGACGACAGAGTAAACAAGAGCTCAGTTGATTCGCCCTGTCGATGACAAGCTTCTTCCTGTACCCGACTCGACCTCTCTGAGTCCAGGAGCGCCATCTCGGCTCTCTCTGCAGATTGTAACTTAAGATTGCTCACGAAGACATAATGAGTCTGGGAAGGAAATGAGGAGGTACCGAAATGCCAAGGCAGACTTGCTTACGTGTCCAATAAAAAACTTGGCGTTTTTTGCAAAGTGTTAGTGAAAACTGCTCGCAATTACTTAGAAAGCCAACCGTACGCAAGAGCAACTAATAAAATCAGAAAGTAGACTATCTTATTGATCAAAAATGGGTTCCCCTCGGTTCCAGTCTGTAACTTGAGATTGTTTGCGAAGTCTTAATGAGGTAGCCGAAGATATGACTAAAATATGAAGTTTCAAACCTGACTTCCCTATAGTCCAAAAAACGGCTTTCTCTTGGTTCCAGATTGTAATGTGATAACAACATGAATCTGTTCCCGAAGACTTTATGAGCTAGTGGGAGATATGAGCAACTAATGAGGTGCCAATCCTGGCTTCCCTGTAGTGCAGGCACGGTTATCTCACACTCCCAGCTCGTTCTGTAAGGTTCTACGCAAAAACTAAACGAGTTTTTGTGACTAGCGAAATACGAGACGGATCTCCAATAGACATAGAGGGCGGTTAGCTCTCTCTCAATACAGGAAAACTCAAGCATGCTCTTAACCATTTGATGAATAATCAGGAGATGTAAGTAGAAATAGCGTATATAGCAAAGAGCAAAACCATAACCGCAATTTTAGGACGACGTTTAACTTGTAGGGTAAAATAAGCAAGAATTTAGGAAACTACGTTGAAATTGAAGAAATGGCATTATGTTGCATTTATAATGAAACTGCATTGCATAGACTAACTTTGTGCCATTATCTTTTCGCTAGGCAGATGGTTATTGTACCGCGTAGAATGGTTGTCACTACTAATTATCCTCGGAAACTAGAGTTCACATGGTTACTCACAGCATAGCATATCCTCCGCAGGACTATAGAGTCTCACGGGCACTGAGCTCCGAACAGACATTGTCTTCTGAGCGTGGCCCAGAGATCCTCGCTTCCGATCCACTACAGCAGAAAGTAAACACAGCACAATCAGCTGGCCGCTGCCGCATCTTGTTCTTAACGACAATCCAATGTTCAATATACTGTAAGAATGAGCTGATTATGCTTATAAATACATTTATTTAATTCTTTATGCATGTCGCGTAACACCCTGAAGGAATAAGATTGGAAGAAATTCGAACGCTGGAGATTCAATGCCACGGTATCTGTGAAACGGGCTTAATAATTAGTATGGATCTGACCTCACCTGCACGAACGTGTTTGCACTTGTCAAAGGTGATACCGAAAAGGCCACTTGGCTGCGCAGAATGTTGAATTTTCATTTGAGAATCCCTCTGAGGACTTTAAATAAAAACTCAGACAATGAGGGTTTTCGTAAGGAACAAATTTACTCCCCGTCATTCATTGATGAGTGCCATTCAGATGAACCATTCAGGTTGCCATTCAAGTTGACCGTTGTAGCGTTGGCATCCTGGAGAAACATATTAGTAACGAAACTACAGTATGATCAATGAACGAGGGTCATCACAAATTCCTCGTTGTCATTTTTGGCAGCGTGGGTGCTCTAGTGTAAAAGAAGACCGATGTGTTTTTTTTTTATTTATTGTTTATAGGTTCATTTTCTGTGATGTTTAATTGACAACAAATAGGCGAAAATAAGGTCAGTAGCTAACTGTGGCCATCCTTTCACGCTTCATTGATAAAAACCGATCGGCGAAATATAAACCAAGATGAAAACAATGACAGCATTAAGGCAATTTAATAGTTAAACTGCACTTCTTGCTCTACCAACGCTAAAATCCGCGCTATGAAGATACTGTATCTACAGTTTCTCTAAGCATCTTATCCATCCTCATTTGTATTTTTTTAATATCCAAACATCAGTAGCTCTGAGCTCACCTTTATCAACGAAACAAAGGGCTAAATAGTATTTACTGTAGAGCACACAAACGAAAGTCTCGGGAATTTCGTTTCAGGAATTTTTATTCTATCTTTATTTCTCATTTTTGCGAAAGAGCTTTCTGCTTGAGTGAAACACTTCGACTTATAGGACATTACGACGCGTCGGCGATCCTGTGCCAAAATTAACGTGAGTGACGCTTGATCACGATCTGAAACTGAAGGATTTCTTTGCGTGCCACTGGACGTAAGGAAGAATAATTGGACTTCGTACCAGGAGTGGGCAGCTGCGTGGTAAAGAAGTTAGTAACGAAAATTATAAAGAAAAAACAATGATCACAATTTCTTTGCTGCCAGGTTTGGCAGCTGGGTACATAGTCTACAATATAATACAGACCAATGTGTATTTATCTGTCCATTTTCTGTCGCGCTTCAGATAAGCAAAAAATTCGCCAGGTCAGAAGATGTTGCCAACCTGTTCGTTTGTACGTAGTACAAAACTAAAGGACAAAAAACAATCTAGGTTGTACTGTGGATGATGTTAAAAAATCGGTTTTCTTAATCTTGAATGCACTGCTTGCTTTACCAACGTTGAAACTGAAGCACTAAAGATATTGATAATACGTCTTAGCACTCTCATGCATCCTGATTACCTCCGCTAAGGAGGTTATGATTTCACTGGGTTTGTCACTTTGTCTGTCACCAAAATAACTCAAAAAGTGATGGGCGGATCTTTATGAAATTTAATGAGATTGTTAAGCATGCTACGAGGGAGATATGAGTAACTTTCGGTGAAGATCCGTTGAGCCGTTTGTTTCTCTTCCTCATTTTTCTTAGTACCATAACTCAAAAAAGTTATTGACGATTTTTAAGAAATTAATGTGAACTGTACGAAATATCACGAACGGTATATGACTAAATTTTTGGGATGATCTGTTGGTCCGTGTGCTTGTTTGTCCCTATGTTTGAAATAGATATATATGTCAACGGCATAACTCAAAAAAGTTATGGACGGCGTTGATGAAATTTACAGGAATTATTACAAATGTTGAAGAACATAAATAACTACATTTTGGTGAAGATCGGTTGGAGTGTTTGTGTGTTTGACTAATGTCTGTGAGAATGTTTGTCAGCAACGTAAACTCAAAAAGTTACTAACGGATCTTTATGAAATTTCTAGGAATTATCAGAAATGCTGAAAGACACAATGACCAAATTTTGGTAACGATCGGCTTCTGCATTTGACAAAGGTTTGTCTGAGCATAACTCAAAACGTTACGGATGAATATTGCAGAAAATTGCAGAAGCTGTTACTGTCAAACAGCACAAACGACTAGGTTTTGGTGCTGATAAGGAGCAAATCCCATGCAGTTTCAGAAGCAGTTTGAATGTTTCGTTAACGTTACCTTGCTAAGCGGAGGTATTCGCTCTCATAAATAGTAGTCTAGTTCTTTCGTCTCATCGGAGATTTTGCACTTATTTTTCGACCTTGATTTCGTTCGTTGACGAAACAACTTTCGTTTATCGCTGGAGCTAAAACGTTCAATTGCTGTATCATGGCGTATCCGTGAGACAAAGCCGGGATTAATATTATGATGCTTGGCTGCTTAATGATGAGTATTAATGGATATTTCTGCACGTCAGTCAAGAGCAGGAAGAGCTGCACTCTTTAACAGAAAACGCTATGTTGCTTCAAGTTGGCAGATATAGAAACGAATGTGTTGAAATGAAGACATGTCGTCGTCATTCTTGATGTCTGGCCTTATTAGCTTGTCATATCTGTTACCTCTGGGACTATAAATAAAAATTATATCAGTGATAAAATATACACCATAGACTGTACCAAACCCTGGCTGTCCACTTTAATCGGGCCTTTATTTAGGGAATCCTAAACTTACTTGTGCAACCATTCATAATAGTTTTTTTTACATGAATTAACCTCAAACAAATAACCTGTTTATGTGATGCAAAAAATCTATTCCATTTATTAAAAAAGGTAGATCAAAATATGCCAACGGTGGGTGATCATAATCCATTCTGAGAATGAAAAATATAGCATAAAATAACAATAACTTTCAGAAATTTGGCAATTTGATACGAAAAATGAAGACCTGTGCAGTACGTGATAGGGTTGGACCGAGTATTTGCGTTCGCATTCGCGAATATTCGCATGGTTTCTAATATTCACATTCGCATGAAGAATATTTTCCGAATATCTAAGCATATCCACCGATGAAGATCCTCTGAAATGGTGGAAGATGCACACGAATATTTATCCTAATCTTTCTCAGTTAGCAAAGTCTTATCTTGCTTGTCCGCTAACTAGTGTTGCGAGAGAGCATCTTTTTAGCGGTGTCGGCATAGTATACAATGAAAAACGTAATAACCTGACTGGTGAAGGAGCAGAAAAATTGTTATTTTTTAAGTTCAACCTGAGAATAGTAAAATTTAACTACTGTATTAGATACTTGAGTTTATCTTGTACTAGCAACAACAATAATGGCTTGCATGCCAGCTAGTGAATCTATTCAATCTATATATAAAAAACAAATCAACCTCTTTTAAAGGGCAGTGGTTGGGGAAAGAGGTTGCTGGAATGCATGTAAGAGTGGGTTCTTGAACCGCATCCTGGAAAAAAAGAAAATTGAATGGATTTTAAGTAGTTATTCATTTTCTATGGCTAAACTCTTACAATAAAATTGAATTTCGAATAGTCCACTCCAGAGTCCAAACTCTAGAGTCTATAATATTAATAGCATTGTTACATCGTTCGTGTGTTACGCTCTTCAATAATAGATAGAAGAAAATTGGAGCGAGTAGTTTTAAAGCTGAGCAGCTGTCATTGATCAAATAGCTTCGAAGAGTGTCGGTAAAATCTTCAAAATAATGTGAATCAGGCAGCATTATAAAACAAACGTAAGTATCTATGATACGGCAGGAATCATCAATCGGATGCAACAAGGCAAGGTTTTTGTAATAGTTATTTTTATGCACCTGAGCTGTTCTGTGTCAGCGCGTTAGAGGGCCAAGTCGTCAAAAATTTTGTGACTGAGCTTTTTATTGTTCCGGTTCCCAGTATAGGTTTTGCTGTATTATAGGTCTCATCTTCCGTTAGTGAAACGCAAGCTGTATAACCATGAGCTTTGCGATAGCAAAATATCCCCCCTGCAAGATAAGGAGTGAATATCAGCTTGGAATTGGGCAAACGTTGCACTGCACTAAGAAAAATATAGTTCAGTCGAAAGAATTCACTGGAAATGCCCAGGGCTCACCGTATTGCGGATGCCAACTAACTGTTAAAACTCTAGCGTCGAAATTTGGATGCGATGTAAGTCTATACTATAATAAGAGATCCGTATGTCTGTCTGTCTCTCAGTCCGTCTGTCCGAAGCCTTATTTTTACTCTGTCTAACACTAAAAAAAAAAAAAATTCAAAGGCACCTAACTTTTATACTATGATAAGAGAGCCGTCTGTCTGTCAGTCAGTCCGTTTGTCCGAAGTCTTATTTTTACCCTGTCTAATAGTGAAGAAAAAAATTCCAAAGCACCGGACTTTTTCTTGTCAAAGCGTATCCAGGATACGAGCCCGGGAATTCCCGCGGCTGTGAAGGCCTGGTCACGGGCCTATGTGATCTTGGTTGCTTCTGTGCACTTAATTGGTGAACTTCGTGGATTTTGTGGACATGGGGAAATTTCGAGTATTGTGAACTTTTTCGATAGGATGGTAAGATATTTTGAAATACATACTTTCATGACTTATTCAACGGAAGGGTTGCGTTTGGTGCACTAGTTCAATATAAAAAGGCATCTGCTCAGCGTGAAGATTCAACTCCTTTGATATCACTCAGCAATGAACGCGGGGATCAATAGGCTAAAGATCTAGAGGCTGGGGATCCAGAGGCCGGAGATCCAGAGCTATATTTGTCACCGGTACTCCAAGCGCTGAAATTGTATGTGGTATCTCAACTTGTTCTTCAGCACATGAATTTTCTCATATTAAAGTCTTAGCTGCGTGACGGAGAGACGGACCAACATTTGAGAGAGCAAGGGAGCGAGGGAGCAAGCAAGCCACCAACAAGTGTGTTTTATTATATAGTGGATTATTGTTTGCCAGAACAGTGCGATGCGATCAACAAGGTGTAAAAATGCCACCCTGCTGCGAGTGAAGAAACTGACCGAATCTTCTTTCTCTTATTAACTAGCTATGACATGAAACCAGCGGTTCTTAACCTGGTTTCCATCGAACCCCAGGGATTCGGTGAGTTAGTTTCGTGGGTTCGGTGATTTGGTTCAACCCTATCGTATGATTCATGATGTCACGCTCTGCGTGCTGGTTTTTGTTCTCTGAATACAGTCATTTTGTGCGCAAATGATGCATGGTACAGTTTGCGCAATTATACAGTATATGATTATATTTCAAAGGTTTATTAAGCGTTTCAACTGCATTTTAATAAACCTTCGAAATCATGGAACCTGGATGTCAGCTATTTCACCATATATATGATTATATACATATGCTTTGAATCTGAAGAAAAACAAAATTGTGCTTTATTTTTCCAACCACGAAGGGTTCGTTGAATGAATGTATGTAACTAGCGGGGTTCGTTACCTCCAAAACGGTTAAGAATCACTGCATTAAACAAAGGAGAAAAATAATGGGCTATTGATCAGTATCTACGGGTCCTAAAACAGTGAGAAAAATCGAATACGTCAACAGAAAATTGGGATGCGTAAGATAAGAAAGGGCCAAATTTCCTGTAAGCTGTTGGAAACAGAGCTTGGAAAAGGTGTGCAATACATAGGAGAACAATGCAAGAGTACCGTTATGTTTCTGCCTTCCTTAAGACACAAGTGCAAATTTTTTGCTGACAGAATAAATTCATGAAAAAAATTAGTGTTGTATTAAAAATACTACGAAAGGTTAGAAGAGATGTAAGGTAGACGGAGTGCGTAACGAAAGACAGGAGTAAGCGACGGACGTCATCTCAGACGGGTTGGGTTAAGTTAGAAGCACTACCTCAGGTTAAACTACGGTAAGTGAAAACATTTACCTACCGTACAATATCCACGGGTCCCGTAGAGGACAGATACCTAAACAGGAGAACAACTATCCCCGTAGGAGGTTAACTACCCCTTGAACGAACAACTACTCACTGGGAGAACAACTAGGTACCCCTAGGAGGACAGATACCCCAGGGAAGTTTTAACTACCCTCAAGAGAACAACTACCTATTGGGAGGGCAACTACCGATTTGAACTAATAAACACGATAAAATTAGATGTGCAACTAACTATATTAAAATCCAGTAACAAGTTTATCGGTACCAGGAACTTTCCAAACACTCAAAATTAGTTACTAAACCAGGAATTTTTTCAAGGGTTCAGCTTGTCCAAATAAAATGTCATATCACTGGAGAAATAAAACTTTTAGTAAGCATTCGCATTCGCAATCACGACTATCAAAACAAAATATTCGCTTTCACCAAAGTTAAAAACAGACATTCGGTGCACCTCTAGTACATAATAACTACGTTAGTGTAAAATAGAGTTAACATATTTCTATTCAAACAGTGGCGTGTACAGAGAAGGATATCAAAGAGTTAGTGGTCCATTCTGGCATTCACGTGAAGAATCTATAATTAGGAGGCAAATTCATGAAAAAGTTGAGAAACATAAATATAAGGTAACTACTATTAAATTTTATTTCTGTTGTGCTTAAACATACTGGAGTTAATGCATTTCTCTATTTTTTTTTATCAGCATAGTACCCAGTTCTGGAGACTTTGGGTAGTACAAAGCAGGGGTTGGGTCCAAGCATTACTCACTGCAACTGTACGCCCCATTACTCGGATATGACGTTTTTGACGCTTTAACTTCTGGAGTTTATCAGCAGTCAGTTCTTTAATTTCGTTCTATTTAAATTTCATCGAGTGTTAAAGTCACAATGAAATTATTTAACTTCCTAGGACGCAGAAAGAGTTTTTAGAAATAAAGAAGCCACCCAGCTATAGGATACTGAATATATGCTTTGTGTAGACATGTGTTATGCCCGATTAGTGCATTGCTGTAGCTACGAAAAATTTTCCAGCTACATCGTGAGGAACCAATGGCAATATTTTAAAGCTCCATATAAAATTAAAATGTAAACAAGTTCTAGGAATACGGGAATTTCACACACACACACAAACATATTATATTTACCTGTCCGTGGGAGCTCAAGCGTGAAGTTTTAATAATAATAATAATAATATCACATTTAAATGTATATTTATTTTACTCCTGTAATTTTATTTCATCATAAATTCAACGGATTAACGAGCCAAGTATTATAGGTTTGGACTTTACTATGTTGGAAGACCTGGAAAACATTGTATAATTTCGTGACATAAGTAGAGATAGATACTGAGTGTCTCAATGTTTAGATTAGAGATAAGATAGGGCGCAGTAGACGAACCAACAGGCCCATTCTCAAAAAGACACCGACACTAACGTCCCGGTCTTCTATGAGCTGTTGCCATTATGTTAGTAGGATATTGATAACTGAGGAAGAAAAAAAGAGAAAAACGTGGGGAAGAATCTCAGTTAAAATGCCGTTCATGCATACACGCAATCACGAACAATAGCAGCTAATATGCGGAGCATAGAGACGTCTATTTCTGTTGTTGGAGCGAAAGGGAGAATAAGATGGATTAAGGTGGCCTCGGAAGTTTCGCCGTTAAGAGTTGCGACTCCTGGAAGAGGAGTTGTCTTTCCCAATGTTTGTCATGACGATTTTTAAACGCGTTGACTGTCTTCGCATTGATAGCGCTGGAAGGGAGTCTGTGCCAAATGCTCACTATGAAATACGGAAAGAACTACTGACTTAAGGTTGTTTTTCGAGCTTCATGCTTGAGCTTTTGACCGTTGTTTCGCAGGCGATCATTAACGTCCCAATCAAAAAGTCCCGTTGCAGGCACGTTGTTGAAGCCAGTCAAATACTTGAAGGTTTCTATTCGTTGCCCACTGAGTCGTCTTTGCTCGAGAGAGATCAGGCCCAGTTCTTTTAGGAGACATTCATATGGCTTGTTTCTCAGCTGAGGTAACAATTTCGTTGGTCTGCGTTGGACACTTTCCATATTATCGATATCTGTATAGAGATGTGGCGACCGGAATTGAACAGAAAATTCTAAGTATGGCGGCAATAAGACCTCGTACAAGGGAATGGTGATGTCCTTGAACTTGTATTCGAAATTCCTGGTGATGAATCCAAGTACTCTGCTTGCAATTTTCATACTTGTGCTAACTTACTGACTGTGTTGTAGTTTGTGTAATAGTTATTCCTATGTCACGCTGTTGGGTGACAGAAGCTAAATGTGTCCCCTTGATTTTCAATTGGGTTGAAGGGTTCTCCAGCCCTACGTGCATTATTGAACATTTATCGACATTGAAGCTCATCTGCCACATTGTTCTCCATTCCATTCCATGAGGTGGTCAAGGTCTTAATTGTTGGAACTCAGCTCTTTTCCTGGCAGGATGACATAGCTTAGTATCATCCACAAATTTACTGATTTTACCACGGATGTTGAGATCGAGATCATTGCTGTAAATTAAGAACAGAAGTGGGCCAAGCACGCTACCTTGTGGAAGTCCTGATGATACCTGGTTCCAGTCGCTTGTCTCACTTTTAAGCTTCACTCGCTGCTGCCGACCCGTAAGCAATACCCTGATCCACCATTTGCGCTTACCCTGATCAGTTCATTGAGTCTTAAGCAAATGTAAGCGATACAGTGTTTTACCAACACTTTATGAAATAAATTGCGATGAATATACATATTGGGAATGTAATTGCACTCTCATATTAGAACAAACCGACCAAAAACTTATAAAATGAGTAGCGTTGTTTTACCCTTCCTTTACCGTGGATTAAATTGTGCACTGCTTTGGGCACTGATGTTACGCAAGCGTCAAGGTATGGTTACTTGCTTATTAACCAAAACGACAATAATTTCTCACCAGATATTAGTTTTATCCAAAATTATTAAAACATACCGTTGCACTGAGGAGACATCTTGTTTTTAAAAATAGGACCATTTTCATTACTAATTGTAAAGACACAATTAGCTTACTGCAGAAAAACTGCATCATATGTATCACAGCCACATTTTGCGTCTATGATTCCTTTTATGACTATTAGTATTTTTTATGCACGTTTCAATACATGTCCAGGTTCAGCAATTATCACTGAGTGCAATTGTAGGTATAGGGTGAAACGTCTCAAGTAAAGTAATTCCCAAAATTTTGAACTAGCTGTCACATGGCCCTAGCAGAGCAGAATTATGGCCGGTGGACCGTTAAGGCATAGTGTAGTCTATGTATACACATAGTTGAAGCTAAACTGTTCATTGCCTTTATCGATTACAATGTGACCGTATCTGTATTGGCTGATGCAGTAGCTGTCAAATTTACATTGACACTTCCACAGCAGCGCTATTCATTTGGCAAACAATCCCCCTGCACCGCGAACAGAAAAGAATTGCACGCCAGCATAAATTTTGCAGCACACAGCTTATTTGACTGTCGCTTGGAGATCAAAGGAATTCGAAGCCACTAGTGCCTGGATTTCGGGACCAATTTGTATCGGCTTCTGCAGATAACCAATACGATAATGCAGGGATCAAGCGGTCGGGCTGCTGCTGTTCTAGTCAGCAGGTATCCAGGTGTGAGAACCGATACAATATTGCTGGTACCCAGGCCGTCAGGCGTGATAACCAATACATGCAATATTGCTGGTACCCAGGAACTCTGGCGTCATGATTACTACGATTCTGATCAATCAAGTAGTTGAGTTGCTCTTATGTAGTTGGCGTGTGTTCAGGTGTGCAGCCAGCTAGATATTTCAAATGACATGATACCATTTCCAGTGGGAGCGCTTTACACGACAAATATTATTTCCCAAGGACCATACGCTACACTTCGTTCACCTGAAGGTGATCATGGTGCTCCATAAAGTTGAGCATTCATCTGTCTCAAGTACATATCTAGCTTACATTACCTGAAACACGAACCAAAGCAGCGAATAATTTGCGATCAACGTCTGAAATACGAATTAAAATGGCAACTCGAATGTTCAAGCTTGAAGGCCAAGATAACTGAAAGTTAATCGGACTAGATGATTTGGATTGAAATGATTGAACCGCATAAAATTTGAAGTAGCCTCCAGCGCATATGCACTATCGGCCAAACGTCCATCCAATCCCCGTGTAAAAAAGTTTCGTTGATCATGTCTTAGCAACATATCGAATACAACCTTCTCAGCTCAAGCATACGCAGTTTGACGAAGCATACTCTCTGTCAATTGGAAATGCCTTGATCAGTTCATTGAGTCTCAAGCAAATGTAAGCGATATAGTGTTTTACTAACACTTTATGAAATACATTAGTCAGTCAGCGAAGAGAAAAATAACACCCTGACACTGGTAAATGAGGAGCTAATATAACAAATGCGATAATCTGACACATATGAATGAAACTATACAAGTGACTTCACCCAATTGTGAAATTAGTCCTCGAATTATCGATAGTGATATTTTGTAACTATTAATCACCATTGCCGAGAGGGTTAAATTTCACCATACTTTTACGGAGCTATCAACACTCAGTGTAGGTAAGCGCTACACCAAGCCACATCGGTAATTACTTTTCAGTATCAAGTCATAAGCTTCATTAACCAAGAGACTGATCAAGTGCTGTGTAATAACTTTCAAGAGAGCTCGTGAGATCGATTAAGATGACCCCAGGCAATGGAAAGCGAGATGTATTGGGCACAGAGCTCTCGTCTGCTGCCACCTCCGCAGCAACGCTGGCACTTCATGTCCAATATCAGATTTGGAGCTCAGAACGACTCTCCCTGGCCAGGGGAATAATAGATACGAGGCGTAGGGCGGCATAGAGTACTGACGCAAAAAATGACAAGAATATGTGGATGAAGCATTCGGCATGGGATGATACAGCCGCTATGATGTAGAATATGAATATACCAACGCTAGTAAAAGGAGAGGTAAATGCGAAATGTTAATTGAATTTAGATGTTGCTAGTGTTTCGTGCTGGGGATGGCATAGACTTTGATAGAGTGCATTTAAAAAGCAGGGTATGTAGATAGTGTAGTGAATTGGGTAAAATGTATATTATATAGACTTTATCTTTTAGAGGATGACACGTAAGCAAAGAAAATACAAGAAACAGACTACACTTAAGTATTTGAATGACCGCTTAAAATTAGTGTTTTTGCTAGCAAGTCCTCAGGTTGATTTTTATCAATTTCCTTACAATTCTTTCTAATTATTAAAGGGACCTCAAACGAAAAATCTCTTGCAAGCGATATAGATATGAAGCTAGTAGAAACACAAGTTTGTCAGTACGAAAAACGGTTGGGGAAACCTTAGACTCCATCGAACTGTTAAAATGCAACAAATAACCTAAACACGATAAAAATTATGTTTGGTGCCATACGAATATACGTACTGACGAGTCTTTGTTTCTTGGTAATAAACGTATTTTTGCATCACCAATATTTTATTTTGATAGGTGTTACCTATGTTAAAAAGGAAACATTTTATTGTAATTCATTGATGCTGGCTTGCTACTCACTTATGACAATTAAGTAGTTATGTATGGTTCGGTGTATGGCAGCTTGACGACATAAAACTCATATCAAACGACCGACCACATATTGCAGAAGAACGTATTGCCGCATCAACAAGATGTAAAAATACCACGAAACAGAAATATAAGCGTCGACGTCTTTGAAATGTTAGATGTTTACTGTAAATGCTCCCACATTATTCATATCACGGAAATTTTATGTCGCTACTTTACAGTCTGTTAGAATTGATAGATATCAATTTGGAAAACCTTTAGGCATTTTTTGGTATTTTTTTATCTGGTAAATGGTTAATATTGAATCAGCATGTGAGCTGTCTGGAATTCAGTTTAATCACTAGCCGGATGATGTGTAATAGCAAGTCATTCTGCATTAAACAAACTTTAATTACTTATTTCTAGCAGGGCAATGAGGGTTCACGCATTTTTACTGACGGAGGTAATCCCTGAAATACAAGCCATTATTTCTGCGACATCAACGCAACCTCGTAGGATATTCACAGAATTATTTCGAATACGTTTTCCTTAGTTCAAAGAGTTCGTCGGCTGAGGCAACGCTCTGCAACACAAATCAACCATAATCTTTTAGGAGAAAGTACTCGAATTTCACATATCTATTTCGGGCAGTGTTCAAATATTTCATCGGTGAGGGTGACCTTTGAAACACGCGAATCCACTTAGCGTTCGGTAAGCCACAATAGACGCTCCAGTTGCGAGCGTCTGTTTCATTGTTCTCGCTTCCAGCCGCGTTAGGGCTTTTACGCAATCGGTGGCCACAAAGGCTACCAATCGCGCTCCAGTACACAAGTTTCTAAATTAATTCAAACTGGAACTAAATTTTGCGGTCTTTGCATTGGTTGCTCCAAAGGCTGCCAATCCAGTGGCAGAACAGAATTTGGTTACTCTTTTAATTCAAGCTGCAAATAAATTTTGCGGCATCCACATTGGCTGTCGTGAAGGTTAAATATCACTTTACACAGCGTACGTATGCTTTATTATCTTCGCCATAAAAGTGATGTTTCTGTCGGAGTTTGTGTGTCTGTTTGTCACCAAGAAAACTCAAAGTGCTATGGACGGATCTTTACGAAATTTACGGGGAAGGTTAGGTATATTAGGATGACCAGACGACTAAGTCTTGGTGACGATCCGTTCCACTCTAAGTTTGTTAGTCTACCTCATTTATCATGGCATTATAACTCAATAAGTTATGTATGGATCTCCATGAAAACTGGAAGAAATGTTATGAATATTACTCTGAGCAAGAGGCAAAATTTTGTAATAATCCGTTTATCTGTTTGTCTACATATTTTTAAATTTGTTTTTATAGTAGTCAGTAACATAACACAAAAAGTTATGAGTGAATCTTCATAAAATTTAAAAAAAAAATAGAAATGTTACAAGAACCGAGCGGCCAAATTTTTGTGAAGATCGGTTTGTCCGTTTGTGTGTCTGACTATACGTTTGTTATACAGATCGGTTCGTCCGTGTGTGTGTCTGACTATACGTTTGTTATACGGCTTGCCAAAACATAACTCAAAAAGTCAATGGCGGATCTTCGAATAAAGGAGTTACTGAGAAAGTTAAGAGGCACAAATTATGAACTTTTTGGTAATGATGAAAGAGACATCCCGCTTGCAAGACTAATTTGATTTTTTATCAACGTTGCGTTGCTTGGCGGAAGTAGGGACAAATTAGAGTGCTTCTCGATCTAATCTGTCCTTTCTTACGCCGTTGGTATTCAAAGAGGATGACATCACACAGCGAAATTAGCATTGTGATTTGAGACGAGCGAAAAACTGAGTCAGAAAAAGGCGTGTGTCCGAAGGACATAGTGTTCTTAGGCCTCTCAACAGTGGGTCATAAAAAAATAAACATAACTAAATAAAAATATTAAAAGAGAAGCATTAGAAGTATGATACGCAAGAGTCTATTACGGGAAAGGAAACGACTCACCCAATATTTAAAAACAGTTTTTAACCATGACACTTGAAGGCATCAAGCTCATTCCATAGCCGGCCACCTGCAGCGGGACTTGACCTCTTAACGGCTGGCATCAATTTATGTCGATCTCTCTTTTGTTCCTCAATAGCTTGTGTCGACATAATATTATGTCGATTTGTAATTTTAAGTGCAATTTCAAGCGGTTCCGTCTCCTTAAATCGATTTGTAAATTCAGGTGACATCCAGCAATCCATTGGCATCAGTGTCACCACTTTAAAGCGCAGGGTATTCTAAGAAGAAAAATAAATCCAAAAGATCATCTTATGGGCGCACAGATTGCTGCTTAGCTTTGTGTGTTGCACCATGCTTCAGTAATTGGCACACCAAAGCTTATTTTTTTGTTAAATGATGTTAAAAATAATTTTTTATAACCTCTGATCACTTCTATTAACATTAGGATGGTTGGAAATATAGAAAGATTATTCACATTTTCAAAAGAAAAACCTAAAGCATCAACTAAATCGGTGTGATTCTCAACAGCTCTCGCCCTTAAATTGATCATCTACCCTACGCAGTTGACCGAAATTCGATCCACATCAGCATGAGGACACTGCTTTTAATTAACATGACACAAACGCACAGCACATAGAGAACCAGCATTGGACTTGACAGGTGCCTTACGAACGCACTGCCTAAATGTAGGGCACGAACATCATTTTGTGTGATATCTCGCGCATCTCTCCATCTGCACTTGCAGGAAGACCATTTCACGATAAGAACCGTCCGAATTACCACGAAGGAAGCAGCAAAAGGCAAGCAGCCGTTATCGGATATGGTGAGCCTCACAGCAAACCTTTCTAGCTATAACGAAGCAGTCGGACGCTCACAAAATGCAGCAAGTAACTCGCTCTGAATGCACTCTCATCTTTAAATAAATCAAGTAATAACCCTCAATGTTAGCTGCATTACAATGAATACCTGGCCTCACCGTACATCTGTAAGATTTGTTGTTTATGCCTAATTAACTGCTTTAGCCTGATATGCTTGCACGGTATGACTGCCCTTCCATGAGTGAATGATTCTGTTCGATTACTCACCAGGAAACACAGTTCCTGGTGCTTTTATGGAGCGAGGTGAGGCCGTTTACCCTCATTACCTACTTTTTGATGGAGAACAAAATGATTTTTGAAGGCTGCCAGACTCTTTTTGTGAAGAAGTTGGGTCGAGTTTGAGGAAGGCGTGATACGTTATCGCCAGTGCCTTTCATGACGGTGGGAGTTTTACGTTAGAAAGGCTTTCGCCTAATTAATCAAGAAATAGCAGCAAAAAATGCAATGTTATCGAAAAAAAAGCGTTATGAGAGAGTTCATTCGCTAAAGAGGAGCAAATTTTCTGACCTGAAAGAAGTTTTTATGGGAACTCACGGCCGTTGAAGGAAAACTGCTAAGACAGGAATCATTGACCCTTTACTTGCAGAAACACGGCTGCAGCAAAAGATTAATCCAAAATTTGCATTGCCAAATTCTTCGCATTTGCTGAAGATACCTCCGGTGTTCCGAAAAAATAAGCAACACTCTGTACTTGCTAATAATAATGCGCTAATGGTATCTGAAGCTATCCTAGTATAATAAAACGCTTCGTGATTTTATTTGTATTTTTTGTCCGCTCTTAAGGAAATAGATAGGCGAAAAATAGGCCAAGGTGCAAATTTTGCAATTGATTAACGTTATCGTTGAGATCGATGACCAGGTTGCACAAGATGGCGAAACCCTTTATTTGAATACACTTCTTTCCTGAAGCACTTCTTGACATCGGAATAATATACATGTAGCTTCTGGAGTCCGATTCTATAATTTTATTCTCTCAGGTCACGACGTATCAATTCGACAGATGAGTTCGGAGCACTCACGATTGACAATAGACAATTATTTCACGGGCAGTAGACAATTAATTCTTCTAGCTTACTGTGTTTCTCTCAGAGAGCAAATTGCGCTTCAGATGCCAAAATTTCAGCACTTCAGTGAATTACACATTTGAGTATCAAAGGAAGTATCAAGGATATGGTGCACTCCCATTGCATATAAGCCGACTGGAGTGGCATTCAAGTTTATTGCAGTGTTTTACTGATATGTGTTTTCACTGAAGATGTTACTTTGGAAGACGCACGTTTAATTAAGAAAGATGATAGGTAAAAAAAAGAACTAGACTACTACAGTGGCAAGACCGAAGACGTGCTACCAATGAAGCGCCTATGCGATACAGTGACAAGAAAGATTTGAATCAGAAGGATTACAGAAGGAAATGAGAGCTGCCAATGAACATGAGCGGGAAAATATGGAAACAGTAAGTCAGAGAAGTGAGCAAATATATCAATTATTGCGTGAATTTTTTCACTCACGGGTCCACTAGTATAGAATCTAATACTGTAGTTTGCAAGTGTGCTTTGAGAATATAACAACTATTCTACGACCAATTCTAGGCATTGATATCTTACCGAAACAGCTTGAAAACATTGGTTAAATATATCTATAGCTGTTTTAAAACAACGATATTTTCGCAAAAAAATTCTTGAAAAAGCGTTTTCTGCACACTTGATGACTTTCAGAGTCAAAGACATTTTATGAGCATCAGTTCGGATTTCGGTGCCAGAAATCTATTATTGTGACGCTGTTCTGTCATTTGCTCCGTCTGCTTGTAAAGCGTTTAATGATGGGGAGTACCTGTCTTCTACCACTTATTCTTGACTTCTTTAAACCCTTTGACCCTGTCAATCATTGGACGCTAATAGACAAGTTACGCTTACGGAAAGTGAGGCTTAAAAATTTGTATAGGCGTGTTTTGAGTCTTACGCCAGCAACAGGTCTCAGTAAGTTGATGTGAACTGTCATGAGTCAGAGAAGCTGCCAGTCTCCATCGATGTACTCCGAGGGTAGATACTTGGCTCTCTGCTTTTTATGATATGATTAATTAAATATGTATATGATATGCATTTGTCAAATCCACTTTTTCGTTTTACCCATTCTGCTGGTAACACCACAGTTTTTATGTCTGGTAAAGATCTACCCTCGTTGGTTCATTACTCTAACACCCAAATTGAGCTCATTGACTCTTGGCATGTGCAAATAGGCTATCGCTAAATGTCGACAAAACGTCGTACATGCTTTTCTCTAGCCGTTCCAAACAAGGCAATAACGCGTAATCAATACCCGACGCCAGTATCAAAGTTTCAGAATGAAAGTTCCTATGCATCTGATTGGACGATAGACTCACCTTTGCCAGCCATATATTAGGTCTACATTATCCCGTTCCTATGGAGTTATAACTCATATTTTATTACATATCCCGCTTCTTATCCTGCATAAACTGTGTTCTTCACTAATGTCTCACTCTTCCTCATGCTGTATCCCTGTATGGATCAGGGTAGCCAGCTGAGCTAAGTAGACTCTGACGCCTGCAAGAGAGATGCGTTAAGGTGCTATGACATTAGACGATACGTATAATACATATGTCCGTGGCTAGTAAATTATTTTAGTATTTCTTTCTTGGTCGAGACTCAGAATTCACTAGGATGTGTCGAGATCCGGCGATTGCTCACCATTCTACAACTCGCTCCAACCTTGATACCAGCTAATAAAAGTCGACACCAAAAAATCCGTATAGAACTACTTTAAAAACGTGCAAAACAAAAAGCATGTACGTTACCAAAACGACAAGCCGAGGGCAAAAAGAAGCTAGCTGAGATAGAAGGTCACACGATGAAGAAAAACAGGAAAAAGAAAAGAAAGCCATTGGAAAAATAATGAACAATAGCAAGTATCTTTTTGCCTATGCATCACCTCATTCTTCGGTAAATTGAAAATCGGGCCACTGGTGGATGATACAGGACTATTGTTGATGATGACCATAAAATGAGCGAAATACTAAGCTGTCAATACCAAAAAGTATTTAGTGGCAAAATTCCCAATCCTGAAATCCCAAGAACTGATTTAACTACCAACTACCTAAAGGATTTCAAGTTCACAAAACTAAGCATTAAATTAGCCATTGACAAACTTAGAGGCAACAGTGCAGCGGGACCGGATAATGTGCCTGCAAAATTCTAAAGATGTGCAAGCTAAGCATCTCTTACTCCCTATATCTTATGTGGCGAAAATCGATGGATAATGGAGTAGTTCCACTCACCTACAAAAGCACGCAAATATATCTCCTATTCCTAGAGCTGGAAATAGCTTGGATCCAGCCAACTATAGACCTATCTCCCCAATTAGGCACGTAGTGAAGACGTTTGAAAGGGTCTATAGGAAACACCTTGTACATCATTTAGAGAGCAATAACCTGCTTACGTCAAATCAACATGGCTTTCGCCATAAACGTTCAACCACTTCGCAGCTGCTTGAGCATTATGACTCTATTCTCGACCTACTATGCCAAGGCAAAAATGTGGACGTAATATATTTAGATTTTGCCAAAGCTTTCGATAAAGTAGATCATGGAATACTATTACTCAAACTTTTCAGCATGGGCATCCGTGAAAAATGTCTTAGATAGATCGAAACTTTCCTGAAAAATCGAACCCAGGGTGTAATTATAAATAAATAAGTGTCCAAACGACAGCCGGTACGCAGTGGAGTCTCATAAGGCACCGTGTTTGGTCCAATACGCTTCCTCATCATGATACATGATATGGGGCACCAATGCAAGTTTGCCGTTCCCTCATCGTTCGCTGATGACACACGGATATTACATGCGGTACAATCAATGGCAGGCGAACGGACTGTGCAACTAGATCTGACCAACATCTTGCACTGAACGTCGGTTAACAAAATGACCTTCAATGAATCAAATTTGAACCATTGCGTTATGGAAAAAACTTCTCCCCTACGGAATCTACGTCATACAAGACGAGAGATGGGAGCAAAATCGAGGGAAAGCAAATTTTAAGAGATCTTGGGGTGAGAATACAAGATAATGCCACTTTTGAAGATCACGTGGTCGCGTTGTTACTGTAGGCAAGAAGTGGAGCGGATGGGTGCTTCGAACTTTCTCTTCACGAAAGGCAGACACAATGCTCACCTAATGGAAACAACTAATACTGCCGAGGATAGAATACTGTTCAACTCATTGGATGCCAAGCAAACGGAAAGATTAGAGCGCCGTGAGGCTATCCAGCGGGCATGCCAAAATCCGGGGCATGAAATATCTTAACTATCACGAAAGACTTGCTCAACTTCAAATGGACTCCATTCAAACGAGATTCGAGCGCAATTTACGATCAAATATGTTTGGAAAATTCTAGAAGGAATTACTGTCAACGTCAATGGGCGAATCCAGACCGGACACTCAGACCGTATTGATCGCACTTCCAAAAGTGCGACTTCGGATTAAAACTGGTGGTGACGCAATGGCCACAAAGTATTCTAACAGTTTCGCGATTTGGGGGACGAGATTATTCAACAATATGCCACGTCATATCCGAAATATCAGCGGTACACAGACTGCGAAGTTTAAAAACTTACTGGACGCATACCTACAGTAAGTGTCAGATAAACCTGTTGTAAGCGGCTACGTGAACTGTGGGGATAACTCGCTGGTAGCCATCCCGCATGGTCAGGAAGTGCAGTATCACCTCTGCACAAGATGGGTGGCTTGCGCAACGCCACCTGGACCCCATCCGAAGTATCATCAATCTTAATTTTACCCGTACTATTGAAATCCAGCTGACAATTATCGTTATTTCGGTTTGGATTTCAATCCACAGAAATCTGGATCGATATCCTATTTCTTAAAAACTCTTGTTACATTAATTTAAGTCTAGCATCAAGTTTGACATTCTCTGCAGTAGAGATGGTTCTTAATTTACTGTAAACAATGCAGGCGGCTAAATTGGTTAAAAATGTATGGCGTACTGTGGTGAGTGGGAGTAGTTTCGATGTGTCAGCATCATGCGCTGCTGTGTGTCACTGCCCCAAAATAGTCACAAGACTAATTAGCGAGCTCAGCCATTCTTTCTATCGCTTAGCTGTAACCAGCGTTGCTTCGTCTGTTTTTACTACAGTTTATCCCCTTGTAATTGGATGATTGCAACAAAATTATTATTACACTATGCTGAATAGCATTGTATGATATACATCATATATATAACTAGGGCTGTGACAATATGCTATTATAGGCAGAGAAGTCGATGATAACTCCAAAGTAACAAATTAATTTGCGGTAAGTATAGGCTCCTAAAGTGAACCGCTTATGGAGTTTGTGTTACCGTCATAGCTTTACGTTTGAGCTTTTTGTCGTTGTCACCGACTTCTCTGTCCATAAGAGTATATGTCAGAGCCCTATATATAACTATAAATAGTTGACTGAAAATATCAGGTACCTATTACTGTGGAATAAAACACAACACCCGGGCGCTAAGGAAGAGGTGAGTCCAGATGAGGCTCTGGGCAATGCAAATTTGGTCTTAAGAAGTAACACAGCTTGGGAACAGAACGCAACCTTCTCACATCGCTCCTCGTTCAAAACTAACCCACAACTCGGACAGACGGATGCAGAAACACAAACATCGCGCTGTTTCCAAAACAACCAGCTTCCGTTTACTCTACAGCAAGCTTTACAAAACTTGTCCGGCTGACTTGAGGTCACTATCCCTATCTGAGACATTTCTTTCTCTGTCCAGCTCCTAAAGCGTGGACGAATTCCTTTCGCGTGCCCATTGTCGTTCTGTGCCGGCAAGGAATCTAGTGCACACCATAATAAATGCTCCTCATTCCCTTCATTACCTGACAACGTTTTATTTTTATTCGCCAGCAAACAGCACACCTTTGCCGGTTGGCATGGTGCCAGGACGCTTTGTTTCTGGCATGTGTATGCCCGGTAGGAATAGCATTATTGAGTACCTGGAATCGATGGCTGATCCTGCCGCCTACTCTTGCCCCAATCCTTGCTACCCACGAGGGCCAGCTATATAAGGACCAGCTGACGACCACTGCCCTTCACTTCTGTGCCAGGTGTCACGATCTAAACGTGCTAGTGAGAAGCCCTTGAGGTTCGATGTGGCGAACTTAGTGTCACTCAAGGTTCTGAATAATTGAAATATAATACATAGATTTACTAGCGTCAGCTAAAGTTATGCAACAACAGATGGATAGAAGCGTAACATTCGGAATACTAAACTGCTAACGTGCGTAGGCAAATCGAGGACTGTGTGTTTGAAACTCAAGGTAACAAAGATGATTAATAAAACACCGGAGCATGTGATACACAGAGCCCTGATGGCTTGTGCAGATTTTACACCACAATCTATAGTGCAAGTGTAACCACATGGAGGATAACTATATAATAGGAGAAAAAGAGAAAACACGAGGCTCTCTTAGAACTTAGAAATGAATTAGAGGAATGCAATACCACAACAACAAATATTGTATATTTCGGATATCGATTCAAATAATATTATATTCATAAAAAACTGCGTTCTCACATGCGCTGAAAAAGTATGGTGGAATATTTATTTTAATATATTAGACCCTATGTATTTTGCAGAGACTTTTCAGTTCAATAGATTGTTTTATCTTCATAGAGTGGCGATGCAGAATTGAATATTTAATACTAATGAAGCAATCACACTCACTACAGTCGAGCGCAGTCCTTGCCAGTGACAGGACGAGTAAAATCCCAAAAATTGTGAGCCTGTGACAGAAGGTGTGAGACGTAACACACGAATAGAAGAATTGGTGGCACAACTTAGTTATACTAACCAGCACGTTATTTTGGCTCGTCTTTCACCGCATTACCAGTAAATTTTAATAAGCCTCGACACATGCGCTTAACTGGTGACCAAATAAGGCAGTCCTAAGAAATATAGCTCCAACGCCACCTTTTGTATATCGGCCAGTTAGAGAACTCGTAATTTCCTATTGCCAAATTGCAGGTAGCATTATCTGTTTGAAATGGTTCTTCTTCTACAAAATTCGAAAAGTTCTTATCAGTTTTCAGTAACATCGCTAAGCAACATCGGCAATTGTAGGAGTTAGTCGTATTACCGAGCTCTGCGTCCTGAAGTGGATATGAATTCCAGATAATGCTTGGCAGCGGCCTGCTGTTCACTCGATATAGAAGCAGCTCGACTTTCTCTACGGATTCCAAAATTTTGCTCACTTTTCCTCGATCACCTCCTCAGTTCAAGTTTAGAGACACGAGTTTCAGCTTGTTACTGAAGTATTTGGAAAAGGCAACTCATTTCATAAATGCGGTGTCACTGACAGACAAATTTTACGAAATTACTATCAGTTTTGCTACACTTGTACAAATGCCCTGAACTTTCACAGATTTTAACTTTTAAAGAAATGTAGCTAGCTTGATTGTTACGATCTCTAGTAGTTGGGGAATTCAAGCAAAACAAATGAAGCAAAATATGCATTTGTAGTAACGCACACGACCATTTTAGGAGCCATTGCCTTCTATAGTGTTGGGTTTTTACAGGCAATTAAACTCACTGAACAAAACTTCACGGTATTACACACACGGAGAGTGCAAGCCACCGTCAGGCTACGCAATAATAAAATACGGAATGATAGACCGACAGACAAACGGACAGCGGATCATCACCAGTATTTAGTCAACCATGCCACGTGATATTTCGAAAAATCCTGTAAATTTTGCTGAAATCCGTTGATAATTGTTGAGTCATGTTGCTATCAGACAAAGGGACAGACAGGCACAAGCGAACGTCGGCAAAGGTAATAATACTTAATACTAAAATGAAACTTCGATCATAAAGTTATCTCGCTGTAAAACAAGCATTACAATAGTTTACAAACCAGATGGGATCTTTGTAAAGTTTTGCAACTCAAACGATCACCCGATGCAAAATTTATATACTAATTCTAACTCAAAAGCTCACATGATATAAATTTTCCAAGGCTTCTAATTCAAGAGCTAACGTGATTCAAACTATCTGGAGTTTTCCAACTGCAGAACTCACCTGATACAAACTCCTGCAGTATTGAACTCAAGACCTCTAATATAAAGTTTTGAGTCTCAGCACCAGATATCTCTGAGCGTAAATTTTGTGAGGATTCCACACTGAGCAGTTATAACAGAAGTATAAGTTTCGTAGTATTACAACAAAAGAGCTTAATAATACATTGAATTGCAAAATCCTTCCAACTGAACAGTTCCAAGATAATTATTCCTAATGGAAACATACAGAAAATTTATAACGGACCGGATCCATTGAACAAAACTTTCGACAGTTTTCAAGAGCATAACGCTCAACACAAGCAATAATTAGAAGTTCAAGGGTCACCGACACAACAAAGGGCTCCAGCCCTATCTTCCGAACTCGAATGTCTCAGTGACGATCGCTGTCACTGATGTGCCGCAGGTAAAAGGGTGCGGATCAACAATTCATTTATCATTACGGGTGCTGTGGAGTGTTCCCCTGAGTGTCAGTCAATGATATATTTCATTAAAAGCTGCCAAGCTCGATACTTGAATGGCTCCGGAATGACACTTTGTCGTTGATGAGCTGCAGATAAAAGGCTGCGAACCAGCAATTCTTTTATCATTACTGCCGATATAGCGTGGTCCCCTGAATGCACATCAATGGTAAACTGGATTAAATGCTCCAAACCTCGATAGGATTCCTTTTCTTTGTCCGTTCATGGACGCGGCACTGAATGCTAATGAACGATAAGCACGTATAAGCTCGTCAATAATGATGAAACTCTTGCCAGTTTTTTAGACGCTCTCCGGTATTGGCTTCTTCCCCAGGTAAAATCTGATCTTGGAAGAATTTATTTTTATATACTTTTGAAATATAGTTCTGGTTGGTCCTAGTTATTCATCCCCAAGTGAGCATTCGAGCATAATAAAAAGTAATGGAGCTCTCAGGCTGCTGCTGAAAATGAGGTTAAAGTTAAAGCAAAAGAGGCATCGCGTTTTGTTTTGAAGTTCAAAAACTGACAAAGAAAAAAAGACAATAAAATTATACGACGTACGCACTATATTACAGCAATGCGCTGGGCGCGGGCAAGCGACAACAGATCAACAAATTTACAGTGACAATCATACTATAACAAGAGTTGAATAATTTATCACAGTTTTTCGACATTTACGCCATCAACAACAACGGCTTTCAGTTTCATGGATACTTGTGGCATCGCAAATTGCATCACTGACAGCGTTACTTGCAAGTACATTAACCCAACACCTTTGAAAGTAGCTATGCTCCTTGTAATTACTGTCGCAGTTTTGTCACGAACTGTGCAGTAAGGAAATGCGCCAGAGAGAAAAATTATTCGAACCTTATATGAAGTATATGGGCAACGGTACATTAGAACTGACTGCAAATTCATAAGTGAACCGACAAATAGTTTCTGTTGAGCTTGGGAAATTATACGAGGACTAGATAGTAGCGAGATTTTAGTTAGTTAGTTATAAACTTTGTTTAACCTCCGTAGCCGCAACTCAGGCGTTCCAACAGAGATGAGTGTGTAGTATTTAAATACCACATAATTTGTCGCGTGGCCTACGTGCGCTA
>LQNS02000210.1:6302669-6325450 GCA_001587735.2 Parhyale hawaiensis
TATCTCGATCGACAGCCCACCTCGCGGAACAGAAAAGGAAATAGAGAGCCTACCTAACTTTACAAAACTAACCTCGTCAGCAGGAACTGCGGCCAGATGCTACATCCCCTGCGGAGAAGGCACTCGGGAGCGAGATTTTAAAAACACGGAAGATCAATTTATGTATATTTTTTGTTTGGCCTTAGCTCGTGGCACTGTGAGAAGGAAGATCGTAATGTTTTACCGATCTAAAATTATTGGACGCGCTCAACTCTCGATATCGAAAAACGGAAATCAAGCAGCACAGGTGCTGCGTGTCCTGCACTAGAGCATCGCCACCACGAGCATGAACAATATAAATGGTGGCTATACATACAACTTTCCCAACGTAATATTAGGCGACAGTGCATGCTACAGATGGCGAATATCAATGCTGTATATGTACAAACAACCAGAGTTGTAACGATGGTGGGACGCGACGACACACATTGAAATCACAAAAAAACCTTTTTAACTTTAAAAAATTATTCATCTGTTGGCAACCGCAGTTACTGTCACTGGAGCTATTATAAAAAAACACGTTTCAACTAAAACGCGACTGACCCAGCAACTTCGTACAGGTTTAGAGAATCCTCTCTATTATAGACTCTTGCCAACATAACATTAGCATTTATAAAACGGGATTGGCTTCGCGAGATCTCTTCTCCGGATGTGTCTTCTCGCTTAACCAAACGATCAGGTGGCAGTTGTTTTCCGCAGCTTCTTAGTCGAAATCAGTGGAGGAAATACGGAACCAATTAGAAAACGAATCAACAAGGATGTTTTGCAGACCCTCTGGTTCCAGAGAAAACGGAATCTCCGAAATGAAAACAAACCTGATCTTATTTTGCAACTCTGAGGCTCAGAAAAAAACCTTTATAATTTGTTGAATATCAAACATAGATTTCTGGATAATAATTGAGAAAGAGCAGTATTGAGAGTTGATTCAGATTATATCTTTGGTTAAACATGGCTCATACTGTAAGGGTCACGGCTATTAATGAGTGCCTTTCTTTGTATCAAAATGTGACGATAGCGTCGCTCTGTCACCACACTCTCAGAATACTAGTAAACTGCAGCTAGTAGGTTTATCAACTGGTAATACACAATGTGCTAGTGCTTCTGATGACATTGACTAGCTTAGGACAGTTTAAATTATACCAGTAATATTACACACCCTAATATGGCATTACTGGATAACTGGTAATTGGATTAATGGTTATCGTGAATTATCTTACAGGTATTTCAGACTAGCATTACTGTTTACCCATAATGGTGTTAGCCTTCATAATCTTGCAGGTTACCCAAATTTATGCTGCTGGTTCCTACCCGAGTCACTACTGTAGTTGCTCTGAATTACCTTTTTCTTACAACCTCCAATAGTAGCAACCTCAAGACACATGCCACGAAGACTATGCGTTGAACAAAAGTCTGTAGCACGTATATGCCATTTACAGCAATGTTATGTGACCTATAATTCGTAAAACAACGGCCCGCAAAAAGTGCCAAGTCTACCACCGCGTGCGCAGTCGCAGAACGATCAATATCAATGGCATGAATATCAGATGACAAGAAATATTCGTACATCAGCTTCAATTACGAAGCATTTACGCTTCAGGGTAGCAATCGCTGCAATGATGAATGCATGCAGCCTCGTGAGTGCTGGTTGGTCGTTACATTGGTATCGATGTGCCCAGCTGTTGTAAAACATTCACAAAATATGTTACTGTGATGCGGCCAAATTTTAACAATAGTAAATAAAAGTTATTTTTGCTCTAAATCACAGTACTGCGCAGATAAAAATAATTTACAAGGTCTGAAAAAAAATCGATTTCATCAATTAGGTGTTCTCTACTCTGCACATCCACTTGATCTGGTAATTAAGGCTTATTCCAGATAAACCCTTCGACAGAAATAATCTTTTGCAATAATTCACTCGAAAACCTATCTGTTCGCAAACCAGTGAAGAAGCAGCCTAAGCAAGAATACGTGAATTCAGTGTTGAATAAAATGCTACATAGTTTTCCATTGCTCTTATGTACTGTACACTAATAACTAAATATGTAATAATGAACTGTTTGACATATATTACCTCCGCCGCCAAGGAAGTTATGTTTTCGTCGGGTCTGTTATTCTCTTTCCTATCAATAAGATTGTTCAAAATTTATGAACTGAATTGAATGAAATTTATAGGGATTGTTAAGTATGTTAGGACGAACCGTTCATCCGTTTGTTTGTTTGTCTGTCTGACTCATTTTTGTCAATGCCATAACTCAAATAGTTGCGGACGGATTTTCAGAAAATATACAAGAGTTGTTTGGTTTATTACGAGGAGTAAATGACCAAATTTTTGTGATTATCCGTTTGTTCGTTCGTGTGTTTGTTACTGTGTTTGGTTTTATGTTTGTTAGCGCAATAACTCAAAAAGTTCTGACTGAATCTCTATGAAATTTACAGCAGTTGTTAGTACAGTATTATGAAAAGATATAGATGATTAAATTTTGGTGCATGTTGGTTGGTTCATTAATGTGTTTGACTTATGTTTATCTTAATGTTTATTATTAGCATAACTCAAAAGGTTATGGACGTATCTTGAAGAAAATTGCAAAAAGTGTTAATACCATCAAAAGGCACAAATGATTAGATTTTGAAGATAATACAAAGAAAATTATGGGTTCAGAGCCAATTTCACTGTTTCGTACCGTTGCCTTGCTTGGCGGAGGTATGCGCTCTCAGAGTGCTCTAGTTTCAACTGTTATCGCATGCATTGCCACTGCTGTCGAACGGCTGAGTTATTCATTAACTGAGATTTTATTATAAATTTAGATAATCAAAGAAAATATTTATCGTTTAAATGATGCTGAGAGCAGCATAACAAACAACTTTATTATTATCTTAGCTTAACTCAACACACCCACACCGACCGTTCAGTGTCTGTCGCCGATAAGCTATTTTAAGTACTAACTTAGCTGATTTATATTTTCTTTTCTTTACTCACCACCTTTATAATCAAAGGCCAGTCTAAGTCCATGACAGGTACCGAGCATCCTTTCTTTATCCACAGTCTTTCGCTTAGTAACTTGACTTCACGAATGCAACAAAGCAGCAAAAGTTAGGGCAACTTTGAGCAACTACCGCTAACGTTTGGGCTGGCCAAATACACAGCGAGAGCTGGAAAAATAAGAAATCAACCTGAGGAGGCGCTGGAAGACAGGATACCCCTGAGAACAGAATAAATTTGCGATACTTTCTTCCTGCACGTCATGGACCCTTACCTCTGGGAGGAGGATGAGGAGTGTCGAGTAGTCTGTGAGTATACATGTGTAGGTATTTACTAAAGATAAGCATGTCCGTTGTATTGGAAAAAAATGTTTTTTTAATGCTCGTAAAAATGTCCGAAAAGTGGGCCAAATAATTTTTTAGGGAAAAAGCAGCTTGTGACATTCGATATTTTTCCAAGATGACAGACCGAAGCCGATCAGCAAAGACAGCTTAGTAATTACGTAAAAAAAATGGCTGGAGCAGACCTCAGATGGTGTAGGTTCACACTGTTGGTTTGTCATCTTGTCAATACAAGGATTTAACCTTATGACATCCGCTCAGCGTTGGCCGGCCATCACATTCTCCATATGACCCGGCCTCTTGAAGTAAATCATTCAAGTAAATGTTAGACGGTTCGATGGAAGCAGCCAACCTGGCAGACCACTCGTGACATACGCCGAGAGTAGGCAAGTCTAGGCACAATCGATAGTGAGTCAACGCTCCATTGACCCGCCCGTGCGTGAGCAGGGCCGCGCGTATCACACAAAGGAACGCGTTGGGTTGCGTTGATGGCAACGGTCAAACACGCTTATCGCTAGAGATAGCAGGCTGTGGTAGATGTGCTGCTTCCACAGGATCGGTGTGAAAGTTGGTACATGTTCACGGACTTGAGCAGCAAATGCGGTCACTGACAGCGGGTGGTTAGTATGCGAGTAACTTGGCTATCAGTTATGTGTCAAAATGTCCGACATTATTTTCGCAAAATCTAGTTCGATTCGGTTTAGGGTCTGCCTATGAACAATTGTTTGGAAAATGTACAGTGATTCTATTGAGCTCTACTGCACATGAATAATTGTCAGAGAGAATCTGTACTGGTTCTCACATATGAAGAGATTTTAATCTATTAATAATTACACTAGGTACCTACTGCAATTATTCAGATACTGTACTTTTCGATTATTTTACGGAGAAAAAAAATCCATGCAGAACTTCGTTTGAAAGTTACCGCTCTTGTGCAATTAGCACTGCAGTTATTGAGATACTCTATTTTAACTAATCCTTCGCAGGAAAAAAATGTTTCCCACACGAGTTTCGTTTATATTCACGTTAAATTGGACGGGACGGTATAGCGTATCGGTGATAACATCAGCGATGTCGCAAAGATTCATCAAAGAAACTGATGCTCTTTGATGTCCTGTTTTTGGCTGCTCAGCTCGCGATAGAGCACCTGTGATGTCTTTTGAAAATATCAGGGCACCTTGTGTACAGCATCCTTCTAGCTGCTCATATGTAAATATCTGAGAGTTAAATGGAAATTATAACGAGAAAATACACAAAATATTGCGTAAATAGGCTGTAGAGAACACACTATTGCTAGAAAATCCCGACTAACGTAGTAACGATTAGCGTAAAATTCGATGAATGCAGAAAGAACTTCAATAAGGAAACCTCGATTAGCGTAAAATTCGATGAGTGCAGAAACAATTTCAATAAGGAAACCTCGATTAGCGTAAGAATTTGATAAATTGTTCTACGTTAACATACGAGCCGCCATAGAAAAGATAATGGCAATACTGTTATAAATTAAAAAAACAGATTTGCGGTTATCATGGTATGTTTTCTCTAATTTAACAATTGAAATACACAATTCCTTCATTATTTGCTGTTAAATAATGTTGCGCGTAAAATTTGAGGAATTATTCCTTTGAAAATGTATTTACTTAATTTCCAGGATGTCTAAAAGAATCAATGTATTGCAACTGAAGCTACAGTTTGGAATTCCTTGTGAATAAAATTATATGAAATGTAATAAAAATAAGATACTGTAGCAGAGTATGCCTTATGCAATCCTTTCACGTCAATGAAAGAAATGACTCTGGTGACTTAAAATGATTAACGTTCCATAAAATGTCACTGTACATCTTTAATTGCAGTGAACTTTATCATATCTAGTGTAACTAAACAGCTACACTACATTCAGAGATAAATTAAATCTAGTTTTATGGTTTTCAAGTCTCTAGAGAAATATCGTAAGCTGTCGTCTAGTTTAGTTATTTTAAGAAGCCCTTCATACGGCAGAAGAAAAACAAAGTTGGCAAAAGACAATTGTTATTGGCCGCTCTTTGGCTGATTTTTAATGCAGTCGTGTGACTACACTTTTCGTGCGCGACAGGGTTAATGTAATGATGTGGCTACCATGTGAGTGTGTGAAAGGCTTCCAGCCGGTGATTCGACTAACAAAAAGTTCCTTCAATAAGTTGGACAGAGGCGACGGGCGTGTAATGCTGTGCTGGCGAGCAAAGGCTCATACATGAAAATGTACGTGTATGCCTATTCGTTCCAGTAACGAAACTGCACTCGAACACTAAGCTCCTAGTTTATATATTTTCTGTTTAATAACGAGTTATCTTAACAACAGCTTATTCATGTTATAGGGTAACCATTGTAGAGTTAAATTTACGTTAGATTTCTAATTGCATTAAGATATAAATTTTTAACCATCAACTGTGACTTCAGCGTTGTCAGCCTAAGATTCTTATGACAAGGTATTTAGAATTGAAAGACTTAACACTGGCACTGAAATTATTGACACAAGTCATCAGCTCGATTTCTATAATACAAATGGCACAAAAATGCACTTGATTATAGAGTAAACTTTAATACAGATTTGTGCAGATAATAATTAATGCAGTGCAGAGAAAGATCATGCAGCTGGAACCTATGTACGAAATACATACAGTATAGGGAAAATCCAGGTAGCTTTACAGACCACCATAATTCTCGGGGCTGAATGACAACAACTCTACATTGGAAGTTGGGAAACAGGGTTCGAGTCTCGAACGCTGACAGCGCTGGCAAGGGATTTACACTGCGTGGCTAGCAACGGCATTGAAAGGCGAGGGGAGTACGGCAAGGAATTCGCCAATAAAACTCACCATTGACCACTTCTGATCTTCAAACTACCAAATCTTCTAAATTTTAAAATTAAGACTAAGGAAAACCTAGTTAGGCGTATCCTTTGGATGTGAGATCATAAATTATTATTAAATCCTGACAAATGAATCTCAACAGCTGCAGTGGGTTACTGCTATCGTATAGTTCTTAACAGCTGGAGTAAGTTACTGCTGTTTATCTAACAATCCAACTAATCAATGAGAATAAGTCACTGCTCAGTATTTTACTGCTCGACTACTAGAATCAGTTGAAGCTGAGTATCTTTTTTATTACGGTTGAAGTAACTTACTACAGAGTAAATTGCTTCTTAGACACCATGGATATTTCAGTAGAGCAAGCATAAGTCACAAAGCTAATTTCTGTCACAAAGCTAATTTTATCCACCGTCGCCCAGCATTGAATAGTAGAGAACTGGTATAGTTCATTTAATTGTTGAGAAAGCAGTTATATTCGAAGAAAAAACACTCTAATAGACAAAAAAGTGGTGAGTTATCTGTTGCCTAATTTTCTTAGGGCATTGCTGGGGTAAAATAATATAAAATATTTGATGATAGTGCTACACGTATAAGCTACACAGAGTAAATTTGGATTTTCAAGGGGTCCATAGTCGCTAGCAATAAAGCAATTGCTGTGGTTAATAGTCAAGGCTACAGTCCCTAGTCAGCTTGGGCATTCACTCAGCTGAAAATCGCGCGAGCACTTATTTCGCGTTCTATGTGATTTCAGAACATGCGAATGGACAATTTTGACCACTGATTCTCTTAAAAGTGAAAAATCTTACTCTTAGGCGGCTTGGCAGTTCCGTGGGGGATTGCGAGCTGTGCAAGAGAGGAGGGCCGACCCGAACCGAGTGCGACTGACTCGCAGCTTCGCGTTCTCGTCTCGTTCCCACCACTACCGCCTCCCGCACTTGACCAAGCCCATTTAACCCACAGTTACTCTCCGATCTTGGGATGAGTACTTAGTTATTTTCGTATACATTATTGTAATATACTATTTCTGTTGTGCTCTAACTCTGTTTTTGTACAGTATTATAACGAAAACGTGACACATTCAACATTAACATGGGGCAAAAATTGGTGATGCACAATGAAAAGTTAGCTTTGATAATTATATCAGAATTCACGTTACGCGCCTTTTCGACAGCGTAATCCTCGCATATACCGAGACCCAGAGGTAATCATTTTGGGGTATCTCCCTTTTAATTTATCGCTTTCTTCTTATCATAAAAGGCAACTGAAAAAAAATCTAAAACGCTTTAAACTGCTGTATTATGATGTTAACCTGCCGCACGTTAATACTACTTCCGAAATAATTCCTAAGTTTGAAGTACGCAAGTAAATTTACTACAGTAATATGACAATAGCACGACGTTTGAAGCTTTCTGCAAGCTTTATAGTAACATTTTGAGTTCGAGCTTGTTGAAAGAAAGCACAACTGCACTGCGCTGCTGATGTGCTGCCTTTCAATAAACATTAGTAACATAGGACCTCAAACTGGTTGTAATAAGCGGCCTCTTAGCGTATTGAGCAAAAACTAGCAGAGTCCTACACATGCTCGATTGACATCATTACAATAGAATCATCATAGCTGTAAAAGTAACAGCCTAACATTATTACAGAAAGCTATTAAAGCCTATTACTACCTGCTGCCTAACTAAACTACGAGAAGGTAAGGGCCAGAATCGGCTAACAGTCCTTTAGAATTAGTTTAGTTCACGAACTCAGGCCTCTTTGTTGCCCTCCAGTTACGAGGGCTGTAAAATACAGCGGCTAACGTGCATGTCTTTACAACCTTCCGGCGCCGCCACGCCTTAGTGCGAGGCTGGTGTTAGTCGGAAAGCACCGGTGAAAATAAGGCTAAACTCCCCAGCAAAACATAATTACCGTCGTGTCTACATATATACATATAAGTATATCTACAAATTGTATTTCAATGTATATGACCCTGTCCAGAGAAGATATGCGATAACATAATTAGTCAGCTTGGCGTTTCAATGATCTGGAGGTCCTCTAATTTCCAGCTGCAAGGAAACTGTCGAAAAAGTTCTGGCGCGTATGAAAAAATATTCGCTGTGTTATTACACTTGCTGTTATATTTAACAGCAAGTTGGACTAGTGAAAACAAAACTAGAGCACTCTGAGAGCGCATACTTCCGCCAAGCAAAGTAACGGTTACGAAAAATTAAAATTGGTTCTGCAATTATTTGTGCCTTTCAGTAGTGTTAACAGCTTCAGTAATTTTTTTGAAGATCCGTTCATAATTTTTTGAGTTATGCTGCTAACAAGCATTATGGCAAACATGAGTCAAACATACAAACGAACAAACCGATCTGCACCAAAATTTGATCATTCATGCCTTGAACATTACTAAGAACTCCCATAAATTTCATAAAAATCCATTCATTATTTTTTGAATTATTGTGCTAACAAGTATAAAAATAAAAACAGTGACAAACGAACGAACAAACCGACGGATCGTTAAAAGAATTTGATCATTTTCTTTTCATAACATTACTAACAACTCGCGTGAATTTCATAAAAATCCGTCCATAACTTTTTGAGCTATGGCATTGAATAAGATGAGGCAGACAAACAAACAAACAGATGGACGTATCTTCACCAAAAGTTAATCATCCGGTCTTCTTAACATATCTGACAATCCCTGTGAATTTCGTTAAAATCAGTCCATAAGTTTTTGAGTTATCTTGATGACAGACAAACAAACACACAGATTCACAAACAGCCAAAGAGACAGATTTACAGACAGACAGACAAATCTGACAAAAACATAACTTCCTTGGCGGAGGTAACAATAACGGCCAATATGTATTTGTGTATACATTACTGTATCTCACGGTAGAAATGATGGTAAAATATTTGCATGCCCACCTTTTAGTATTCATGCTTGTAGTATGGATTCTACGAAATGGAGGACGCACTAGATCTTCTACGACTGCAGACAATTTTTTTTTTCTACTACATGAAACTGGCGTAGTCGATTTCACTTGGCAAAGGGTAGTCTTTTTCTCCAGTATAACTGTAACTAGAATAAAAGAAATGGATTCGTTTCTTCATGCATTGAATGTCACGAAAATAAAACACTGAAACTGTAGTTAATGCATACCATAAATATAACCATAAATTTCAGGCTTCTAGCTACTAAATGTGTGGCGGTGAAGGCATGATACTAACCAATAGGATCAGGTGCCACAATCTTGCCCGAATATTGATCTACCTTGATAAACTGCCGGCCAGTCGAAGCTCCTTCTTTGTATTTTCTTTACTTGCTCTTCAACTTCTTGCATTGGCCAGTACTTAAAGGAGTCAAATGCGTCAAATTTAAAGCTTACCTCATCGTTCGTGTTATCAATCAACAATCAGAACGTAAAAGAACCTGGATTTTTATTTAACTGACGATTAGCTTTCGCAACTGATGTTCTTCCGTTGCAAAATTCATCTTCATACTAATTCTCGGCCTGGACCCTTGAGAAACCACTCTCTCATATAAGACTACGGAAGCTTATAAATGTTTCAGCCGCACTGTGCCGATTTGTACCCAAAGCCTCATTGTACAGTGTACACTTTTGTGCAAATAGCTGCCACTCAATTGCAAAACGTAGCGGAAAACAAAAGGCCAAATTTCCTCTCATCAAACTAGCATTGATAACTTATCCACCCAAAAATAAAACTACCATTATAACCGCATTTAAAGCCCGACTACAAGGCTAATTACCTTATTTATACGCTTCGCAAGCTTCTTACATTAAGGATATTGCGATACTCAGTTCCGGGAAAGGTAGAACAAAGCTTAGCGCATGATTGATTCTTCAGCTTTAATTTTTACCAACGCGAGGAATATTCCAAAAGCATTTGTTGAATGGACTCTACAATTAACCTAAATTGTAACTGTGCTTTAGGGACTGAATGCCTTCGCTATCAGAATGAGAGAAACTATTTTATTTTCATCATTTCTTTTTAGGATCTCCTTCTGTACACAATTAATGGAAGCCGTTCCCTTAGGAGTGTGTCAAGATTTCTATTCTATATACTCATATATGCGTAATACGTTACACCCTTTAATGCAGCCATGGTTCCGCTAGCCGTAGCCGTAAGCACCTAACAATGGGAGGTGATGGATGGCAGGACACAGCTCTTCAATATTTATTGCGGTTCACTCCAGTATTGATTTACTCATGGCTTCGCAAAGCATTTTCAGCTTAGATATTTTTATCAGTCACATTGTGCATCCTCCCGTCGTTTTCTCTTATGGCTGTATAGAAAATTCGTCAGGTATGACACATAGATGATTAAGATTTGCCAAAAATAATGAGTTTTCATGGTTTAAGTTAAATACAGTGCGTTACCTTTGATTATGCGAATACAATTTTTTTGCTTAGTTTTCAAGATAAGTGACAACATTTAAAATGTTAATAGTAAGTTTGTGTACAGGTATGTTGTAACTATAAAACAACTAGAGAAACAGAAAACGGAACCATTTCCCACATTTTGGCAATATTTGCTTATCGCACGGGGTTCTGCTGAAACACCAGATTATGCAACATCACTCTCTAGTCAACATGGGTGAAAAAGCGGTCTAACCGGTGAAGAAAAGATGAAAGAGACGTCGTTATTGGCTCGCGGAAAAACAGCACTCGAAGTTTCAAAGAAATTATAGCGCGATCACCGAACAATTAAGGCTTATGCAATTGAAGGTAAAGTCAACCGGAAAACTCCGGATAAAGCCTCTACGAGGAAATTGACTGCTCGGGATATGCGACATTTGAAGGTTTCTATGGCTAGAAAACAACTTTCTACAACTAAGACGATATTTGAAGACGCTGGAGCCCCAGTACTAATCAGAAAGACAAGATGTGAGGTTCTGCAGAAGCTAGGGAAAGTGGAAAAGGCAATAAAACGACCACTTCTAACAAAAAACCATAATGAAAGTAGGGTCAAATGGGCTGAGGAGATCATGCAAACTGATTTCTCCAATGTCATATTTACTAACGAATGCAGAGCCACTCTTGATGATCCAGATGGATGGGAGTCTGGATGGGTCCTCCATGACCGACCTCAACAGAACCGGCATAAGTATCAACAAGGTGGTGGAGGTGCAATGTTTTGCACCGGGATAGTAGGTGACATCCTTATTGGTCCATTTGAAGTGGCAGGAGTCAAACTGGAAGCAGAAAGGTACTGCCAGTTTCTTGAAGCAAACTTGATAACATGGCTTGATGAGCAGACTATTGCACGCAGATCCAAATTGGTATTTCTGCACGATAACGCGCTCTCACGCCGAGTACAGTACACTGCTAACTGGCTTACGGATGTAGGATTTAAATCAAAAAGGATTATGACCTGGCCAGCGAATAGCCCCGATTTAAATCCCATTGAGAACCTCGGGGCACTGATCAATAGGGTATGAAGGGGGTCGATAGTTTTCGAGCACAGTAAGCCTGTGGAATACAGTAAAAACAGCTGCAAATTCTATTCCACCATCTGAAATATCAAACCTGACAAAGCCTGTTGATAATCGCCTTAAAAAAACTATGAAAAATGGAGGTGCCATGTTCAAAATTACCTTGTTTTGTTTACCACTACTGAACACTTATTTCAGTGTTTATTGAATTGTTTTGTTTATAATCTCTTGGTTTTGAACGAGTAATAAAAATATTCTTGTTCACTTGTATTTATTTCCTCCCTATAATGTTTTTAGTAACTTGTTGCTTAATATAAAGTAACAGTAAAAACTCGTAAATAAGCAAATTGTTTGATAAACAAAGCAAATGGTTAAATATTTATGTTACAAGTGCTGTTTATATTTGCAATACAGCCATACATTTAGTTTACGTTGATGTTTCAAAATTCGACACTAGTCTTGAAAAAAAATTAATTGTATTTGCATAATCAAAGGTAACATACTATAGATGCACAAGATTCGAGTGTCTAAAAAAGAAAAATGCATTTCTAACGCTAAAACTACGGATATTATCAAATATCTTTCGATTCCATCCTACTTTCATACTGAAGTTAATATAGTAATATGTCTCGATGTTTTTAAAGTACTTATCAAAATTACTTCATAGTATTTACCTACAGCTCTCATGAGAACATTTTTGCATTTGAAAAGCTTTGCATTAACCAGCATGATAGGAAAGTGCGAGCTCACCAACATTCGCAATGATTATTGAGTGCAATTAAAACGTTCAAAGTTTTAGCACTTTTCCATCGTTGTCCTGATACAAACTGAAGAAAAAGAGCTTGCAAACCAAAACGTTCAGTAATTACGGCAGTAGCTATCTCGACTACAATCAGCCAGTTCTGTAATCCAAGCCTTTGATCGTTTAGGGAACTAATGGTCAGTTGAAGTTTGCATTTCGGATGAAACGCGAGCAACAATATTACTATTGATTGTTCTGATATCAACCACACGGGTAAAACTTCAGCTACAACAATCGAAGTTTTTATACTAAGGACTCCAGAAGCGTCTGTAGTGTTACATAAAACAAAACAAAAAAAAAAAAAAAAAGGACAGGGAGCATCACTACATGAGATTTCTGGGTTTGTGCAGCAAGAATTTGTGGCGTATTTAATTCTAGCGCGCACAGCAAAAACGTTTGTTTTCTCGGTGTATGGAAAATGCAGTTTAGCAAAAAGTTTTGATCTACACATTAGAATTGATATTCTGTTTACTTTGAAGGCCAGCTGTTTATTTTGGTTGCGACTCTTGAATTTATACTAGTTGATCTAATATTTTTTTCTGCTCAAATGCTGGAATTTACTCTAAATTTTCAGATATCGAACGAGGATCGTAGGAAGGTACACAAATTCATTATTAGATCTACAATAAGCAAATAAAAAAATGGCCTTTTGTTTAATGTTACTTATCTGGTTAAGTTGCTTGCTATGATTAGAAAAGTGGTACTCGTCACCTATATAATTCTCACAGCACTGTAAGGACATACTTCGTACTGAATAACTTTTTTATTATCGAATTTCCATTTGGAAAAAAAGAATATTATTGCTCATGGTCATGCCAACGACTTCGGCTATTGCATACTTCTGGGCAGATGAAGTTCACGACTGCTTCGTGTTCTTCACCTGAGGCTAATGGGCACAATCTAACATATATTTCTTTTCAATGCGTGACGCCCCAAAAAATAATAACAAAACGAACTTGACATACCATATGTCAAAATATTTTCATGTTGTTGCAAGGCAAACATTTCAGCTTTCTAAGACGATGCAAACATCTTTTTGGCGCTACATGCTTAGCCGTGACACTGTTTGCATCATATGAGTCATAAAGCCCGACTAGTGTGTTGCTGGTAAAAACATCCGCACCCAACAAACAGCACATTGTCGGTCCGTGAAGAGCGCCGGGGGTGACGCTAATAACAGCAGATTATTTTTCGACACCAAAACCATATCCCGAATTTGGACTCTGTGACAGGCAAATTTCTAGGTCAGTGGTGTGTATCCTTGTTTCACGACGCGATCGCCTCTTCTGTAGTTTTTATACACGCAAGACTACACTTATTTTCTTCTGGGCCGAATCCGCAGATGCTTTTAGAAACAGAAGAACGCGGCGGCGCCTGTTCCGGTAAAGCAATCGAACTACTGAAAATCGCCAGTAGTCCATTGATGGTTTCTGCCCTTGACCTGTCCCTGTTTGGCATGAACCCTCCAGCTGCTGGTCACAGACCTGTCGATACAACAAAAGTTCAAGGCTGCGGACCGAGACCGAGTCCGAGCGACAGCGCCAGGGTTGCCTGGAAACAGGCGCCGGGCTGCGGCATGGAAGAGACGTTTGCTTCCGTGGACGGCGGTATGAGTGAGTGCTTGATAACACTGACGGTATCGATGGTGATAATTAACGTTCAGTGCTTGCATAACCTGAGGTTGCTGGATCAGTTGCAAGTATTTTATATCAAATCCCACTCTGAATAGCTGTGAATGCCAACGGGAATATGGAAGCTTGGTAGGGCTTGTTTCAGAGATACTTCCGGTAACTGAGTTTCCGTTCTCCTGGACAGTAATTTATTCAACATGCATTTAATGACACCTACATTACTTTTTTTTTCAACTGTGTAACTACTTTATGTGTTGAGTTACTATTAGAATGTTTACTGTTATTTACTAATTTTTCTTACTGCTAATACTAGGCAGTTGCCCGGAGCGTGTGCAAGAATATTTTCGTGGATGGAGTACATGCTAGTCTTGTCTTTGTTAAAACAATTATCATTATTCTATAGTTTTGTGCTGTCAACAAGTCTTCTAATGCATGTATTGTAAAATTCGATACTGTTCGGATAAAATATAGTTTCATTGTCTGCATAATGCGTCTTTTCATGGTTTTTACTATCAGGAATCAAATTTATACTGAGGTTAGGAGACGGTGCATTATTTATTTACAAACTTGCTTCGAAGCAAGAAGACACAGCTTTGATTTCCAATGTTTTCTTCACAATACTGAAGTAACTCTGGAGTAAAGAAATATTTCTCCTTGATAAGCGAGCTAAGTGCCTACTTGTTTTACCAATATTCCTTGATGGCTCTTCGGACGAGGCCCAAAGGGTGTTTCTCACACCACCCGTCTTGTGAGGAGGTGATGCTGCAGTCCGTGACCAGCGAGATGGCTAGTAGCGAGTTATGCCAACATTGCACGTAGCCACTTACAGTTGGTTTGCCTTGCACTTTTAGCAAGCCTGCGTCCACCAAAGTTTTCATTATTAAATCAGCAAAATTACTTGAGCAGAAATGAAGCAATCATGTGCCGTACCTTGGTTGTCGTCAATCTTGTAGCCTCCGTGCGTTGCAGTCAATAGCAGCCCTCAATTATTATGACTCATAGCAACTGATAACAAAGTTGGACCACAACTCTATCATTTATTGGCTAGCTGTCGGTCGCTAGCAGAATGAATGACACACAATCAGCCTTTAGTTCACTGGTAATGGTGTCATGGACATCGCTCGGAGACACTCTGCATCGGCAAACAGCAACTGTCTCTTGTGTAGTTGTATAGCCATGATCGAGCCATGCAAATCGAGTACTGAAATAGGGTTGCTGTTGTGAATAAGACACGGCCATGATAAATTATGTCAATTAAATTATTTATCTATGTTATACCCTGTTCACAAATCTTAATTTTTCAAGAAAGGATAATTTGAGCAGAACAGAAAGCGACTGATGACACAAGGAGGCACTCTAGTGATCCATATATTTTCAAAGAAACTTTATCAATAACCAAACTCGTGCGTTAGTTTCAGAATATTTAAGGTGATAGCGAGTTCCTGCGAGAAAACATAAAGAGCAGTTAGTATCAATGACACTTTGTTGATTACACTGGTCATCAAGCATTTGAGGTTTATTTTTTTCAAAAGTATCTCACGGATGTAATTTAGGGAGTAAGCGCAAGCCTTTTTCCGAGAGTATGAAAAAGCGACGAATTGGCTGAATTCCAGTGGCTGAAACTGGCTGTCGAGGGAGCTTGGAGATTGTTTACAGCTTTCAAAAAACAGCTGGAAAAAATTCAAGGTTTTCAGTAATAGTTGGAAAAGTATGGAGCGCACTCTCTAAATTTTCAGTGATACCCTGTTATTATTATTATTAAGTACTTGACTGCCGACGTGAGAACGGAGGAAACTCCATAAGGTGAACAAACCCTCCACACAACCAGCCCAGTAAGCGAAAAGGGAAAGAGAACATCAGAGATCACAGAATAACTCTGTCTACAGATTTCTTAGAGCTGCCAACACCTGCACCAGCAAAGGCGGAGACATCAAGACTATTCCAAACTTCGACATACCTAGGGTGGAAAAAACGAAAGGGAATACTGCATGGCTTGTACGGCATCGTACTGGTTCAAAGGCAAGCTCATGGAGGGCACCTGTACGCTGAGTATACCTCACTCAAACAAATGGCTCCGGAAGAAACGCCGCGAGTAGCTGAATGGGCAATTATATAATTTATAGAAATATCAGACCTCACAAACTCTGCGACGATGCGCCAGATCTAAAGGCACAACTCTATCGAGCATGAACGCACATCGATGAACCACTCTGTCAAGCAAACTCAGATGGCCCCAGACTAAGTAGTAGTATTCCAGAAGGGGGAGGACATAGCAATTAAAGCAGCAGCGTTTCAACTCTACCGAACTAAACACCATCCAAGCGCAACGTATCGGACTGATTTTCTGCGATGCTTGCGAGGCAACCGAACGAACGTGGGGCTCAAACGTCAACTTTGGATCAAAACTGACAGCCAAGATCACCAAGTCATTACGGTACGTGACCTAGACACGTGCATGGTCTTAGTCTTGCCTGCATTTAGCCTAATCGCTTCCAAACCACGCTGAATGGATTCAGAAACCTCTAACCTGTTACTAAGATTCTCGCAAAAAGCCAGCAATGTAACATCATCAGCGTAATCAACAAGTAATTTATGAACAAGATTTAAACAGGTCTGCTGTATATACGATGATCAACAAAGGGCCCAGACCAATACCTTTTTGGACACCTGAAATCACATCCAAGAATTCGCTACTTTTCAATTCAACAACTACACATTGGCATCTACCAGACAAAACTGACTGATCACGAAAATTGAACTACCAATACGCATTAATCTTAGCTAATAGAGCAACCCAAGATTATTCTCGCGTTCAAACACAGCACTGAAGTGAAGCTGAACCAACCCTACCTCATCATTCCTATCAAGTGTCAGCTGCAGCACATGAGAAATGTGAAGCATGTCATCACAAGTTCCCAATCCTTTACGACAACCATACTGTGTTGGGGAAGGACATCCTGCTTCTGAAGAAAGTGACCCAACCTCGACAGAAACCAACTTCTCATAAACTTTCAGCAAAACAGGTGTGATCGAGATGGGTCTATAGTCGGAAGTTTGAGATGAGACAGAGCCCTCGGAACAGGCGTCACATGAGCGGCAGGTCAACATGCCGGAACATTCCAGCCGTAACATCCGACGGAACAAAGAAGCGAGCGTAGCTGTAAGCACACCAGCCACCCTCCGAAGAAGAGAGGAAATATACCTGATGGATCAGTGCCCCTATAGAGGTCCACGTCAAGAAGAAGGCGATGCACTTCAGAAGGTCTGAAAGCGAAACTGGAGAACCTCGGCTCTGGGTCACACGCTAGAGGAATTTGCACCCGATCCAGGCTCTGCTTCCCATCAAATTAGCGCAACCAAAGGTCCGCCTTGGCAGCAGGGTCTACAAAAAAATCACCACCAGTACCAATTAAAGGGGGGACAGAAGAGCTCTCACCAAATATATCGTTCTTCAAGGTGGACCACCACTTATGTGCGCTAACAGACGAAGCTAACAACTACCTAGACCTCAAGTTAGGCTTCCTTACAGCTTCCTCATAAGTAGCCCCAGCCCGAGGCTGCAGTTCCCTGGAACACAAAGTCTATAGTAGACCGGCTAGTATGCCAACGGGCATATGCCTCCCGCTTCAACTGGTGCACCCTCCTACAGGCACCATCAAACTAGGGTTCATCACCATGTCAGAGAAATGCCGACCCAAAGTGGAAACAGGATCAGGAGACTCTCACAACACGCCAAGGTAGCGCAAGGATAGCGCCAGAAACGGTGTCTCAATTCACTCTATATTTCAAATATGTCTCACGCCCAACGGCGACTCTGGGGACTCGCTGACGAACTTGCAGCGTTGCAGAGTGAGCACCACCATGGTCCGAGGAACCAATGGGAGACGACACTTACATTCAACCAAATCAGGAACATACGTCAACAGGAGGTCAAGAACACCTCCCATCAAATGGGTGGGTCTCTCAACCAACGTACTGCTCACAACCAGAGCCAGTCACGAAATCGAAGGCTGCATGTCCATGAGAACCAGTCTTGCCAGAGCTTAACCATTCCACTTGGTGCCAATTAAACTATGGATGACGGAATCTTAGCCATTGCATCCGTGAGGTAATCAAAACCCTATCAGCAGTAGGGACCGAGCGGGGCCCCGGTCGGGGCAAACCCCAGCCTTTTTCAGCGGCCCCTCCCCTGGTCTCGGCCCCGGTCGATCGAAAATTGCTTACCCCGGCGCCGACCCCGGCCCGGCTTTCGATACCGCCCAGGCCCTTGAAACTGTGAAAACCTGGGGTTTGACAGGGGCTTTCTGAGGGAGGGAAAATACCTGGTAAGCAAGAAAGTAAGTTTTCTGGGGGAAGCAATTTTTTGTAAGCTGATTCATTTGAGCTACGATTGATTAATATAATATCAATATACTGTCTTAAACTACTGCCAGCGCAAGAAACCCCCGGCCCTGGCTAATTGGTTTTGGTCGCCCCGGTGCCCTCTCGGGTATATTCTGGTGGGCCCTTTCCCTGCCACAATATGTTTGGGCCTTACGCAGGCAAGGGCCCCAAAAGCCTTCTCTGCAGGGGATGTTGTAGTTGGCCGCAGTTCCTGCTGAGAAGATTCGTTTTGTAAAGTTAGGTAGTTTGTCTATATTTCCCTTTCTGTTTCGCGAGGTGGGTGGTGGAAAGTAACCCATCCCTCTATCTGCTCCCGAGTAGAGGGCCACGGAAAGGACCCCGCTAGAGTGTTCGCTTTCTTCTGTCTTCTTCACTTTTCGTTTTTCGTCTCCTTCCTTGCACCGCACGGCTGAGCAATTTCGTTCGGCCGAGCCGTGTGGAGTTGAAGATACTCGCGCCTTATTTCCAGCCAGACATGGTGCACCTAGTTAAGATTGTTCTAATAGTACTCATCTGAGTTCGACTCAACTTCAAAACTATATCATACAAAATGGTATCGCTGTTAGCCTATATATTAGCCACCGTAAGAAATACGGCGAGAAAACCCACAATATAATAATAATTGGTCAACCCGCCCAGCCCTGATGATATAATGGTACTTTATTTAGTAAATTTTCACTTTAGTTCAAGTATGTTTTGTTTTTTCTGGTCATTCTTGCCTTCAGTATGTTAATTGAGTCAATTTAAGACAATTTACATGAATAACGTTTCCGTCGCAAATGCTTAGTTTTCGAGATATATGACTTTGAAGTTTCCATTGTTTTTCTAAGGGAGAATATAACCGGCGTCGTCATAAGCTTGCTAGCGACCTAAAAGGAACATAACCAAACCTACCTAGCCTAACCTTACCTAACCTAACCTAACCTGTGTTATTTTCTCCCATGGAAAAACAATGGGAACTTCAAAGTCATATGTCTCGAAAATTTAGCATTTGCGACGAAAATGTTATTCATGTAAATAGTCTTGAATTGATCCAATTAACACACTAAAAGCAAAAAAAAAAAAAAAAAATTTGTGAGAGAAAGTAACATAATACCATTTATTTTTGGTCATCCCAGCTTCAACCTCGGCCCCGGCTATTTGATTTTCATTTCGGCCTAGGCTACTTCACTTTTGGTTGCCCCGACTACTTGATTTTGGGTCTCCCTGGCCCGGTCTTTCCAAAATCGTGGCGCTGGTCGGTCTCTAATCAGCAGCAGATGGGCTGCGATGCACTGAAAACAAATAAAAGTTCCTAAATGAGCCACAGACTCAGAGCACCATCAGCTCACAACATCGACACTCATATTCACTTCGCCAAGACACAACAACACCTTATCGAACGTAAGCAATCAGACCTCTAAATCTAGGACATGAGTCAGGCAACCGCAATATTGGCTTTTCAAAATTCGGGATCATCAGCTCAGAAATATGACGATGGCTTGAGACGAGCGTCTCCGAACACAGCACTAGATCATAATTAGAAGAGACTACAGAGAGCTCAGCCAAATTAGCATAGAGACCACGAAGATTAGCGCACAAGATACTTCAAGAGCGAGCCCTAGAACCACGAGCACCAGGGTTAACTTCTCCATCCGGGTAGCGAACTATCAGGCGCGCAAAACATAATAGATAAACAATCACCATAAACAGAGGACAGCATCAAACATTATACAACAAAACAATCGACAGTCACGGTAGCTACGGAAGCGGCCGGCCTATCTAATGTTTGAAGTGAATGACTGTATGGATAAAACAGCATGGAAAATCACACTGCAGATTTTGCCATGAGGCTGTAGCACAATCTACCGCAGTACTTTTTAGCGCTCTACTCTAGCTCGGTGACATCGTCAAAGCTAGAACTGGATAAATATTTACTTTTTTCGCTTGGATGAGATAAGGACTGAGGCTTGCTCATCTTCGATTACCTACATCCGTGCTGTATCTTTATAAATTCTGATTTGTGATTCCAATTATGAATCATATTTTGGTGCGATTTTTAAGTAGTCGCCAGCTGTTCCTTGCATACCATCAGTGCTATTCTTACAGAACGCCAGTGTGATCATTTGTAGACGTTTCATATAATACTATTCTTAAGAGAATGTCTAATGAGAATATTTGAACAGTCCGATTTGCTTGCCAAGTTGCAGTTCCAGGTCTAGAATCAGTGTTCACTCGTAAATCATGAGTAATTCTTCATCAAGTCCTGAGCCAGAGAGAGAGAGAGAGAGAGCTATATATCTACACTATATCCTGCAAAATTCTGGACCATCTGCTACATTATGGACTTTATGCTACCATGCCACATGGACTATAGGCTACTTTTCCGGACTATGTGCAACCTTCTGTGGACTATATGCTACAAGAATCGAAAAAATCGCAGTCTACGGATTTAAAAACCACACTTCACGGTAGTAAAACAGTGCCGGCACACTATATGCTACCAGAGTCGAAAAAAATCGTAGTCTGCAGATTTAAAAACCACACTTCTCGATAATAAAACGGCGTCGCCACTTTTTAGTCCGCCACCACCACCACCCCAACCGACCACCACCCTAGCAGAGACTCCCTTGCTATAGAGCCCGTTTGACCCAGCTACTAGACAATGAGCTTTTGAGGTTAGGCCGAGAACCTAGTAGACTAGGTAAGCAAGGACTGTTCTGCTAGTGTCCTAAGGTGTTTTACAGCATAATGCCCGTTACTTAGCGTCAATCTTTGATTGGCCTTACTCAGCGTCAATCGTTGATTGGCCTTACTTAACGTCAATCTTTGATTGGCCTTACTTAGCGTCGTCATTAGATCGCGAGTAGAACCAGTCCTGGCTTTTACCTAATCTTATGAAGGCCAATGGTTTTCGGCCTAACCTCAAAAGCTCATTGTTGCGTAGAAATAGTGTTGGGTAGCATATAGTCCATGTGTTATATGCCAAAATACCGTCAAAATTGAGAGCATAAAATTCATGAGAAAATTTTTTCCAGACATCATACTCTCATCACTATTTTGCTTAGGATGTATTCCAACTATCAACTAAAATGATCAAAGGAGATGAAGGCTTTCAGTTTCAATTCTACTGTACAAAACAGTCTTCGTCGCACTTCGGTTACAAGCAACGAAATAATCCTTTTTTATTCGTCAGTCAAGCATTACTAATAATGTGAAATTTTTTAAGCTTCGTATCATCGATACTCAAATGATATTACTTCAGTCGATTTTTTTCGCCAAGAAAAACGTTGTCGAAAGAACAAATTTCGAAGGAGGAAGATAATTACTACAACGGAACCCTCGTGCTTTTTCCTCCACTTCATAGTTCTACTTTATTCTGAAGAATATCTTACTCTGTGCTTCGTTGTTGATCTACTCATTGTACGTTACGTGATCTCACAGCCAATAGAGTTTTGATGGGCAAGAATGAGCAAAATTCAGGAACCATGAAACTGCTAGGAGTTCCTTCAAGAGTCTCACTGCTTAAATGTATTTCATAACTGGCAAAACATGAAGTGCCAATATACTGGGGAGGCAGTCTTAGTTTCACCACCGTTCGCACCTGGCCTGATATTTTTTTACGCCTATCTGTTCACATCAGAACATGGCAGGATTGTCAAATTCTTCAACCAGGTGCCGATCGGTTTCCTCTAAGCGAGGCAGAATTAAGATGGCTACATAAACTAGCAAATAAATAGATAGTCAACTACACAATGGTCTCTATTGCAGTGCTTGATGGTGTGCAGCACGTTTATCATCGAAATCTGAACGTGACGGCGCGGCGTTTCTACTAAAATAAGTAAATTTAAGAAGCTGACTCTTGGGAAACTTTAATATTTACTTCCTACCTTCGTATAGTCACTTAGCCTTCAGCTTGAAAAAATATCTAAATTGTCTAATCTTTGAGATTAGTCACTTGATATTCTGCCAGAGTGGCCAAACCAATAACTAAATCATCGAAGACTTACCAATGATAATGGAGTCTAATTAGGGATTCAGTTTATTCAATGTAACGGTTAAAATTCCTTTCAGCAGAAGCGCCCGAAAATATGGTATTTTTTACTATAATCTACAGTCAAACCCAACAAGTTTAAACCATTATTCTGGCAGGTATTGATGGGCTCAACACGAATGTATAGGTTACAACCAGGAAGCAAAGAGCGTAACGGGAGGACTCATCAGGAGCTTAATGAAACTATGCTGTGATCGCATGACGTCACCTCGGCGCTTGGCGGAAGGATAGAGTGAAAGTTTAGTGGTGCTCTTGATATTGACGTTTTGATTTGGGT
>LQNS02000210.1:6330145-6347860 GCA_001587735.2 Parhyale hawaiensis
TATCAAATTTTTGACAAATTTTTATGCTGTTCAGTCATCATTTGTTTTTCTCATTAATTCGTGCATATGGAACTTAAAACAATATGCAATTCACAAATTTGTATCGATATCACAGACCCGACCCAGGAAGCAAAGAACGCAACGTTGCGTTCTTTGCTTCCTGGACCCGACCCATACTCTGTTTACTTGCGTTCGCCGATCTGACGTCATCGCTCTTGCGGCGGCCGTGTTGATGACGTCACTTTTTGTTGCTGGCTGAGCGTGCGTCCTCCCGTTGCGTTCTTTGCTNCGACCCATACTCTGTTTACTTGCGTTCGCCGATGTGACGTCATCGCTCTTGCGGCGGCCGTGTTGATGACGTCACTTTTTGTTGCTGGCTGGGCGTGCGTCCTCCCGTTGCGTTCTTTGCTTCCTGGTTACAACCGTCAGAAATGAGTAGTTTTCAGATATTTATTTGTTAAGATCACCATTATATCAGTACTCTAGCGTAATTCAACTCCGTGTATTTCCTTTACATGGTAATACTGCAATGGCTTATTAATATTGTAAGCCTTTTTTGTATATTTTTTTATTACTATGTAAGGAATATTGAAGATCACGTTAGTATAGGTTAGGCTAGATTAGATTGGGTTCCAATAGATACGTATACGTTATAATACTGTAGAATATGTTAGGTTAGAAGATCAAGATTAGGGTAGGGTAGAATATATAAGATTAGAGTAGGTTAGATTAAATTAGAGTAGGTGACGTTCTGTTTTAGCAGTGTAGGTTAGGTTAGATAACAATAATTGTCTAAAAGCCTATAAGCATACGGTCACAATTTAACAAAAACGAAAATGCTTGGTTCAACTGCAGTGGAGTATTGATATTATTTTAAATTTAAGATGACAATATATAAAAACGAAAAAATTCAGACTGCTGTTTCCTATTAATTCGTGTTCAGTTCATCAACATTTTTTAGAATAAGTTCTAAAATGTCGAGGTTCAAGTGAGAGTTAAGGTAAAATTTTACCGAGAATATTTTAGCATGATGCACGGACAACACCACTTAGCTCGCGTGTTTGGGGAAATCTTGCTTCTATCGACTGGTCCTAATGGCGGTGCATCCGCTTGAACAGCATATGTAAACAGCAGAAATTCTGAGGCAACTCGTGCTTAGATTTCCCAAGGCAGGAGGGAGCAGCTCAATTTCATGAGAGAAATAGAGCACTAAATTGATCTTAAATTCAATTAAAATTCAATTTAGGGCTACGTTTGCCGGTTTTACTGAAGCTAACTTTGGAGCTTCCACTCGGCTTGCTACAGCGCACCTCCCGCTTTACGATGCCTTCATCTACAATGCTAACACAAGTCGGCGAATATGCGCAAGTCAAAACTGGCAACGCTCAAACCGCCGTGATGGAAGTTCCGCCTGAATAAATAAAATTATTCTGTGAGCTATAGAAAAAAAAAGCTGTGAGGAAAATTTAGCAAGACGTTTTTAGTTCTCTACCTCTGTGCAATGTGCTCTTGACAGCAACCGATTTTTGACTTAGGGAACGTTAGAACGGCACAAAATTTTGCTTGAAGCTCTTTACATTATATGAACAGAACAGTGATAACTCCACAGGAACCATAAGAATTATTAAAGAGAACTTTTCACACAGAGATATGTGCAGTGAATACGTTAGTGTTTTACAATACCAGCCCCTAAAATTAATCATTGCTCTCCCGAAACAAAATATAAGTTGTGGTAAACTTTATAGGTACTATAAAAAGCGAGTAGTAGGTGCGATATTAGCCGTATGTAAAACGATATATATTACAAATGGCTCGCCCACTTGAAAAATATCACATTTTATTCAGAATAATAATAAGAGCTGGATCTCCGAATGGCGCAGAGGAAATCTCCACGACGAGGCCAAGAAGACGCTGCTCGAATCGAGGTACCGGTGCCTCGAAGTCGGCCTAACCAACCTAGAAGATACCATAAACCAGCGGCTATCTGCTAAAAGGAGCAAAGTTAGACGCTTCGATGCCAGAGTAGCTGGATTCTATCAGAACCAGCTATTCAACAGCAACCAGAAACGCCTCTATCAAACCCTTAGAGGAGAAGAGACAAGCTCTAACTCACCCAACGCAGAAGAGAGTATCCGATTCTGGAGTGACATCTGGAGCAAAGAGGTACGGCACAACAATACCGCAGAATGGCTCCACGACGCCAAGGAGAAGAACGTCGCAGCAGATCCAGACCTTACGATTACCAGTCAACAGCTCAAAAAGCAACTGAGCAAGACCAAGAACTGGAAAACACCCGGACCAGAGATGGTGCAAGGCTACTGGATTAAAAGTTCCACATCGCTGCACTCCAGAATTGCTGCACAGCTCAATCACTGCCTGCAACGTGAAACAGTGCCCACCTGGATGACCACAGGGAAGACGGTCCTAATCCAGAAGGACAAGGCAAACGACACGGAGTTCAGCAATTACCCTCCAATCACGTGCCTCCCCTTATGTGGAAGGTGCTGACGGGCATAATCTACGAAAGTGTCTACCAACATCTAGACTCGAAAAAGCTCCTACCCGACGAAGAGAAAGGATGCCGCAGGAACACCAGGGGAACGAATGACCATTTGCTCGTCGACAAGCTCCTCACGAAAGATGCCAGGAGCAAAAAGAAAAACCTAGGCATGGCTTGGGTTGATTACAAAAAAGCCTCCGACATGGTCCTCACACATGGATCCTGGAAATTTACGGCATCGCCGGCAACATCCACAATCTGATTGCGACCACCATGCCCAACTGGAAGACCCAGCTCACAAGCGTCAATAAACACCTCGGCGAGGTGAGCATCAGACGTGGAATCTTCCAGGGTGACTCCCTATCTCCACTACTCCTTGTCCTGACCATGATCCCCCTCTTCGAGACCCTGAACAAGGCTGGCCAGGGCTACAACTACAGCCGTAGCACGAAGCTCAACAACCTGCTTTACATGGACGATCTGAAGTTCTACGATCAATCAAAGGACCAAGTAGAGCAACTCCTTAATATTGTCCATCAGTACTCCCAAGACATCAAGATGCAGTTCGGTTTTAACAAATGCGGACTTCTTAACATCGAAAGGGGAGAGGTTACTGCGTCCGAGGGAATCATCATCAAAAAAGGTACCATCAAAGATATCGAGGAGTCAGGTTATAAGTACCTGGGTGTCATGGAGTATAACACCATTCTCCACAGAACGATGAAAGATTCCATTCGGAAAGAGTACCTCACCCGACTCCGGCTCATTCTGAAATCACACCTGAATGGGGGCAACACCATCAAGACCATCAACACCTGGGCCGTCCCCGTTGTCCGATATTCTGCTGGCATTATCAACTGGACCAAGAAGGACTGCGCCGACATGGACATCAAAACCAGGGTTGTTCATGACCATCTATCGTGCACTACACCCAAGATTGTGCGTAGACAGACTTTACATTAACAGAAGAGAGGGAGGCCGTGGCCTCATCAGCATCGAGGACTGCGTCGAAGCGCAAAAACGCGCTCTCTCCCACCACTTCAGAGAGACCGACGACCCGTGCGCACCCTGCTTAATAGAGGGGAAGTTGCTGAAAGAGACCGAAACGGCTGACCAGTTCAAACAGCGACGATGCCTCGATCGAACTAACAAGTCGAAGAGCATGAAGATATCCGGCCAATATCTCGAAGCTGTTCGGGACAAAATCGTACCAGACTCTTGGAACTGACTTCTGAGGGGTGAGCTGAAACGGGAAACAGAAGGCACCATCCTGGCAGCTCAAAAGCAAGCCCTCAGAACCAGATTTATCCAAAGCAAGATCAATAAGAGAAACGTCCCTAGTAACTGTAGAATTTGCAGGAGCACGGATGAAACCATCAACCACGTAATTAGCGAATGCATAGTGCTGGCGCAAAAAGGAGTACAAGCGCAGGCACGATAAAGTTGCCCGACACCTTCACTGGACCCTCCTGCGGATCCATAACAGGTACGACCACGAACCTGCGCCCTTGGTTGAAAACGAAGCCGTGCAGATCAACTGGGACAAGAGGATAGAAACCGACAGAGTACTTCACGCCAACCGAACAGACATCGCCGTATAAGACAAACAGGAGAAGTCTGCCAAACTGATCGACATTTCAATCCCCTTCGACTCCAGAATCGTGGACAAGGAAGCGGAGAAGAAGGAAAAGTACCGTGACCTTGCCATCGAACCCCAGAGACAGGGGCAGATGAAGGTGGATGTCGTTCCAGTGGTCATAGGAGCTCTGGGGCAATGCCCAAGAATCTCAAGACTGCCCTGCGAGAGCTGAAGTACAGCCATCTCCACCCAGGAACCCTCGAGAAAAGCGTTCTGCTTGGAACAGCGCACATCATTCGCAAAGTGCTCGGAGCCTTAGTTTGCGGGATGCGACCCGGTGCTAGAACGTAGAGCTAAACATCGCTCAACCAACCCAATTTTGCCTCGTGAAATCCCCTCAAGATTAATAATAAGATAATATGTTATCATCCATTGATCTTCTACATCTCAAAAAGACTCACTAACAATATTTCAAAACAGTATTAATGATCAACACTAAAAATAAGCTACAGTAATGATAGCTGCCCAAACAATACCAAGAGATAATCCCATCAGTACAAAACTCTTTGTCAATTACAGTCCTGCCCCAAGGCTGCCTGTCACCATTGTTGTCACATTGTTTATCACTGAGTTCCACGAAATAACAATATTATTGCAAGGCCACGACACAGTTGCAAAATGTATTGATGTTACAGCAAAACGAAAATCGGAAAGTTTATTATATTCACGTGGTCATGTACGCAGAGCTTCAATTATGCAAGTGTACAAAACGAAATACTGCAAACTTTAGCGGAATGAACGAAATTTACCATAAAATAGAATGATGTGAACTCACAAGAGGAGCATCAGTCAGTTGCAACTTTTATTAACCTAGTCGCGAGTGTGTCGATGCCAGCTGCCTACAAGTTCACAGCGACCATTATTCTTTCAACAGTTATATAAAGAAGCACCTCATGTTGCTGTCAGCTCTGTTAACACAATTCAAATAATCAATGCCAAACTACTTTGATATATAACTGTTAATTTGCAACTGTGATTGTACATATTAATTGTAGCATCACTAGCACAAAATCTAAGACACTTAAACAATTTGGGAAGATTTTTTTCAGCTCAATAGACAATTTTATCTTTCTTTTGAGGCTTCAGACTTTATGGGTTTCCACGAAAACTTTTACTTTCCCTACAGTTCACAGACAATGTACTGATCCAACATACTTATAGCGTAGTTCTGCAGCCGACCGTACGATACCATCAATTTTCTTCAGTACTTTTTACAAACAACACGAAAAATATTTATAACGCTGAAACAGACGATACATAACATGAAGTTCATCCAACATTTTGAAAGAACTAAGCGCGGTATTATAATGCTTAGTTCCATTAAAATGCGAAAAGAAATTCGAAAAAGCACGATTCACAGGGACTTGCTTATAACTACCAAAAAGAAAGTAGCCAACATTTTAACGACTTTTTAGTGTTCAAGCAAACCGTCGACATTCCCCAGAACATTGCTTTCACTTTAGTTTCATAAGCATCTTAAAGTCGAGAAAGGGATAATGTAGAAAACGGATGATCACAGTTACGCTTTCTAAATACAGAAATGCTAATGATGTAAGTATGAAAATGAACACCGATGAGACAACACAAAAAGTACATTCTAAAGAAAGATACCTTCTTCCAAGTATTTGAAGCGCTTGACGCAAATTTAGTAAGTTTTACTTCGCTTTCATAAAGTACCTTGCCACTGCAACAGGTTAACTATGTTGGAGTAGAGAATAAAACTTATATTTTTTAATTTTTAATGATAAATTTATACGATCAGTGATTACGACTTTGGAAAAGCGAAAAAAATTTAAAATGATATATTTTGATTTCACCTCGCCCTTTGATAAGGAGGAAGCCACTACTACACATTATTATTGTTATCATTATTATTATATTCAGTAGTTTAAGCCTCCGTTGCCACAACAATGGCGATCTTACAGAGGAAGAAGCAAGGGACACATAGTATGACGATAGCATTATGGGGAACCCATGCACGAAGGTGTTCCCACACAGGATCAACGCGCATGGGAACAGCAAGTCAGCAAAGAGGAACACAACTACATATTACTGGACTATTTTGCAGCTGATTAAGCTTTACGTTTGGAGGTCGTTTTTACGGCATTCTGACCTAAAATGTGTTGAACGTTTTGTTTAAGTGCAATGCACGCGCGTTTGTGAATTAAAAGAACTTTTGTCGCGTTGCAATTGCAAGTCATTCCAAAGCGTCTACACCAAGCTCATGAAATGCGTGCTGTATGTTTCGAATTGAAAACAATTATTTTACTTCTATTCATCTAAAGTAAAGCTATGTCTCCTTTCAACGTGCAGAAATTAGTCTGTGGCTATAATGGCACTGTATTTGAAGATGCACATGGGCCAGTATTGACTCACTCAGTTCCGCTCTGATATACAAACATCTAATCATGCGGGGCAACTTCTCTCCAGCTATCAACAATTAACTCTTCAAATGAAGTTAAACGAAGAGCGTGCTACTGGAGAGCCGCAATAAAGCAACTAATTACTGGTGTTGAGTGGATTTAGTGTACGGTTCAAAAAATACCAAATGAGGCATCGGCTTTGTGAAACGCATCACCGAGCAGCGAGGAGAAAAAGTGTCATGCACGAGGATTTACTGCAGTGGTAAATTGTTGCCATCCTGTAAGGGCCTCCGTGTTCTTTTAGTAAAGATTTAGCAACTGACAGTCATCACTGAACGGGAATTCATTCTTTCCCCAGGACATCGTGGAAATATGGTATTGTTTTCGCAGGATAACGGTTCTCCCAACAATCCTCACAATACGAGAGAGAATTCTTACTTTCGCGCATAGAAATGGCAACAATTTGGTACCGAACTTCCAAGATAACGGTTCCCGTAATTAGTATCAGAATTCGCTGTACATTCTTACTCTGGGGTACGCGTATGGTGGTGATCCGATATTGCCCTTGCAGGACAACGGAGCTCCTGACAAGTATCAGCAGAAGGTGAATGAATTTTTGCCCAGGTACAATGTGATGAATGGCGTACTAATTATAATCACAGTACCCACATCACCAATGGAATAGAAAACATCTCCATATGCACGCATCATCAACAGTTACGGTAGCTATGGTGAATATATTCAAATTGAATTGCTTTCAGTAGCTTAGTGAAAGTAAAACCGTATTTGACGTTCATATTGAGAATACATGTATTGTTGTTCAGAATTACATCAATTCCTACACCTCGGTAAGCAAAATTTGCAATGTTTTACCTCATCTACCCCTTTTAACGTGCAATGCCAATACTCCACTCCCTGTGGTTATCACTGCATGTAAGAACACTAACGGGTAAGTTAGACAGAGAACAAGAAAGTGGGTCTTGAAAAAAAGAACGATTAGCAGACATCAAGCTAAGACGTAGTCACGGTACTAGTACAATAAACAACACCCATGGTGCCTATCATTTTCAAGTGCTATAAATACTGAGATAACTGTAACATGATACAAATAAGAAAAGCTGACTCACTGAGAGATGGTGGTGAAAATGCTAACAGCTATCTCACTTGCGTCGGTGTGTCGCTCGATGTGCCTGCACCTTGGTGAGAATATTTATGTGTCATATTGGACCAGTGTTGCATGGAGGAGTTGACTTTACAACGCAGTCTCGTGCTATTATTGGTTGTAGTATAAGGCTGTGTGTGGTATGTGGGCTGTGAATCCAGGTGAAATCATTTGGTGCGCAATTCTGTGGGTGACTTACTGGCCAGACCCACGTGATGTTATAGCCAAGTGATGAAGTGCGTCATTTGTTGCCTCTACGCAATTTTCAACGTCGTAAATAACTCATCAGTGGCAATATACATTGTGATGAACATAAAATTCAATTAGAATGTCTTTTCATAACTTTATCATGAGAAATTTACTACATATAGAGCTTCTCGTAGTGCCGCTTTTTAGAATAGTTTCGAGTCGCTGTCGTTAGAGCGCACCCGCACTTCCGCGCTACTCCAGTGCTACTAATACTTGTCAGCTATGGCTTATTCGTTGGTGTTCATGTATCATGAATTACCTGTTTTTTTTTTCAATCCTGAATTTCTTTACACACACGGTGGTTTTATTCGCATCGCACTCCACACTCTACAGATCAATTGACTTTGACTACTTCAGCAACTGAATGGAATGAATCCAGTGATCAAGACAAGCAAGTCCTCTCGAAGCAGACCCTGATGGAGGTAGTAACATTAATGTCTCTCCCAGCGACCGACTTCTGCCCTGGACGAACACTCGCGGATGAGCGTCAAAGGTGCAATCAATAACAATTTATGGGGATGAGCAGGCAGTTTCTGCTCTAGCATGATGGGGATTGTAATTCACTGAAGAAATCAAACCGAGAAAGATTTCGTAGGGTAATTCCAGAAATGAAAAGTGGCAAATTATTGTAAAGTAATGTCAGAACTTAAAACTTTAGGATAAAATCGTTCACTAATCGGCGATTTTGAAACTACTAACAAGCTGTGTGTGGAACAAATCTTATATTAGCACGCATTTTTGTAAGTTGTCCCTATAATGTTTAACAATTTCGCTCACTGTCCTTAAAAACAAAACGTGGAATGATTCATGGGTATGAAGAGTATTTTATTCGGAACAATTTTATCGTTTCAAGGCAGGGGTAAAACTACTTTTTCAACAATCTATATAGCCAAATTTACATGCAGTTACAGCCAGCAATACCATAACACTTCACAAGCGTGCTACAAATGTTTATAACACCCAACACTGCATCGTAATTTTGTCATAGTTAAGTAAGATAATCAGCATACTGCTTGAGTAGATAATAAGGCTAATTACTTCTTTGTTTCTCCTAACAGGTGCGGAAGGCAGCCATGATTACTATTTAAGTAAGGTCATCTTGCCTGTTTTCCGTGTGGTTTTCTTTTTACATTCTCTACAACTCAGCAGTTGTGTTATCAATGTGTGACTCATTTGTGTTCAGCACGAAAGTTCTGACGTCTTTTTGCTGAAGTGTTTCACATTTTTGACTCGTGTTAAGTTGACATCCCAAAATTACAAAAAGTTTGGCACACGATCACCTCACCACAGTGTGTACGGCGTCCATGTACGCGAACGAACTGTGAAATGGACAAAAAATGGACTTGCTTGCATTTCGACAAATTATGACCCAATTTTACTTCGATATCGAATGCTGAGCTGCGAAAGATGAAGCGCACAAAGCGTTGTTTAGAAAAGAAATTGTACGATTAAATGAGTGTAACTCATTTACACCATTTTCGATAGCTTGTGAAAGCACAAATTAATTTAACAGGTTGTATTGGTCGATGCTTGGCCGATGTGAGTTTCCAAATAACTCATCAAACTTAGAGGGAATCAAGGTACTGAAGAACGCAGGGAGCATTGCGGCTCTTATTATTTTTATTAAATCACACCAGACTGGCGGCGTAGGAACGGAGAAACTCCATGAGATTAACAAACCCCCACGCAACCAGCCCGGCGGGTAGAGAAAACATAAGAATGAAAAAAAGAAGATCCGAGATCACAGAATAACTCTGTCTACAGATTGTTTAAAGCTGCCAATACAAGCACCAGCAAAGACAGAGCCATCAAGACCATTCCAAACATCCACACACGATGGAAAAAAAACGAACGGGAATACTGGCTAATGAGACCGGTGCCCCATCGAAGCAACAAGAAGCGTGCAATGCAACATATTTTTGTTGCTTTGAATAAGTGTAACACCAGGTACAGCAATCTACTGTCCCCACCGACGCAACCCAGATCGCACGACACACCATCGTTCACAGGCGCCATGTCTCCCGCAAAAATAGCACGGCTGCGTTTGTAGTGCCAGTGGGGTCCTGGCCTTAAGCGAATAGAGCAACACACTCGGATGCAGAGCTGAGGGAGGGCGTTCACTTGACCATCGTGTGAACTCACCTCGATACATAACCCATTTTATACAACTGCTGATATCATGCAACTAACTCTCTGACCAGTCACAGTTTTCACTGCACCCCTGCAGAATGGAACTAAGTGCTATAACATTCGTATTAACTGCGCATTATTACGATCGTTACAAAACACACAAGACTTTATTGCCAGTCCAACACGTATCCACGACAGCAGGGTGATAGTAAACTATCATCGTTACATACGAGAATCGCTGGGTGAAGAACCACTTCATGCACAAAATTTATCGAAGCACTGTATTTTTTATGTGTTTTGGGCATTGCGGTGATCGCTAGTATGGTGCACAGGGCACTCTTACGCTGTGTGGCACACCTAGCTGTAGTTGATATTTTCCCCCTCTTACAACTGTGTCACTCGTTTGTAGAGGTGTGTGCATATAACTTAGGTACCTAGTATTTCCACTTGGTCTCATTTCTCATCAGTTTATTTGAGTGTAACTAGATTATATTAGATTATATGTGGGTAGTGGAAAACCCAGAATCCCCATTTGCAGAGAGAAGACGATACCTATATTACGTCCTCAATGAGCCACCATCATCCTATTATTTATGAAAGTTGAATAGTGAAATCATACGCGTCAAATAATTTGGCTATAGTATTGAGACTTTTCATTACCTCCGCCGAGGTTATGTTTTCGTCGGAATTGTCTGTCCGTCTGTCTCTTGTCTCTTATGCAGTTTGACTGTTTCTCTGTCACTAAAATAGCTAAAAAAGTTATGGCCTGATTTTCCTCAAATATACAAGGGTTGTTCAGTATGTTAGGAGGAACAGATAATCAACTTTTGGTGAAGATTCATTTATCCATTGTTTGTTTATCTGCTTTATTTTTCCTAAGGCCATAACTCCAAAATCTTTGGACAGATTTTTATTTAATTTACACGAGTTGTTAGGTATATCACGAAGCGTAATTAAATGACCAAATTTTTGTTATGATCTATTTGTTAGTTCGTTAGTTTCTTGCTGTTTTTAATTCTATGCTTGTTAGCACACTAATACAAAAAGTTACGTTAGATCTTTATGAAGTTTACAGGAGTTGTTGGTAATGTTTAAAGACATAAATGATTAAAATTTGGTGATGATCGGTTGATCTGTTTGTGAGTTTGACTAATTTTTGTCAGAATGAGTGTCAGCAGCATTATTCATCAAATTTGAACTGAACTTGAAGAAACATAGTGAAACTGTAAATACTGATAAAAGGCACAAATGATAAGATTTTAGTGTTAATACAAAGAAAATTATGGTCTCAGCAACAATTTGAGATCTTCGTTACCTTTGTCTTGCTTGGCGGAGGTACCTATGCGCTTTCAGAGTGCTCTACTTGGACCTTGCTTTAAAAATATTAGAAAAAAAACATACGGGAAAATCAAAGAAGTGAGAGCTCGCAGGACTAGCTGCGTAGTAATGGCATTTATTTTGTCATGTTGCGTTACAGTAAATCCTTCCAGCGTTATCAATGTCTTTACACTTTTGCGGTGACTAAAACTGAAGAGCAAATTCGAAATAGAGTCAAAATTGCGATTTGTATCAGAGGAAAACAGTTCGCTCGGACGGCCCACAAAAGCTGCGCTTCTTGCAGTTCTGCGCCAAGATATCTCAACATTGACTGTCTTTCTATCTCATAACTGTAGGTAGCTGTATATATTGTGCACTAAAAGTCACGTAATACCCACTTGTTTATGAAGCTGAGACCAACACATTCAGCAGTTGACGCAGTTTCATCCTTTAAAAGAGCCTATCGTAAGTGGTTTCGTAAACAAGTTCTATTGCAAACGATCAAAATATTGGCGTGGAAGGACTACATGTATAGGATCGATGCGCTGCATTTAGTCGGGTGTCAGTGAAACACTTGATGCAGAAAATCCGCAAATATATTGATATATGAATTGATACACAATTCACTAGGTGAACTGTAATGCTTGCGAATCACTATATATCAACGCACACAGTCTAATCTTTCGGACGTGTTATTAATGATACTATACCTACGAAAAATAAAGGTTCCCTGTAAGCATTAAAGGGTTGACATAATTTCCAAATCTTTCTATAGGCACAATACGTACCCAGTCAAAACATGTTCCAGTAACTAGTGCGCTGCAATTCTTTAACTGGCAATATAAAACACCGCCGCCATAACTTATTCGAGCTGCAATCAGAGCAGGTGGCGCCTTGATGCGCGATGTAGAAGCTCATGAAGAAGAACTTCCCGAGCTGATAGTGCAAGAAGTATTGACCGAACGGCCGTTTCTCAACTGCAATTTACTTGCATTTTTATCAAATAACTTTTCAAGATAGGCAGTAAACTGGAATAAGGACTGGTCCTGCACGTAATTGAATTAAATATTAACCAGTGCAGTACGACTGCATTTAGCACAGAACTTACCGCAAGCTGTTCTATCGACAAGAGCATCATGTAGAAAACAACGGACATATCCTGACTGTATATACTTTATTTTCTTCAGCAAAGAACTTCCGTCGGCCGACCATAAACTGAAGCAGGTATCGATTGACCCGTCATGTTGTAAACTGAAGCATCGACCGGCGCATCAGGTCCAGACCCGAATGTTGGCCGCTGGGGATGGCAGCCCACGACCACCAGCACTACAGTTATATCAGATAATTATGACGCAGCCAAACTTTCCCCATCACAGATACGATCAATGCGTTCACATTGCCCAGAATTGGCAGAGACTGCGGGGATGGCGAGTTCAGGGACGCTAAATGGCGTGATGGGCATATGAAATTAATTTTTATTACTTGACACACGATTGAATCCCTACGGAACACGTGCAGTGAGAGCACCTAAAATAGCTACCGTCAAGGTTGAAAATGCTGACGTAGGGAAGGCCGACACGATACTCACAGTAACATAGCGCCCACACGCGAATGACTAATAGAAAAAAAATTCTCTAGATCAATAAAGCAGACGTTGATGAGCTAAAAAAAAGCATTCTAAATCACCGTGACGATAATAGGCCTCTTCCTCCAATATCGATGATGCCGAAGCACATCCATTACGCCCACATCGCCAACGAAGTCAATTGATTGTCTTAATATAGATACAGATTATACAAGAAAGAAATGGTAGCAGTTAGATCCAGATAATTTGAGTTTCATATCTCCAGGAATCAGGCTGATTATTAGCCATCTTGTCTGAAAATCTAACGTTGCTTATTGATGTATTGATTTGAGCTATTGAACAGAGCTCAAATGAAATGAAGTGGAAGATTGAAATAAATTACAGATGCACAAAAAAAATCAAATTATAACATTGCAGTAAGCACCAATGTGAGTTTCTATCCTAGTATACAATAATACACGGTTTGTGGGCTGCCTGCTTGGTGGGTTGTTTTCTTCGTCCAGATGTGAAGCACGAGATAGGAGAAAATTCGTCTTTTGAAGGTGTTCAGGGACTGTTGTGGATTACGACAGAAATATAGACGGCTTACAATCAAATGCACTTCTAGTTTTACCTAGTTTGTTACGCTGCGAACGCATATAATCTTTAGCTGCCTTCCTTTTGCTTCACATTCTTCACTTGGATTGGTTTATAATCAATTCAGCATAATTTCTTTTCAGCCCTATTTCTGCACATGACTTGCAACTTAATGCTGAGCAGAGGCAAAATATCTTCAGTTTTTCTTACCGCCAAATTTTGATTTTGATGTGGTGGCTGCTGGTGTCCATGTTGCGCTGAGCGTTTGCGGTGAAGTAATTTATTTTAACTTTTTTTTCTTGGTGATGCTTGCCATTCAAACGCTACAAATTCGTGCAGGTGAAACATTTTGCAGTGCCAAACTTATATTGGCATTGGCCATATATATATATTTTTTTTTTTCTTGATCATCAAGCCTGCACGTATGATGCAGCTTTGAAACGAAATCTGTACCACACGACAGTACAATAGAAAAGTTCATCACAAACAGATTAGCGTAATGTTTGAAAGCTGCGTACTTCTTTCATCTAGTTAATAATGAAAATTTGTGATGGAGGTCAGATCTTTTTCAGTAGTTAAGCAGCGTCTCTACAATCTTGACCAACATCAGTTCAAAAATCACATTCGTTTTCGTTTTATAGAGCGCTTGAATCAAAGACAGATGACACCCAGATGCTTGCATAAAGACGAGCTGATTGTAAAATACTTGCATGACTTCGGGCTTAACGTGATTCAGACGGCCAGCGCTCCCTCTCTGTAGAGTAGTAATCTGTTCCCGCAATCGGAAACCAGAACAACGTTCGTTCGTTTCTGTAGAATCCTTTTTCTCTCTATTCTCGTCTAAGGCTTCTTTCAACAAAAATGGGCTTTAACAAAGTTTGCAAGCAACTCGACTTACAGCCGTCTCGGGCGTATCATAGCTATTCCTGAGACAGAGAGGGATATAATAAGTATAGTTTCGTTGCACTGACTTAGGACGTCTTCGATTGGGTCGTTGGAGTCATGCACACTTCACGTAACTTGTCCGAAACTGCAGACAGGTGCCCTGGCTTCGACCCGTTTATTCACGCTTCAGTCATTAACTTAAAATTAATCACCTGTGAGACTTCAACGAACTCAATCTTACTTCGTAAAATGGAAATTTCAGTAGATTTAACTTAATCGAGTACCTAGTTTCTAAGAACTGCAACGCGATTCAAAGTGACAAAGCCAAAGGTCCTGTCTGCAGGTCCGGACAAGTTAAGTTAAGTGAAGTGTGCTCGGCTTTGACGACCCTATCGCAGGCGTCCTTAGTACAATTTGTCATCAATAAATATTTTATCTATGCTTTGAGTTAGTTAGGACTGCTCTGAGAAAAGAAAAAACTTGGAAACTTGATTAATTTAATTAAAGGAAACAGAGCATGCAATGTTCACTAGATGCAAATTCCTTGCCTTCGTCTCAGATTGCCAGGTCAATTAGTATATTTTTAAACACCAGATTGGTGAAAGTCTACGTTAGCCGAAAATTTTCTCTGTTTCACTGCATAAATAAGAAGCATTAGATTACCCGTGATCATTCCTAAAACTGAGCTCTAGATAAATGCAACTGAAAGGTCTGTAACAATACCAAGCTGCAAACCGATGCTTACTAGGGCTAGGAAATTACTTTGCTCCGAATCTAGACCACGGCTGGAACAGAAGAGGAGCATTCGAGTATAATAACCCAGAGATTCTAGCAAGTATTTTTGTTTTATGGCGGATGATATCGAAGGACGAAAGCTATTTCTTGTTGCAGTAAATTTGGTCGTTCTCACCACCTCTAATACTGTAACCCGCCCAAAGCTCCAGCTTCAGCCGTGCAGGGCAGCAGCATGCACAACATCAGTCCTATCAGCTTCTCGACAACAACCACGAACGCTGATGAGGTGCCAGTGCATATTCTTTACTCGTAATTTACCGCTGGAGATGCTTAATTGTTAGTAAAAATCAATTCTTGCACAACGGTCCCATGTAGAATTTAGGGCCTTTGCACAAGCATTGTGTGTTCAGCCTGCTGTTGGTGTCCATAATGGAAATTATTTTCGTGGTGACCAACCGCTGAAGATTATTATAATTTTCGGTATGATAACATCAACTTGCAAAATCCACGTGGACTACGGGCACCCATGCATTTACGCATGGATAAATGCACAATCTAGTTTTGTACTGGAATTGTAATAAGTTTGAAATCAAAGTTTTAAACTGAACTAAAGCTATATGACAGGCGTATTAGAAAAGCTACGCTATGTTTACTCTGAAAATTTCAGCCTAATATATCTATACTAGAGGGCCCGCGCTGTCAAAATATGAAAGCGAATAATTTGTGATGAGCCGTTCTTCAGTGATCATACTTCTTTTTCGTTATTGCAACTACTAACCTGAAAGCGCCTGGATGTGAGCGTTTACAGCTGCACAAGTACTCATCATCGAAACTTTCTCTCTCATTGACATGGAGAAAACAAGGAGCTTCTAATGGGAGGAGCAAGCCAATCACTCTTTGGACGAGTAAACACATGGCTTTGTCACGAGATCAAAGCTGGCGTTTGGAGTCCTTGAATAGGCTGAACTGCTCTCATGCAGTAAGATGAAGGGGTCAGCATATATAATTAAAGAAGATACAGACAGGCAGTTCATCAATACTTTTGAAAAGGCAATCGTGTCTGAAGATTTATACCCCAGTGCTCACCCTATTACTTTCATCATAAGATGGTATACATCATACAAGTTTCCTTTATATACTTCCATCCGCTCGAAATTTCGTCGATGGTTAATGGCTTCAAAAATTTGAGCTCAGGACTCCTTCCTATACAGGCTGCGTGAGGCAATGCCACTCTCCGATTGGATATGCCACTCAGCCAGTTCAAGGGGAAAGTTTACTCGAAACGCTCCCGTAGGGTAAATAGAGAGGGCGCGCTCCTCCCTATTAGAACCTCCTTGCAAAAAAATTCACTGCAATCAGCAAAGCTCAAAGTTATTGTCTCGATTTGGTGTCAAGGATACGGTAGAATCACCTATTGGTCCAACAGTTTGCTGCTTTGCGAAAGCTGTTCCATCGACCACTGAATTAAGGTTGACAGAATAACCGGTGCAACGAAATACTGTGAAGGAAGAAACTAAGAATCAAGATGCATGAGAGTGCTAATGGAAGCTTCAGATATAGGATCTTCAGTGCTGCGAATTCAACTTCTGCAATGCAAGAAGTGCATTCAGACATAAGGTCACCCTATACTTTGCCGTAGATTCGATGCATGGAGAAGCTAATACTCGTTCAAATCAGACAAAGCCTTCGATATCTTCATTGTTTGAATTTCAACTGTCGCTGATTAAGATACGTTTGCTATCAACTGCAGCCTCGTCAAAGTTCTACCAATTCGTTTTCAGCTGCACCCGTGAAATTCTCACCGTCTACAAGTTTGCCATCATCTGCAACGCGGCCTATTTTCTACCTATCAGTTTTCCTTTGAACTTCAGAGGACGAGCAATGACTGCAACCTGGGCTAATTTCCGCCTATCTGTTTTGTTAACGCGTGACAGAAAATGGATATAAATAAATAAACAGATAAACAGACAGTTATAAAGTGTGGCAATAATGATAGCACATTTTGAAATTTTGCAACAAGTTTAAAAATACAGCATCAATCTAGTTGAAATTTTAACTGAATAATGTTACTTTAATTAGTTACCGATTCCTTATAATCATTAGTGTATTCGTTGTCTTTTCAAAATTTTACCACGAAAATAATAGTTTTTGGGTGTAAATCGGGTGGATATAAAGATAGCATATATGGAAAAAATTGTATTTTACAAAACAATGAAAGCAAAAAAAAATAAAATTCTTAATATTTACAAGCGTTGCCTTTTGATTGCAACACCTGTGCACATCGGTTATTCATAGAATTAATTAAATTAGTGAGCATTCCTTCAGGGATAGCCTCCCAGTATTCATTTATGGTCTGCCACAAGCTTTCTTTATTCTGAAATTGTCTCCCATTGGCGTAAACATGCCGTGAGAGTATCCCTCAAAGATTCTGAATTGGGTTTAGATCGGGTGACTTAGCAGGCCAAGCTAAAGTGGCGATATTATGGGCATTAAGCCAATTTGTGGTCAACCTCGCTGTGTGAATGACGGCATTATCTTGCTGGAACACCGCTTCTTGCTGATGTTTATCAGTTT
>LQNS02000210.1:6374722-6418828 GCA_001587735.2 Parhyale hawaiensis
CTGGCTCTCTCTTTGGTCGCAAACTGCGGCACCACAGAAGACACCCAGCAGAGTGACTCCACACACGTGGGGTGACGTGAACAACGTCACCTGGACTTCTTCCGAAGACTCTCAAGGTAAGTGGCACTAGCTAACATATCAACAAATCCTTTAATGGGCATACAGTTCTGTTACCACGGACACAACAAAACTTTCAAACAAATTACGTAATTAGGACCGAGTAAGGGCGAGTACACATGTCCCTCACCGTATCGCGTTCAGTCAAACTGATGGACGCGGCGCGTTGATTTGATAGCAGCTGCAGCAATCGCCGGAGGCTGAATGATGAAGCATGTCCAGTTTTTGAACACGCTGCATCATTCAAGTTCAGTAAACATAACCTATAAATACCGAATTTATCCTCTATAGCGTTTTCAAATCATGAACAAGTCGACAAAAATGTTTTTTTTTATTGTCACCTCAACGATCAGAAACACTGTGCACAAGAAAACTAGATAACCTAAAAACGTTGAATGAACACAGACCTCATCTTTGATTTGATCGCTCTCTATTGATTTTTCTTTCATCGGTTTATCAAAAATTCTAGAAATAGGCTGTTTGTATCAAAATCAGGCTATATGATTATGGATACGAATGTGACTTTAAACCGACGTGAAATATATGCAAAAGCGTAAAGAAACGATATCATAACTGATCGCGCGGCGTCATTCATTTGAATGAATGACACATCTACGTGTGGACAGAGACAAAAAAAAGTTAACGCACAGCTCGTGTTCATTTTCGCGATTGAATGCGTTACGATAAGGGACGTATAAACTCGCCCTAAGGGGAACAAAAAACTGTGAAGTGAAGTCGGCTTAATTCGACAAAAAATATCAATATTTTACGATGACGAGAAAGGAAATTTAGGGAATCCTCCATTCATTAGCTCTTAGACAAGTATCACAAGACTGGCGTGCGAAGTGTCAATCATCATAAAAAACTCAAGTGTGGATCTAATTTAAATAGAAACAAAAATTTAATCGTTGATGAGTACCATCTTATTGAACTGTATGTTAAATCTTGTGATGCGAAAAGTAAAATGCAAACGGATTCTTCTCAGTACGTGAGTGTGCTGCGGGTACCGATGCTAGAAGAGATGGAGAACTGTGCCCTGGACCTCGCCAGCGTCACCACGGACGACATAACTGCGGGGGGAGCTGTAGGAGAGCTCGCCGATATTGCAGAGGAGTGGAAAATGGTAAGTTTTTGCCAACCCTTTTAACAATAACGCTCTCGGTTCATGCAGTTTTTTTCTAAGTTGTCACCGTACATACGGAAATATTTGCTTCATACATAACTAAATTCGTCGTGTGAAAATATGTTATTTTTTATCACTAGTAGCGTTAGTAGAGCGGCTATACTAGACTACGCCAATCCTATAACTTGTTCTCTATATATGTGGCACTTTCTATGCCTCATTAGGGGTGGCTATAAACATTAAGCTTGTACTGCGAAGAATGGTAGAAATATTTCAAATATCAACATAGCAACAGGTTAATATTATATTCTGCAATTTGCAGATTTTAGACCTGCTGTGGAGCGATCCCCAGTCAGGCTCAGGCTGTGAGCCCAACACCTTCAGAGGCGGCGGCACGTACTTCGGCCCCGACATCACCAGCGAATTTCTAGACGCTAACGGCTTCAGCTACTTGGTGCGGTCCCACGAGTGCAAGAGCGACGGCTACGAGCTTATGCACGACGGCAAGGTGCGCTGGTGCTTACATTAGTTCGCTGTTTATTATATTTGTATTAGCAGAAGACACCATCGATAGACGGTTTTGTAGACTCTGCGCCAATCACACTGAATTTATGAATAACTCGAGCACTTAGAGAGTGTATAGCTCCGCCTAGCAGGACAACGTTAACGAAAGATTCAAATTTGTTCTGAAACTGTGATATCCTTACCAGCACTGAAATTAGGTCACTTGTGCTTAATGACAGTTATAGCAGCTTGTGTAATTTTCTTGAAGATCCGTTCATAACTTTGCGAGTTATGTTGCCGACAAACATCAGTCAAACAGACCAACCGATGATTACAAAAATTTTATCATTTGTCTTTTAACATTTCTAACAATTCCTGTAAATTTTACAAAGATCTATTGGTCAATTTTTGAGTTATTCTGCTAACAAACATATAATCACACACAGAGACAAACAAACCAACACAAACATTTGGTCATTTACTCTTCATGACATATCTAACAACTCATGCATATGAATTTCACAAAAATTCGCTTAGAATTTTTTGAGTTATGGTAGTAAGAAAAGATGCAGACAAACCTACGGTTGAACGGATCTTCACCAAAAGTTACTCATGTGTGTTCTGTAAAGATCCGCCAAAACTTTTTGAATTATTTTGGTGACAGGCAAACTCGATTAAAAAACATAACCTCCTTGTCGGAGATAATTGATTTTCATACCATATTGGATCACGAAGTACATAGTCCGAATAAAAAAGAGCTAACACCGGTGAGCTCCAGATCTGCTCAATTAGACATAACTGGAAAACTTGTTGCTCTTTATTATCTATCACACGAGCAAATAGCCTCTTTTATATAAAATTTAAAATATAATTTTATACTAATCAAAAAGTGAAAGTGAGAATATATGAAAACGGACATATAAAGATAATTTTATGATAAAAATTTCTGAAACAAAGGCTTTGAGATATGAAAATATTTACCGTACCTTAAGTCAAAGTTAGCCGAACATGCATTTGCGCATCATTATCCAGCAAGGAAATTTAAGCCACTATAGGTGGTGGCTTCTTCTGTCAGACCAGCTGCTGATATTTTCAAGCCCATAATCGTAAAATGAACTATTGAATAATCATTACAATGAAAGATGATTCGTAAGACTGAACGAATTTTTGTCCGATTGCGATCAATATCGGCAGACTGCTGTACATATTTATGAGCTGATTTGTCATTTTTTCCTCCGTTAATTAAAATTTTATTAAAATGACTTGAGTTTTTTAACTGCACCTATTAACAAACTTGAGGAAAACAAGCTCAGTTTAATAGTAATAAAAATTAGGGTGATATTATATTATCACCTTTGTCTATCTAAAACCCATCAAACCGTACCCCTCCACCCTCCCTCCAGCTGAATGTCCTATCGTTCCTATACGGTTATGCCATCCATCTGTACAGCATCGCTATCCCTAAGTTATTTCAGCTGCCCTTCCTGGAGTCGGGGCGCCCATTTTGGGAATCACTAATCTCTTGCATCGCTCCAGTGGGAAGAGCGTGCCAGTTTTGCTTGATCCCTAAGAGCCCAAAACACGGACCAGAGAGCAGTTCCCCCATCTTACCTCAAAATTGGCATCTGTTAGAAAACTCTCCTTTATTTTCGTAGTTAGAAGAAGTAATGTAGCTGCTGAAGACATGCCTCTATTGCAACCAACATATCCTTTTCCAGGCTGTCCCATCAGATAGTGCAACCATGAGAATAATTGGATGATGAGTTTTTCTTCGCGTCTTTCTAGCTTATGCGAAGCAGCTAATAAGTTTTCGGAAAGGCTGTGCGCTGAAAAAAGTATATTACTGCCTTCGTTGTTTTTACGAGGGTTTCTTTTGTATTCATCCCACTTTTCTTGTCGTGACATTTTTGTAGTGCATCACAATCTTCTCGGCATCAAATTACTACGGCGAGGGATCCAACAGAGGAGCTTACGTGAAGCTCCAGGGCAGGCCGCTGGAACCTCACTACGTCCAGTACACAGCCGACACCAAGTGAGTCTTTTCCGTACTGCTTCTATATAATATGAAAAATAAAGTAGCAGTCATAGAGAACTTTAACTTAATGAGGAACTGAATCCCGTCGGTGGTATGCACGGTAGCATGAGCCTCCGTAAACACAACGTGGTGCCATGAGAGAAGATTAGGATGAACTAAGAAGCAAGTCGGTAGAAGAATGGAACCTGTAGAAGAGGGATGTGCCACACTGGATCAACGAGGTTTGGTACAGTAGGCTGAGAACGAAGAGGAATAACAGAAAAAAATATAATTAGTGGGATTATGAAAATGGAAATAACGAAAAATTCTCCGAAGGGGTAAAAGTAAGGCTAATGGTACCTAGTGGAAAGACCTCAGTCATAATTGCGGATATATCTTCCTGTGTAAACAAAGAAGAAGACGTCTCATAAGTATGAATGTAGAAATCTAGGAACCATTGCAAAAGCCGTTATAAATGCAGAAAAAAATCGAATTCTAACCAATTCTACATCTGTCGAGAGACCCATGATATTCTACATCTAAGATCACTTGTGGGCTCCATGCAGCCATCCAATTGGGTGAATTGTAGGGAGAAGGTTTCGGCCGCCTGCCTTTATTTATGTACTTCTATGACTCGGCCGCAAGTGCTCGCCTTGATTTGTTCTTCACCTTTTGCTACTCTCATCTGAAAGACTCGAGGTCTGTTCTACAAAATATACCTCAGCAATTATGAAGACTGTCATATTTGGTACGGTAGTACGTGGGTGGTATAGCTCAGGCTGACGCTATTTTCACTGTATCAAGATGCATTCAATAATTACGATGCATCGACATTTGAAACCTACAGTATTCTAGTTAATTGTAAAAATTAATCTAGTTTACCAGGCAATGGCTGAAAACCTTTTATTATGTTGGAAGAAAACATGCGGGGCAATGCAGCTGGGCATTGATGGCTCCTTGTGTCGCTATGAGCATCGTCCTCTTCGCAATACGATAGGAACGCTACGCTGCATTGTTTTGCCTTGTGAAAGGATGGGTGGTTTCGAAGTCTATCTCAGTTCCTAAGATTCATATCATAAACTTCAAAATGGTGGCATAATAGAATTGGCATTTCATATTGCGTTAACCAATCACTGGTACATTAACAGGAAAAACTTACTTCTAGCTCTTATTTGGTAAGAGCTCAGCCATGCATGCCATGATTTGTATCAAAGTATGGTACAGTATAGCGGTTTTTAAGCTATGGCACTGGCTTTTGAAACCTCCACCATAATGAATTTTTTTATTGAACGTTAAATTGTATATTTACGTTTGAAGAAATCACATTCGTCTCTATAATTCTAGACTAGATGCATAATTTGATGTGTTTTTATTACATGCGAAAGTATTTTGAGTCGATATAATTTTAGCGCTTTGCCACAGCTCTGAGAATCCATCGATTTCATTTAGAGGAGATCAGTGTCAACGGTCCGTAAAGAGCGCACTTGCGTTCTCCAATTTTTTCGGCTGAACGTTAGTTCCTCCACAACTTACGGCGCAGGCTTCTGAAAATACTTTCACTGTGTAGATGCAGGTCATCTATTTCCTGGAGCTACCGAATGCGGAACATTCCAGTTAGTTTCTCAGGCTTACCGATAAATAAATGCTTCTGTGGCATTTCGGTTGTCTATTTGCATTGCCATTAAGGAGATGAACGGCAATATATGGGCACAAAAAACCTGTGCCACCCACCCACTAAAATCCGCGGCGCCGCTATTAATTGCGCAGAGTGTCACAGAAGGAGCTGGAGAGACGCCAAAGCTTGCCGGTTCTTGCTCGATGGAAGAGAATTTATTTTCTGATACAAAAATTCTTCAAAAGTGAATCGGTGCTTAATATGCAAATTTAGGGAAATGGCACGAGGGAGAAATAAACGCAGAACTTAACATCCCTCGATCCTTACTGGCCCGAAATATCTCAAGGAATTCTTCCTGAGAATAAAAACAGACTTCTCGTCCACGACTGCGCATGGCATAGCAAAATCTAAACAATTAGGTCTACCACACACTCAGCTCAGAACAAACACTGCTCGCATAACACACGAACACACGGGACGAAAGCCTGACTGTCACCAATACAGCAGAGCTTTTGCTTCGCTTCCGTGAGCTATAATTGATTTCAACGCAATAAATCTTGGATTATTAGCTTCTGCCACGAAAGTTTGCATACGACTTTGCTTTTCTAGAAATTAATTGAGCTACATATATGGTCTCAAACTGCGTGCTAATCTTTGGCATCAATTTGTTAATTCTAACTTTCCCTATCCTGCGGCCATGTAATTCTTTCGTTATCATAAATTTTCGTGGCCAAATGCCTTTCACCATATTCAGGCGAAAGCCTTTCATCCATGACCTGCCTCTAGCTGAAAAGACCTTACAATTACAAGAAAACAGCAATAGAAACTTGCAGCTTGTGGCCCTGCAAAAATATAAATCTGTTTATATTTATAATATTAGTGAATTAGTGAATGTTGCAAGGCTGCTGATCGTAGGGCCTAAATAAATAGGTGAAAAACGAGGAAAAAGTAGAGTCCACTTGGCAGCACAACCCAATTGGGAAACCCACACGCACTGGATCGTGCTGTAAATATTTGCCCACTGGCCCAGAGAAGTGCATGGCTGCAGTCGATCACAGATCGACAAGGGTAATGGCGTCAGAGACGGAAGCTCTCTATACGACAACCTGCGACCCATGACCAGCCCATTTTTCTAGATAGGGTCAGTGGCCCCGCAATAGCCGCCACACACCTACTAATCACTCAGCTAGTCAAGCGTCGCGAAAACTCGCCTGCCTAGTAAGCAGACTTGAACCTACTACACCTTCCGCGGCTAAGAACAGACACGCTCCCATCCTGCTACGGTTTCTAAAAAAGGTCATCCTCGTGATGGAAAATTTAGAAAACTAATTCATACTGCTGCCACGGGAGGGGCTTATGCTTCTTGTGCGCTCTATGGTTTACAAATAAATGAATGAAAATTTAATCCAACTAGACACACAACGATAAAAGATATGTATGTTTATGTGCTTGGAATCACTTGCTTCAAAACCACTGTACTTGACGACCTATGAACTCTCTGAAGGCAGAGGATGGTCTACAGGCCATATGGTTAGGTTATATATGTTCGCCCATCCTATGTTATGGAGAGAAGCGCCCATTGGAGGTTATGTAGGCTACATAGCTTAGCCATTAGCTAGGCCTTCGAGACCTCTCCGTTTTGTGTCTACTTTACTTCCTTCCGTTGTCAAACTTCTACTGATGTTACTTTTCTGTATTCTTCCTCTTCCTTCCAGACTTGATGTTCCCATTCGCGTTAATCCTGAGTTGGAACACCCTCGTGGATGGGTTCTACATTTCTATCGGCATACTCTTTGTCCCTGCTTTCTTTTTCTGTGAGATTGCCTTAGTTCTGGAGACAGAGGCTCAAATTAACAACTCAATACTAATTAATAACCCATAACGACGTTGTAAAAATTCTAAATTTGTGTCATATTTATTAGTAAGATCTGCGTAATAATTTCATCAGTGGCAATAAAAAAAATTGTCATTTCATATCAAAAATATTTCGACAGGCTAACATTCTGGCATGCGGCAATTTGTATTAAAGTGACCACCAACTTTACAACCAAACTACTAGTGCACACGGCCGTCAAATTGACGGCGAAGAATTACGATGAGCAATCTTTGATCGTACATTCGATAATTTGATTATGAAAGATGTTTCGCAACTGCAGGCCATACATAACAATGAAAAGATGTGGGTGCGCTGCGTTTCATATTTGCTGATCAGTACAATATTTCCTTCCGATTTCGTTAACATGCACTGAAATAATTCCTGATAAGCAAGAAATCAATGCCCACTCCAAGAAGTAAGTAAATACGAGCATATCGCTAATACACAATTATATTACTTCAATGGAAGCTGCTTTTCTCCCATCAAATGCTGTGTTATCAACGGAGAGAATTATTGGAAAATTAAAATTCGAGCAGTGAGCCGCCTCCCTCTCGTTAGCGTTCCCTTCTCTCAAAGAAATAAGAGAAAACAAAGTTTTGCTATCAAAAGCAAATAAACGTAGGATTCATCAGAGCAGTAAAATACTCCAGACGTCCACACGGACTGGGTGTCAAAATTACTGAAGCAAAAAGTGTATTATGTTTTGATATATCCTTACTTCACCAGCATCGGCTCCGTTCCAATTTCGCTTATCTGTTTTCATCAGATCGCAACACCAATAATCCATATATAAAAACAATATGTAGCTATAAGAATATATGAACACGCGCTGGTGTTTATTTATCTTGTTTGTAACTGGTACAAGTACTAATGATCTTGTCTTGGGCGGGATCAGACGATAATCAGAATTTACTGATCGTGTTCCTTCAAATCCAGGTCCGACGCCAAAGCTGATTCCGTTGAAACAGCGGCTCTGTAAACAGCTTTCCGAGTTTTAATTCACTCCAAATATGAAACTATCCGAAACTTTAATGGTGACACTTATCAGCCACAATAATAGTGACACTTGTCAGCCACAATAATGGTGACACTTGTCAGCCACAATAATGGTGACACTTGTCAGCCACAATATATTAGCAAACTTTTGGTTGGTAGACACCACAGTTGTGCCTACAAGACACAGTAAAAAGTCAGACGCTGAGCTGAAAGAACACGTTCACGATTCTTATGACTGTCGTCTGAACTCGCCTTTATTCAAAATAATTAAATTTTGGACAAACAAACAGCGAACTTACATTTTAACAAACAAGAATGACAAAAACCGGCACATTTTCTCAGAATGCATAGTCAAACGAATTTAATAATAGATATCAATAAAAATCTGTTGCATCCGACAGTCCCGGAAATATTATAGCACAAATACTGTACGCCGTTTTTTCAACAAACAAAACCCTCAAAATACGAGAGCAACTCTGGATATTGATCATCAGTTTTTATTTTCCAAAACTCTCTCTCGGCCTAGATATTTCTATTTATTGACAGTCATCGATGCACCAAAGCAAACATGCCGCGCTCGGGCTAACCGTTGGGTAAATAGAGCGAGTCTATTGCCGCTGATGCACAGCACTGCTCAGAACTGAATTAAGTGTTGGCCCTAACTTAGTGCTGCACTACTAATATGCTACTTTTTGCACTACACTGTCTCACTACGGGCTCTTAGCTTCCTCAGGAACCTCGTAACTCCTTTGCACGGTCATTCTGTTAGTCGGTAATAGAAGTTCACTGTATTTTAGTCGATCAGTGCGCAGTAACGAACTCCATAAAGTGAACACTGATTTCAATGAAATTTTCCATGAAAGGGGAAAAATGCAATGGCTGCTTAATTAATCAACAATGAATAAGTATGTGCCAGCATAAAGACAAATCTAAAATATTTAATTTGTAATGATAAGCAGCTTGCATGACAACTATTGCGTGTTCAACTCAGTATAGTTTCCGCAATGCACGCACCAACTCACTGAGAAAGAATAAATTGCAAACTGAGCTGCTTCTTCTTAATATGCGTCCTTTCTACAAATAGAGCTAGCAGCATAATACAAATTGAACTTGATACTTAGCAACATTCTCTCCTTCCATGCATCCATTCATGTCCTTCCATGCATCCATTCATGTCCTTCCATGCATCCATTCATGTCCTTCCATGCATCCATTCATATCGAGATAGGCACTGCACGACGAATTAAACACCTACATCTAACCCCGCATTCTATTTCTGGAGTCCTGTATTTGCCTTTGCCCTGGGCGAGTAATTCAAAGGGCGCCAGCATTTCTGTACAGCGCGGTACGTATATTGCCGCCACCACCACCAGCCCAGCCACAGAATGCCCCCACTGACACATCTGTCATTTGTGCCATTCAGGAACAAACATCTGACGTTACGAGAGCGGGTGGGTCGTATGGAACTGTCTGCCATCAACGAACTGAGGTGTCAGATTATGGCTTCCAGACCCGCACTGCTCAAAGGCTTCGAGGAAGCGGATCCCCTCGGAACAGGTGAGGCATCAATCATGTATAGAAGGCGACACCTCGGAAAGAGAAGTGCGAAAACTTTCGAGCGAACGCCGCCGACCTTAAGTGATGAGCTTCGATGAAATTTGGTCGCGCGAGGGATGAGCTCCGCGTCGAGAAATCATGGGAAATGGGAAGTCCAAGACCGAGAAAATGCGGCAGAGTAGCTTACTCGAAGACTGTATTTTTCAAGCGCAAAAGCTGACGAAATTTGATCGATCGAGAAATCCTCTGATGTAGAAAAATATAGTTTGCTGATGTGATATGTAGAGCTTGATGACAACGGCAAGTCATTACAGGCTGGATGTTAAAGTAAAGTACGCAACGTAATAAGTTGTTGACACAGAGGGCTACAATAAAAAGCACACTGCGTGATAATATTGTGTTCATGAAATGTAAATTCATACAATCAGTTATCCAAGGCGATAAAATTTTACTCCTTAAATTATCCCAATTGAATTTTCAGTAAGCACCGTTCTTTCATTAAATTGTTTGCTAGCGAACCAAAATAAATATGCATCCAACCAATTACCTTTCGATGACGCTGCATCTCAGTTATAACGTCCCAGCTGGCAGAGACCTCTCTATTGCAATTGAAGCCGACTTTGCGCATTCAAGAAGCTCGGAACAGGCCCGGCATGGGCAGTGTATTACATACCAGTACGATGTGCTCTGTCCAATATTTGCTGCTAGTCTTATGCAAGGAACACCGTTTGATTGACAACTCATTATAAAGATTTCTGCGTGACACTTGTGGCACAAAACACAGCAAACTAAACGAAACTAAACACGAAATCAAATTTGATACAATTTATTTGAAAAGAGAGCAAGACGGCATTAATGTGTATATGTCTCCCAATTACCTATAACCAGAAACCGTCTACTCTGCCGCGCAGTTGTAAACTTTTTTATTCAATAAACTCACCAACTATCAATGGCGTCGGGCACATTACTTGCCAATATCCGCTACATTCATTCGCCCATATCCAGTAACTCTGCTCAGAATGTTATACTTTTCCTGGCAAAAATAACCGACTAGAGATGATCAATTTCTTTTTTTTTTTGTTGACCTTCAATCGTAATCTATATTCGCCCCCATTCCATCACTCAATATAGAAAAAAAAACTGCTATAGAATTATTTTCATGTGAAGACTGACCGGTTCTGGCTGCCGGCAGGTCACATAACGGTGAGCAAGTGGGTGGAGGTAATGGAGCAGGCGAGCGAGCTCAAGTTACCCTGGAGGGTCCTCAAGGATAAGTTAGTGACCGTCGATCCCAAGACGGGGCTCGTCGACTACCAGTCTACCTTCAGGACGGACAAAAGCGCCAATGCCCAGGTCAGAAGGCTGTAGCTGTTAGCTGCTAGAAGTTACAGTTACTGTAAGGCGCAAGAATAGAGGATGAGCTGATAGTACGTGTCTGCTGCGAATACGGTAGCAATTACAAATTTGGAGTCGATTTGCTATTTAGGTTGTGCCTACCTACGAATTTTGGTCACTATAATTATCAAGATAAACAAACTTACAATGTAGCGAGCGCTAGTCTGACATGCACTACAGGAGTTACAATTCAAAGTATCAAAATGGAAGGACACTCGAGTTACATTCAGCTGTTGCTCGTATTGCAACTGGTGATGACGTGTAGATAGTAAAGATAACGCGTCAACGACTAGTCTGACGTGAAGCCCTATACCTCAAATTTATTTTTGGAAGGCTGCTCGAGTTATAATACAACTGAGGGTTTAGCTTATCGTTACAAACCTATGCACAGGATAAAAGCATAAAAGAAGAATATTCATTGAGATAGTTAGCTGTCTATACTTGCAGTGTCGCCCATAAGTGAATCACGCATGATTAATAAAAAATGAAAATCATACCGTATGTTTTTCTTTTCATCGTTGTTAAAATGAACTATATATTTGTGATTTAAAAACTTCTAAGACCATGTTGGCTTCGTACGAGAAATTTGTGAGAGACAGAAAAAGTATTGTTCATTCTTATAATTACAGAAAATAATTTTTTTTCTAGCAGCAGCCCTGTTATCCGTACTACTGAACAGACCCTCCATTAAAACACAACTCCGTTGTGTGAACCATGAGAAGCCGTCAAGATATTCAAGAGAGCCAGTATAGGTAGACAAGTGCAACGTTCCATTTCGCGAAAGATATAGGTGCTGGTTTTACACATTATATTATTATCTACTAATTTAATTACTCAGTGCATCTCTACAACAAAATCTCTCAAAAGGGCCATCCGGTTCCGAGTTATGTATTTACAGTCATTTCCACAAAAATTGAGACTTGGCCCATTATCTACTAAATTTTTCGAACCATTACATGTATTTGTCAAGGAAGGCAAACTCAACCATTGACACTGGGTGTCACTAAGCCAAATACAAGAGAACAGCTACCCCACTCCAAAGCAAGCATAAGTAATGAACTTACCATCCGAGCATTTGAAGGATTAATTATGAAAGTTCAAACTTATGCTACCAATGCAAGTCACTTTATCCAATATTTAAACTTTCCGCCAGGAGGGTCCAAGTGTTGTCGAAACCCTGTACCGGCACAAGAGCAGCCTGGAAGCCATATTCAGACTCATCGATAAGGATAATTCAGGTACGTTAACAAATTTGCGAAGTTTCTTTCAGTAAGTATACTATAGTGACATATAAAATGAGTGCCGAAATGAAAAAATATATATATTCTGCAGAACTGCAGTTTATTTGGACACACACAGCTCGCTATCGCATGCACCATCACCCAAATAGCACGAAATCTGAGCACGTTGCTGTTCAAACTCACTAAACTAGTCACCCAGACAGACGTCGAGACACTGATAACACGAGGTTAGTAACATCGCTAGTTTCTCTAAGGTTACAGCCGGGTGAAGTAACGTTGATTGTGGTCAGTTGCGAAAATTAGCGTTCATATGCTCACAACTCATATCCGCCCACCGGAATAAAATGAACCAGCAGAGTTTTGAGAATTTACTCTCTTTACTGTTAAAGATCGTTCGTGAATCTTAAAGAAAGTCTGATTCGTCTCTAACCGATTGAGTGCATCTGATCCGGTACTTCAATCTTCAGATTTCATTTCACTGCTTTGCATGGATGGCTTCAGTTTCAGGCTTTACTCGCAAATCGATTACTCATGCGAAGGCTGCATACCTAACCCGACACAAGCGAGTACGATTTGAGATTAAAGCGAACTATCAAGGTTGAGAAGCTCAGGACGAGCAAAAGCAAACCGGATTGAGATTACCACCTTCAAAGAGGACAAACCGACGACGCCTTTGTGCTCTTATCGTGCCTGCAATGATACCGAGGCCAGCACATTAGCTGAACAAATGAGCCTGGACTGTGCTTCTAGCACAATACCTTTTTGCACAAGCCAAGAGATATCGCGGGCCCTCGTGTCTCCGAGCGGCAGTGCGTGGTACGCAGGGAACCAGAAGATACCCATCACTAACGCCCCGCGCTCGAGTTAAACAAAGAAATGAGACATAAAGTCGTATAGGCCAGGTACTCTTATAGGACTCCCTCAAAACCCGTGCATACATAGCTACTTGTACTATTTACTCTTTGTGACCAAGCCATGCGAGAGCTCTAAGCATTGCCTGCTATTTAATGTTCATGTGTTTTATATTTTTGCACTATTCCAAACTGTTGACTTGAGCACAGAGTGCTCATATTATACAGGGTACATGACTGCAGGCGAGTCCGAAGACGCGTACGGGCTGCGGAAACTCCATGTCTTAGCACCAATCGTGTTTATACTGTATATAGCCTTCCATAATACAATCCTAAGCTAACCTAACAGTAGCGTGCTTGTATTACAGGATACATAACACCAGACGAGTTCAAAGACGCGTGCGGTCTGCTGGAACGCCATGCGGCTCTGCCTAACGAACAAATAGCTGACCTGGCTGCCTCCATGGACATCAACAAGGATGGCAAGATCGACTTCAACGAGTTCCTCGAGTGCTTCAGGATTGTGGAGAGCGGCTTTGGGGAGCAGGAGGAAGACACCGACGACGATGAAGATGACTAAAGGGACTGACGGGTTTCCTGAACCTGATTGCGGAACTCGGTCTCCTGGGACTAAATCTCGAAGAGCTAATGACCGTGAATTGTAGCCCCACTGAGAACGAGCTTTCGAATGAGACCGAGATAAAAGCGATGGGCTAAACAGCAGTGAAGATGGCAGTCATGATATGGGCAAGGACAGTAATGGAGAGGCTGCTTCTCTGCAAGTAATGACCTTAGAAGATTTTGCAGGTTACTCGAAGTAACTGAAGATCCTGTAGGTAATGTTATGCGAAGTAACAACGATATATTGTTGTAGTTGGTGGGTACTGCAGCAGAATTCAATCAAAGCTGAGCCACCAGGCTGAGTGAGAGCAATTTAGAATTGGTATCGCCGTAATTACACGGCTACAGCTGCAGCTAAGATACTGAAACTTGTTATAGTACGACGAGTGATATTCTCGAGGCCGTAATGGGAGTGTTTATAATTGATAGTTAATGTAATAGCTAAAAAAACTGCAACATGCATGGTATATAAAAGTGCAACTAATGATAAATTGGCAAAATAGAGATGCACAGAGGCGCTCTCAGGGCAAATGATACATGGCAATAACTTCAAAGCGAATGCAACGGTGGCTGTTTAGCTCACCAAAGAACGATGCCTATTGTGAAGTAATGGTTGTGATCATAAGGGATAGTAGGTGAAATTGATAACATTTCGGACGAGGATGCGTGTTTCTGTACATTTTTAGAACGTTACGTGTTCCGTTCACCGTCTTAAGAAATATACCGTACTGCAGTGATTGGTTCTGAAGGTGAGCTCATTTATGATATTATTAAGATTACTAATTATCGAATTTTGTTCTGCCAATAGCAGGCAGTGTAGACATTCTTTAAAATAGCATTACTATAGTGTAATTCTCGATTATATTACCTTGAAATTATCAAGTGAACATTGCCAACTCTAGACGATATGACACCAAATTTGTTATGCTAGCGTATCTGACAAAAAACTATTTAGAAAATATGTGGTTCTGACTACCAACGTAAGAGTGACTTCAGTTTGAAAAAAAATATGGTGCTGGACACTGTAGCGTGCGACATCTTAGTTATATAACTTGTTTCGAATACAGTTTCCGTCGATAACAGGTTACGGAACACAAACTGAAAGGTATTAACTCCAACTGTACTTCTATTATAATATCAGTAATTTGAGTGCATAATTATTCGCCAAGATAATGCTAACGCGTCAACAAAGTTGCCTGCTGATCTTTTGCGTAGTTAATACCTCGCACTGAAACTCGGAAGCAACTTCTTCCATCTGCCTAGCACACACTTCGTCACGTCGAAAAAACTTCGTTTTCATACAGAACGAAGACCGAATGTTTCTCACCAGTCAAATGCAACTTTTCTTATCAGTTTCAACGCAAAGACGCACATAATAGTTAAAGCTTACGCAAGAAGTCAGCGTTCTCAAGGTAGATGTGGTAGTTCACTCTAATTGGGGTCGTCGCCCAACTCATTCACTTGCAGCCTCATCGGTTGCTTCAGAATACAGAAGTACCTCAGTGTGTCACGCCTGTCTTGTGGTGGTGCTAGAGATACCCTACACTAGCCCGCTTCGTTATTCGCGGTGCATGTTTTTACAGTTTTGCTTGATAGTCTAGTGGGGCTTCTTCCTTTGGAACGTACACAAGATCCGTGATTCACTCACAGAAACAGTTACGCTCACTAGATTCACATACTCAGCTGCCTGACTGGCATACGCTACCAAGGTGTTAATGAATAATATTGTAATAAAACTTTATGCCATTTAGCATTATACCAAAGTGATGGATCTCAAAATAGTCGTTGTTAAATGATGTTATTGAATACTTCATTGTTGTTTTTTTTAGTCTTAGATTGGAAGCGGAATGCAAAAAGATAGGAACTCTTGAAAAAATGGATCGAAAATAAGAGGTTAGCTGTCATTTCACGGTAGAGAGGGGATCTAGGTTTTTTTCCTTTTTTGTTGGAGTTTTCAAGAGTTCCGGTGTTTTTGTCGCGCTGCGTTATTTAGGCGCAATAGATGTGGCATGCCTGGGCTCTTCACTGCCCAAAGTCACTGCAAGTATGAAATGCTCACCTGTAAATTTATTGTCACCACGTGTAATATTAGATACAGATGCAACTCTGCAGTTCTATCTTCATTAATTTTACTATTAGAGATGTCTGGTAGCAGTCTCTCTCTCATACAAGTTTGGTTGAAAACATTGCCAAGTTGTAGGTTTACTATATCTTTATTGAGCTTCTCCAACTGATTTAGCTTAAAAACAATACCTCTGTCTTCGGTGAGGTGAAATAGTTGTCCCGTGCTGAGTTCCTCGTACTGATGTTGGTGCTGCTCCGTGGCATTTTCCAATGTTGTACCTTGGTGATGTTCCTGCGACGCGTTCGACCAAGCATCGGTTATCTTCAGGAAGTTGATTATATGGTGATTGCGCTTGAGTGTTTGAGATAGAATCGGAATTCTGGGAAATAATTGGCACATAGGAGTAGATTGTAGAGCGCAAGCAGACTAGCAGACTCAGGGGCGATTGGTTGATGGGCTATCGCGGCTGACCAACCGATTGTTGGTGCAACTGCTGATTCGTGCACTAAAATCTCCGTATAGCTTTAATAACCGGTATGTTCCTCGAGTGAAACAGTCATTACACGAACTGAAAGGAATTTTCGGGGATTTCATAAAATTACTGCTTTCACATTTTCCCACGGTAACATCTATATCAGGAAGCAAAGAGTATAACGGGAGGGCTCAATGAGACTAAAATAATATTTATCCATGACCGCATGAAGCCGAATGGCGTCACATCGACGAGTCGAAGTATTTGAGGGTGGGACCTGAGGCCTGCGTAGGTTGGGTTCTTAATCCTTACCAAATATATAAACAGAAACCATAGTAACAATTATTGCTTAAACTTTCTGTAATTGACAGACATTCACCCTGTTTTCTGTATGGGTGCAGCGCAAGTAGCCAGCCAGTCAGGAGCGGGAGATCAATGAATTAAGTAAAAAAATACTGTGATATGTTTAAATATGTTTTGTGAAGAGCACTGCGAACTGAATATGAAGTCTAAATAAGGCTTCAGTTCAAAGAAGCATTTAAATCATGCAGGTCGTCATACCGGCCCAAATTTCCCCGCTAGCGCTGTCAACTTTACACCTGTAATTTGCAATGAAATTCGCAATTTACGACGATACTAGTTATAATACTCATAGGCTGCTCAGCCATAGCTTCGTCGATGTGACGTCATTGATGACGTCACTTTTTATGCTAGTTTCTCTAGAGTCCTACAATTACGCTTCTTGATCTATGTATAAAAGGAACTTATTTTCCTCTCATAGATATTTACTTGCGATATTCAAATGTGAGCATTTTATATTTTCAGTGCTGTTATTTTTCAAGGATCTCTATGTTAACGATAAGGAAATTATATATAACCTCCAATATCTACTTGCATGAAATAACAGGTTTGTAAGCAACCGCTGCTCTCTACCATGTATATTTTTCATTGCATCTATTAAATGGTGAGCCATGTTCATTGCGCTCATTTGTTGTAAAGATGCAATGCGTAGAGACTTATTTCTTTTCGTAAAAAAGAAAGAAAACACTGCTCACTGTTGCTTACTATTGTAAGCTGAATGCATATCAGCTATATAAATTGTTATTATCTCACTGGTTTCCTCAGTGTGCCATTGAAAGTCATTGGTAGCTCGTGTCTGCGAATGTGAGGGTATTGCATAGCTACTGAACTAGCAAATTAACTAAATGACCATGGCTCCTGAATTAGCTAACTAAACGATAGCTACTTATCTTTCAATACTGTAATGCCGGTAGCCATGGCTACTGGCATGCTCGAATTAATTGAAGAATATTACAATTATCCTGGCATGGGGCTTTGCAACACTGTCACTTCAGCAGGCCCGAGCTGACATTGTTGAGATCAGTCAGAAAATTCGGCTTCTGGAAAACTACAAGTTTAGATAACTCCTTCGAGCTGACTACTAACATAGATACGTTAGGTAACACTTCAGGCTCAGAATTATTTTCGAACATAAACGACACCTACAAAACCAGTAGAATATCACTTTCATGTTATTAAGAAAGGACGTACGAACTGCTTCTTTTACCATACCGGGGGCAGTGATAAAGAGGAAATCCAGGTCTGGCCGTGCCTCACTTTCCATTAACTTTAGAACCCATCGAGAAAAAATTTTTACCAGGTAATCTAGCATAGACATGAAGTGCCTGACTGCCCAGCGCCAATTCTTTCTGGCTTAATTAACGGTACCGTGACGGAGAAAAGGAACACACTGTCCTATCCCTATAGTAGTGTAAATGATGAAAAAATTTAGCCTACCACATCAAAGCCTAAACCATATGAGACACAGCGAATATACTTTGAAATCAACAATATATATACTGGATACTAAGCTAAATTAAGGGCTCTCCGATAATTGGCATGCTGTGAAAACAGAAAGTGAAAGCTCATGTGTTTCACTGTGAATGGCGGAGAAAAGATCAGCGTTTTCAGCTCATGTCGCGCACTCGCTCCTCGTCAACATTTACAAAGCACCCCGGCCTGTGTGCTATGAAGCGATTGCATGTGTATACGCAGCAGCTGCAACCCTAATAGCATTTCGGCCGCCTCAGAAGCTGATTAATATTTTAGCTCGGTAGCAGCCTAGAATTCTGTTAGGGAAGTATAGGATATAAACTGAATCATTCCTTGCTCTGGGGATGATGGAATAATGAGGTCGACGAACTCGGCCCGTGTCTTGCTCCCCTCACAGCCGACGGTAAGAAAATATTTACAAAGCAGGTCCCGCTGGTGCACTGTCCGATGTTAGCAAAACCTCCCTTCAGCCCCATGGAGTGTGGTGCAACCCTCTCGTAGCAAAAGCCACTCCAAATGTCTATTGACAGTCTTCTAATCAATCCTGCTTCTGTCCCTCCGTTAGAAACGAGAACAGTCGCTGCGTAAATGCTCGGTGCAGGATTTCTTTCCGTAAGTTTCGATGGTCTCAATTCAAGGAAGGTACTGAATGTATGGGGGATTGCGGTGTTGCATGAGTACGGATAAAGAGAGCATACTTCGAAACGAAGATAATTTATTTTAGGCAAAGTTTAAAGCACTGACGAGAAACACTTTTATTCTAATACTCTCGACCAACTGCTAAATTTATGTAACAGAAGGATCAGAACTAAACCGTGGAATTATTTGTAATACTCGTTTCTGAGGGTAACCTACCTTTGCCACTCCCCTCGCGCGTGAGCTTCCGGTTTATAACGACCAATGCACTACCGGTTTAGCGAGGGTCTGGAGGGGGGTGCAAATCGGAATTGGGCGGAGCCTGGGAAACCGGAAGTAGGTGGAGCCGGAACCTACCCTCAAAAGCAGGTATTTCATGGCTTCACATACTACTAACGAAACTTAATAAGCAAAAGAATCGTCTCATCTCCGCATATTCGAGAGATCATTAAAGTGGTGGTAATATGGATAGCACATTTTTAAATTTTGTAATAGGTTCAAAAATACTGCATCAATATAATTGAAATTTTAACTGAATCATGTTATTTTAACTAGTTACCGATTCCTTACAATCATTATTGTATTCGTTGTCTTTTCAAAAATTTACCACGAAAATAATAGTTTGTGGGTGCAAATCGGGTGGAAAAAAATATAGCATATATGGAAAAAATTGTATTTTAGAAAACGATGAAAGCAAAAAACATAATTCTTAATATTTACATGCGTTGCCTTTTGATTGCAACACCTGTACACATAGGTTATTCATAGAATTAATTAAATTAGCGAGCATTTTTTCAGGGATAGCCTCCCAGCATTCATTTATGGTCTGCCACAAGCTTTCTTTATCCTGAAATTGTCTTCCATTGGCGTAAACATGCCGTGAGAGTATCCCCAAAGATTCTCAATTGGGTTTAGATCGGGTGACTTAGCAGGCCAAGCTAAAGTGGCGATATTATGGGCATTAAGCCTATTTGTGGTAAATCTCGCTGTGTGAATGGCGGCATTATCTTGCTGGAACACCGCTTCTTGCTGATGTTTATCAGTTTGAAATGGGAGAAGACTAGTTTCTAAGACCTCTGTGCATTTCTGAGCATTCAGTCTACCTTCCATCATCACCAAATTCGCCTTGCCCTTGTTGGAGAATGCTCCTCAGATCATAAGGGATCCGCCACCAAAAGGTCGTTTGCTGAAAAATTTGTCCTTCTTTCTAAGATCATGCCAGTAGTATTGAGAACCGTCAGGTCCGTCTAGGTTTAAACTTTTTTCATCGGAAAAAATAACATTAGACCAATTTTCATGGTTCCATTGCGCTTTTTCTCGAACCCATTCTTCGCGTTTTGCCTTGTGTGCTTTCGTGAGTGCTGTTGCAGTTTTTCTCTTCTTATAACTGAAGTTCTTAGATGAACCCAGGATCTGTCGCACTCTTCTCGGTGTAACAATTAATTGCAGGGATGTTTGCAGGCTTTTTGACCCCTCTCCTGTCCGAGACGCCTCACGGAGAAGCCAGCGGCGGGCTGTAGGGCTCAATTTTGAAGGGCGGCCAGGAGACTTCTTTTTTTCGTATTCTTCTGGGTTCTTCAAAAAGTTAGTTACCACCTTTATAGATCTGCTAACCTTCCTAGAAATCTCAGATATAGTGTATCCTTCTTCATTTAATGCGCTTATTTGACCCTTTTCCTTTTCAGATAACCCACACTGTCTTCCCATGCTAAAAAATGGGTTAATTTCCAAATATAGAGGTTACAAGGTGGGAAGCAACAGTCCAATATGGCGATACCGGTTTGTTTTGATATTCTTCTCTAATCTGGATGTAGTAACGCGGAAATGTAATTTTTTCAAGTTGTGCTATCTTTATTTCCACTCAAATTCCAACACAAACTTACACTTTTCATCATAAAAGTTTAATCAAATAGTTAATAGGGAAACTATGGCATGAAATAGGTAACTAGTTGGAATGAGGTTTCTTTGTCAAAATTTCACATGATAAGGCGTAGTATTTTTTAAGTTATCGAAAAATTCTGAATTGTGCTATCATTATTGCCACCACTTTAGGTACTTTTATACAATTATAGGGTCATGTGGCCTGTAGATGCTACACGCTGATGAAAATGCTGCCGTAATGCCGATGAATGGAACTGTTGTAATGGTGGCCTTCCAGTGTTTGCGGTGTAATTCTTTATAACAGCTTTTACCAAGTTATCTGCCGGACACGGCTATATGGAAATATGAACAATTTTACAACTTGTACTTGTAGGATTAGGAGATGAAACAAAGTCGATATATATTAATTTTACTATACGAAGTTTGTTTTATGAATTTATACAGTTACACCCATCGAAAACAGAACGAGAAATATATTGTTTTCGACTTCACTAAGAACCTGCAATGATCGGTAACTAGGGTATTATTCAATGGTAATGGTAGTTTAACTTGAAAGATAGCTATGAAACATGCATCGCTTGCAATCGCATGTACAGCTAACAAATACGCTTAATTAACAATGGGACGTCAGAACTGGTCTCGGTAGAGGAGGAACACATTTTCAAGAGCGCTGCATTGCTAACATCTTGCAGGGTGAGGCTCAAATTCCCTCATATATTAATAGTAAAATTAAAGGAAAACTGCAAATAACCAATGTGCAATTTGATATAAATTAAAGAAAACTACAAATAGATACCCTATGTTAAATTTGATATAGCACTAACATTACTATTACAGCAAGAGTAATGCGAGTGGTCAAGATTCCTATTTAAATGTTGTTAGCAAAGAGAAAGATCAGAGTTCTTCATAAGAATTTAAACAATATCGATATAAAGTTACTCAATACGTCATCTTGACTCAATACGTAGCTAGCATTCAAAATTGTATAAGCTAAAGTTGTTGTTGTAGCATTGACTCTTTGATGAACTTAGCTTTATTTCAAAACTTTAGTCTTCTAGTGTAGTGAGAATATGTGCACCTTTTTTACATTTCTAATCTGCCACATAACAGTAGAGATATATTAGTTCGCTTATAAGTAGATATCGGCATACTTTAATATTTAATATTCTTCACTTATCGCCAAATTTTATGCTTCGCATTTGTAGTCATCAGTTGTCCAACTCATGCTCATCTCGCGCTATGGTGTTTATTGTCCTTTCGCCAAGCAGGCTCTGTGATCCTGTGGCAACTTACTTCGTAATTTCATAAATAGCATGCACTTCATTCGGATAATTATAACTCATCTACATTGTTAATGGTTGCCCAGCAAACTTCAGGATGTTGGTGTATTTGCGTAGTACATTTATCTAACCACGGTTCACTGTACACACAGCTGTACGCTCAACTGATCACCCATGCAGTATGTTGTACTAACAGTGCAGCAGCTGTGCTGTCAAGATTCCATTGGATTAGACAAGCTGGCAGTAGACGGGCCAGCAGGCCCGTCTACATTTTGCTTGAGGCTCCATCCGTCCGTCTGTCCGTACGTGTGTCTGCGCGTTACGCTTTTCAATATAGTATAGGGGGAAATTCAACTTCTAAGAAGCTCTGATTTTCACTGGAACGAAGTTCAATCATAGCTGTCTATCTTAGCACTTCTTGAAAAAATTTCAGTCAATTTCAAAGCAAACACATGAAGACCATTTCACTCGTATCTTGTCTATCGCTTTTTATTTCTTTCACAACATATTATGTTCACTTTGCTAGTGGCTCTCGACATTTTCATTAAACCCAGCCAGGTTACGCAACAAGAGAATAGGAGGAGTCAAGTTCGAGTTTTAGCTGCTACTTCTAGGCAGGTCTTAGGAAGAAGATTCACTGCCTGACTTGGGACATTTTTCAATCCTTCTATGCATGATACAGTTCCAAAGGTAATTAGGATGATACGGGTCTGAGATATCACAGAAGAACATTGCTTCTGTTTTGTGGAATTTGAACAGGTTTCAGCTGCATCATCGGATGGGTACGGAGAAACGTTCCCATGTTTCATTAGACGTGATTCGTCTAAGGCAATATCTTTGATACAGTTTTTGATCCTGTCAGGCGCAAGCTATGTCGCATATTTTTCGATGAATTTTTTCCTTGCAGTTCGAGAAACTCACTCAGTCTTGATTGGAGTTTCGTTCATTTTGGGCGTAATCCATTTCACCAATGCTTTCTTTAGCTGAATCGCTTAGATGCAGCTGAAACTTCACGCTGAGCTGACGCTTTTTCATATTGAATTTACATTGCAGCCGAATTTGAACGCTAGCGGTTCAACAATCGGTTGGTATCCAGTATACGGTACCGAGCATTTCCGGTGAATTCTTTTGACTGAAATACCTATATTTACCTCCGCCAAGTTATGTTTCCGTCAAGAAGCTTCTTATAGGGGAGGAGCAAGCCCAAGCACTCTGGGCGAGTAAGTACATGGCTTTGTCACGTGATCGAAGCTGGCGTTTGGAGTCCTTAAAGTGGCTGAAGTGGCAGTGGTAAGCACATATAAATAATGAAGATACAGACAGGCAGTTCTTCAATATTTTTGTATAGACAATCGTGTCTGAAGATTTATATCCCAGTGGTCACCCTGTTACTTTCATCATCAGGTGGTATACAGGATACAAGTTTCCTTTACATACTTCCATCCGCTCGGAATTTCGTCGATGGTTAATGGCTACAAAAATTTGAGCTCAGGACTCCTCCCTATACAGGCTGCGTGAGGCAATGCCGCTCTCCGATTGGATAAGCCACTCAGCCAGTTTAAGAGAAAAGTTTACTTGCAACGCTCCCGTAGAATAAATAAAGAGGGTGCGCTCCTCTCTATCAGAACCTCCTTGGTTTTCGTCGTGTTTGTCTGCCTCTCTGTCTGTCACCAAGATAACTCAAAAAGTTCTGAACCGATTTGGAGGTATGTTAGGAGGAACAGATGATTAAATTTTGGTGAAGATACCTATGTCCATCGGTTTGTTTGTCAGCCTCATTTTTCTCAATGCCATAACTCAAAAAGTTAGGAATGAATTTTTATGAAATTAACATGAGTTGTTAGGTATATAACAAAGAGTTAATGACGGAATTTTGGTTATGATCCGTTGGTTCGCTCGTTCGTTTGTCACTGTTTTCAATTTTATGCTTTTTAACACAATAATTCAAACAATACTGAATGAATCTTTATGAATGTTTTAGGGATTGTTAGTAATGTTAAAAGACATAAATGATAAAATTTTGGTGCAGATCGGTTTGTTCGTTTGTATGTTTGACTCATGTTTGGCATAGCGTTTGTTAGCAGTATAACTCAAAAAGTTATGAACGGATCTTCAAGAAAATTACACAAGCTGTTATTAGTATCAAAAGACACAAGTGCTTAGATTTTAGAGTATATACAAAGAAAATTATGGTTTCAGAGCCAATTTGAATTTTTTCCTACCATTGCCTCGCTTGGCGGAGACATGCGCTCTCAGTGTGCTCTAGTTTCTTAGTGCTACTCAACGTTTGCCCATTTCGAAGCTGATATTCGGGTCTTATCTAGCAGGGAGGATATTTTTCTCTCGCAAAACCCATGACTGAAGAACCGTTTCATTAATGGAAATCATTTCCGCAGGGATGAGCCATGTTTTACTGCAAATTCTATACTAGGAACCAGAACAATAAAAAGCTTAATCACAAAATTTGACGGCGGGCCTTCTGACTGGCGTTATTTACGGGATAAGTTAGGTTAGAAGAGCTGCGCGAAGTCAAATGAGTGATAGTAGCGTAGCTTAGGATTGCTTCATTTTACAAAGTGAGAACGTTAACAAATCGTGGCATTGTCACGGGTCACCCACGTACGTGGTACGTTAGCGTAGACAATATAATTATTATGTCAGGGTTGACAGACATTATTGAGTTGGAAAGAGTTCGTCAGGGATAAGTGAAGGGAAGGTGTAGACCATATTCAACCGTGGAATTTCCACGGGTCCCGCTAGTTCCTATAATGAGCAGCCGGGACTTACACTTCGGCCCTCTATGATACTGTGACAGCATAGCAAGTATTTGAGTCTACAGCTGGCTGATGAATACTACTTAGATACATGTATACTATGAAAACCTCACCCTGTTTTGGCGGGACAGCCTTTATTGTCGGAGTAACCTAACATCCACAAAAGATCGGACTGGGTACCCTATAAACTGTATTTTTTTTTTTTAATGAAAGAATGTAGAGGTTTTCAAAATCGAAATGGTGCGGGTATCTAACGATACAGTCAGTAGCAAAATAATTAAGCAAGCCGTATATACATTCTGCGTACGTGGCTCAACAGAGGATAATATTATGGGGAGCTAATGAGACAGGTACGGCAACCCTTTAAATATCACCCAACCAGTGCAGGTGGTTCCCATCTGAGTTACAGAATATGTGCAATTGTTCTCCAATCAGAACAGCTTCGCTTGTTGGTAGCGTAAGACAGAAAATAATGTTTTCTTATAAACGCGTCAGCTGTGTAAATCAGTGGATGTTGGTTTAACGCTTGAGTTAAGCAGCTAACTGAACTGAAAGAAGGCGTCGAAGTTCTATCATCATTTCGCCGCAAACCGGAATATTCCGAGCTGAGAAGTGATATATCTCTAATTCTCATTAATACTCATTTAATGTTTAAGGGCATTATCTTTCGCTCATATTTTCGCATATTCTATTTTATGTTGCATGCAATCAACACAGTTTACAGCGTATTAGAGCTTATTGGTAGCCTTTGATACCTTATTACTAGTGCTGTTCTCTTACAAGAAATGAAAGTCTATATGCATGTATAGGTTGAAGTTAGTCTCAGAGACCTCTTTTTCAAGAATCTTTTGCATTTTTTCAATATTATTATATTTAATTGAGGAGTTTAAGTCTCCGTTTCCACAATTACGGTGATCTAACAGAGTAAGCAGGAAGAGACATAGTATATCGATAGAAACGTGAAAACCATGCACGAAGTTGTTCCACGCATGATCAAATTTGAAAGTATGGAAACAGTAAATTCGAAAATTATAGGAGAACAGATGAAAGTAAGGTCTGTAGGAGTATGAAATCGGAAGGAAACAAAGTGGGCGCGACAGACAGAGGTCCCAAAGGCCTTGCTAATGTTTCTCCAACAATTAACATGAACATGATCATAAGCTACGCTCCATTTCATGTAGTGTTTGCCCAACTAATCCAATCTTCAAGACAGTCTGGTAATTAAAAGTTCATCGCTACAGCAAGACTGTCGCTTTAGACAGACTTTGCGCATAAAATGTACTACACAAAAATGTTAGAAAGATGGCTGGAGTGGAGACCCGCTTGTTGATTAGTCGTAATGTGGGGTAGGAAAATTTCAATTAGAGTAGCAGCGTTACTTATTATACAAAGATGCATAAATATCTATGATTAGCAATGAGCAATAGTATTCAAATTTATATTTTGTTATTATTGTTGTTGCTTTGGCAATTCCGAGACTGTTGTACACGAGTAATGTTCTCGTCATAAGAGGCTATCACTACTAGGTACCCGAAACAATTTTCTCACGTGATGCTTCGCACTATTTCTGACTTTGAAATTGTAAGCAGAAGTGAGGTGCATATTAGATTAATGTTGACGCTTCCTACACTAACCGACCCGTGCAGTAGACTAATGTCTCTAAATTAACAGTGTTGCTGCTACTTTGGTCTGTTGATGTCATAAAGAAACTGTCTCACGATTATTGGAAAGAGAAACTAAAACTAGAAACTAGATCATTATTTCTTTTATGGTCTATAGTCAAAATAAAAGTTACGGATTATAGAAATATGTATTTGAAGCTAAATTTGAAAATTATAACTACTCATTCGAGTGAAGGCACACATACGAACGCGCTACGCATCGCGGTCACTAATGAAAGTTTTAAGAGAAACTGAAAAAAGCTGAGTAATATAATATAGCGTATGCCATTGCAGCAGACCTAAAATTATTATTTAGGACACCGAGAATAGCCTTTATCCAACTGATTCAGCTAAAATCGACTGTCTTCTACTTCTGTTCTAGTTATGACCCCTAGGGTAACATGTCTGGTACCCGTCCACCATGCTAGTAGCTGTCCACTTGGCACTAAAAAACTTCCTGTGTGAAAACTAGCAGTGCTAGAAAACCGAACGTAGGCTTAAACCGTAGACTAAGTAGTGCCGCACCATCCTTGAAAATGACGAGCGAAAAAATAAAATAAGAAAAAATGGTGAAAGCTTTAAAAATTTTTTACTAAAACATGAAAAAATGTGAAAACCACCACCATTTTCTTCTTGTTTCATTGTTTTCGCCCTTCATTTTCAGGGATGGTGCGGTACTCCTTAGCCTACAGCTTAAGCCTATGTACGGTTTTCTAGCACTACTAGTTTTCGCACAGGAAGTTTTTTGCGCCAAGTGGACGGCTACTACCATGGTGGACGGGCATTAGACATGTTACCCTAATATATTTTAAGGATCACTCGGTCACCTGTCGAAAGTTTAGAAACCCGAGTAATTCACATAGTCTTTTTTTTTTGTACCAAGTTACAAAAACTAATTGATGCAATGACAATGATTGCTGTATTGTACCTGATGGTTTTCAATTACATGATTAAAAAAATTGTCAAGCTGTCACTCCGTTACAGACGTCAGTAAACCAATTTTCAATCAGATGAACACATTATCGGGCGAAAGTTGCCTTAACTCACTAATGTTAACTAGTGGGAACCTGAGGAAATTCTACAAAATAGTAAGAACCTACGCAAATCCCGAAGAGCAAAAAGCACTATTTGTCAATATTTCAGACCCATCCCATGCATACCAATCGCAAAAATAGGAAGCGCGTAAATTACGCAACGTAAAGATATGTTTCAAGCCAAACAGCAAACCTTCGAGAGCAGTACTAGCTGAAAGAAGAAAAAATTGATAATTTGGCTTCTGTTCTTCACCTCCGAGGTGGTATCCAATGTACCGTAGTTTTCCCTCATCTAATGGTGACATCGTAACGGTCGTACTAAGGCACGAACGAAGGAACAGGCAGAGTTATAATATGATTATTCTTCGTACTCAATGGAAAGCACAACGTGGTTCTTTTGGTTCTGAAAATAAAGTTTAACAGAAGCAGCTCGGTCTCATTAACTACAGTATATTCTGAGTGCATCCACCCAAAATACCACCATGATTTTAGAATATTCGGTTCCGCCAGAGAGCCGATCCAGCGCCTTTTCCAGCTCAACTTGAACTCCAGCAAATGATCGCATTAATATTTGATAAGAAGGATCTCCAACTTCGGTAAGAAAGCATAGCATCTAAATTGACTCATGAATACAATTCTCTGGTGCATTAGCCATTTCATTTCGATGCGTCTTTTGATAAAATGCGTCATGATTAGTAATTACTATTCCAGATGGCAAAATTTTATCCCAATGAAAGTTTTAGGTTCTCTTTCGGCATCAGTTTATGCCCACATCGTATGTTAACTGCCCGAATTTGATGATAACTTGTGTTTTTTACGCTGAATTGTATCTAAGTATGTGCAAAAAATCGTGATGACCAGATAAATGAAATTGAATGCTTGCAGCATCTCAGGTTAGCGTGCATGTACAATCCACGGTAGACACATTCTTAATTGCACGACTTTTAACATGTATTTTTTTATTAGGATCACTATCTATTTCATTGCAATGTTACCATTATTAATTGACAAAATACATCGCCTTACCGTTAACTCCTTATGAGGGTGTAAAACGCTTCCCTTGTACAGGCAATGAACATTAATTTCATTCCGGAATCTATATTTATTCCTGTCGTGGACACACGCAGTCAACTTCATCATGTCTGTCATGTTGGAACATTGCCATAAACCCCATGGTCTTCGTAGACTGGGGTGTGGCAATCAGTAGATCATGCAGGAAGCCCGCAATCTAGAATTACCACTACGTTTAATGTTTTAAGTGAAGCGGAAAATTTTCCATAAGCCGTCCGATGACCTCAATTATTTACTTTTCTAAATCTAGTTGTATCATACACACCATGCAATGCCCCCATTCAAGCGAAAGTCTGCCTCGACGGGGATCGTTTAACCCTTTGCCTCCTGAAACTCAGATAACATTTTTTTCACTTTTTTGTTAAATTTATGAAAAATAGGTTAAACACATATTTGAGAAAAAATTTAGTTTTACTTGCAAAAAAGAGTATTTTTTTTACATCGGCTACTACAGATGCCGTCAGTGTCTTGGGTAATTTACATGATGCATAGCTTTTGTATAGGGAAAAATATAGAGTGGCATTTGATGATGCCGTCAGGAGGCAAAGGGTTAAATCACTGGCTCCCAACTGGGGGTTCATGGACCACTGATGGTCTATGGTGGCTCTTTGGGTGGGCCACAGAATCTACACTACTTATTAATGAACTAAAAATAACAATTTTGACTTTACTGAGCCATTGAAGAGGAAAATGGTTCATTCGTTTTATAACATTATGCCTTTGTTAGAATTGCTGTTCATTTCTTTTTTTTTTTTGTGATTTGAAAGCTATGTTAATACAGTTCAAAAGAAACTTTTGCCCACTAATTGTTCCACTTTCAGGAAATTATGTTTCATGAAATAATGAAATATTATGAAGGCAGCTGTCTATTATTCTGCGTTACTTACAGCTTATGATAATATTTAGGTAGGCGTTTTTTAAGCCTAAATGCTTGTGTGTACTTTATCTTGGTCAAGAATGAAGTGTTCACAAGATATATATATATATTTTTTTTTCGATTGATGTTCCATTGTTCGGGACGAGTTGGAAACCACTGGTTTGAATAGATAAAAGGCCTAAAAACATTGGGTAATATTACTGATGTTTCTCCCTCATTTACTATCTGTTTTAATATATCGGGTGCAGAAATAGTAATTGGTACTGTGTATGATGCCTCAACTAATATTTTATGTTGTCGTAATGCAAAGAAACGGGCACTGGTGAAACAACATGAATCAAGTGCTGTCCATGTAGGCCTGCACCGTTAAAAATGATATGTAAAGAGAAGGTTTGCTGCATTATATAATTTTATATTACGCACAACATTTATAGCCTGAAGGTACCCTCAATTTTTCAAAAATACGAAATTTAAATTTTCAACAACTCCACTTGAGAACTTTCAAGGATTGAAAAAAACATATATATACAGCGATGGAAAATATTTCTTGACATTTTCTCTCTTGGACTCATTCGATATTTTCTAATAAAATATCGCTTGCTAAATAATTGTTTTATTTTTTGGCTTTGCGTCCGAGTAGTAACAACGGTCTCACCGCAGTAAAATGGTTCCAACCATCGAACGCTGAACTATTTCGCACAGGGTGAATGGTAGCAATCACTGGGCACTATCGGACCCAGTTCCTTCTAGAGGGGGAGGGGGAGGGCATCTGTGGCAACACCATGAGGGGGGGGGGGCGCGTGAAGGACTGAAGCCCAATATTGAGCCATGCTCCCCATATTGAGCCAGGCTCCCCATATTGAGCCAGGCTCCCCATATTGAGCCAGGCTCCCCATATTGAGCCAGGCTTCCCATATTGTGCTATGCTTCCCATATTGTGCCATGCTTCCCATATTGAGCCAAGCACCCATATCGAGTCAAGCACCCCATATTGAGCCATGCTCCCCATATTGAGCTAGGCTCCCCATATTGAGCCAGGCTCCCCATATTGAGCCAGGCTCCCCATATTGAGCCAGGCTCTCCATATTGAGCCCAGCTCCCCATATTGAGCCAAGCGCCCATATTGAGCCAGGCGCCCATATTGAGCCGTGCTCCCCATATTGAGCCGTGCTCCCCATATTGAGCCAAGCGACCATATTGAGCCAAGCTCCCCATATTGAGCCAAGCTCCCCATATTGAGCCAAGCTCCCCATATTGAGCCGTGCTCCCCATATTGAGCCGTGCTCCCCATATTGAGCCGTGCTCCCCATATTGAGCCAAGCTCCCCATATTGAGCCGTGCTCCTCATATTGAGCCGTGCCCCCCATATTGAGCCAAGCTTCCCATATTGAGCCAAGCTTCCCATATTGAGCCATGCTTCCCATATTGAGCCAGGCGCCCATATTGAGCCAAGCACCCATATTGAGTCAAGCACCCCATATTGAGCCAGGCTCCCCATATTGAGCCAAGCGCCCATATTGAGCCGTGCTCCCCATATTGAGTCGTGCTCCCCATATTGAGCCAAGCTCCCCATATTGAGCCAAGCGCCCATATTGAGCCAGGCGCCCATATTGAGCCAAGCGCCCATATTGAGCCAGGCTCCCCATATTGAGCCAGGCGCCTACATTCAGTCAAGCACCCCATATTGAGTCAAGCACCCCATATTGAGTCAAGCACCCCATATTGAGTCAAGCACCCCATATTGAGTCAAGCACCCCATATTGAGTCAAGCACCCCATATTGAGCCAGGCTCCCCATATTGAGCCAGGCTCCCCATATTGAGCCAGGCTCCCCATATTGAGCCAGGCTCCCCATATCGAGCCAGGCTCCCCATATCGAGCCAAGCGCCCATATTGAGTCAAGCACCCCATATTGAGTCAAGCACCCCATATTGAGCCAGGCGCCCATATTGAGCCAGGCGCCCATATTGAGCCAAGCGCCCATGTTGAGCCAAGCGCCCATATTGAGCCAAGCGCCCATATTGAGCCAAGCGCCCATATTGAGCCAAGCGCCCATATTGAGCCAAGCGCCCATATTGAGCCAAGCGCCCATATTGAGCCAAGCTCCCATATTGAGCCAAGCGCTCATATTGAGCCAAGCGCTCATATTGAGCCAAGCGCTCATATTGAGCCAAGCGCCCAAATTGAGCCAAGCGCCCAAATTGAGCCAAGCGCCCAAATTGAGCCAAACGCCCATATTGAGCCAAGCGCCCATATTGAGCCAAACGCCCATATTGAGCCAAGCGCCCATATTGAGCCAAGCGTCCATATTGAGCCAACCACCCATATTGAGCAAAGTGCCATATTGAGCCAGGCGCCCATATTGAGCCAGGCGCCCATATTGAGCCAGGCGCCCATATTGAGCCAGGCGCCCATATTGAGCCCGGCGCCCATATTGAGCCAGGCGCCCATATTGAGCCAGGCGCCCATATTGAGCCAGGCGCCCATATTGAGCCAGGCGCCCATATTGAGCCAGGCGCCCATATTGAGCCAGGCGCCCATATTGAGCCAGGCGCCCATTTTGAGCCAGGCTCCCATATTGAGCCATGCTCCCATATTGAGCCAGGCTCCCATATTGAGCCATGCTCCCATATTGAGCCATGCTCCCATATTGAGCCAGGCTCCCATATTGAGCCAGGCTCCCATATTGAGCCAGGCGCCCATATTGAGCCAGGCGCCCATATTGAGCCAGGCTCCCATATTGAGCCAAAGCCCTCCTTAATTTAGCCGTCAATATTGCAACCATTTAACATTCATACCTCTTTGTATGTATTATGAAGCCCCCTCTATTTTGCTTCTGCCACCTTCCCCAAATGCAAAGTTTTGGCGCTGCCACTGACGGTGAAGGGGAGAAATCTCTTGAAAAGATTCACTAAAGTTGTTAAAATATCGTGTGATTTTACTTCCTTTTACATCGATTAGCGATTCTTGAAAGAGTTTTATTCAGTGAGGAATCTATTTTGCAGGATGAAAAAATCGCCAACGTGGCCACATCCGTTGTTGAAAACGGACTCTTCGGATAATAAAAGTATTCGTAATAAATGTTTGCTCAGAGCACCGAGAGTAAAGATCACAAAAAAGTGTTTTGTTAGCTATAAAAGAAATGGAATATTACTAGGGCCATCATTAAAATATTAAATAATTATGAAATTAACGAAAGTTTCTCAGCTGACGCGCACTCGATCAGCTCCGTTTAAGTTTAAAAACCTACCAGAATGCTAAAAAAGTGGGAGTCAGTCGCGGATTCGATTAACTCTAAACTAAAAACATTTTTGCTTTTAAAAATATGTTCGTCAGTGGCACAATGTTTGCGCATCTACGATGTTGTTGGCTAAGCTAAAATCTGGCCGGTTCAAAACAAAGTTCTTCTGTGTTGGGCGCACCTCACGAATAATCGGAGAGCAGTTCTTCCACTGTAAGAACGTTCGCAGCGGGCACAGTTGTTATATACCACAGTTCCGAGGAGCACAATAACACGTCAGAAGTTTTTCGATTCAAAAAACGAGCGTATGTTAAATCGATTCTTCGCATTAAGGAACGGATCAAGCATTTGGCACTTCTACATTGGGCAATTATCTGTGGTGATGTAGTTAGCATTATTCGTATGAGATATTTCATTCAGCCACGAGCAGCGCCCTTCGTATTACCACCACTAGAGTAAAAAAAAATTAATCCGAAGGATTAATTTTTTAGAAGGCATGGTATTTAATTAAGATAGCTTATGCCTCCCTAAAGAGACTACATCAGTAGGTACTAAACTGTTCTAAGACGAGAGAAGAAGGGCCATATAATATGCCAAGATAAACGTGGAACCTATGCACGAGGGTGTTCCCTCATAGAATCAACGCACATGGGCATAGCAAGTCTGGCAAGAAGAGGAAAAACAGAGGACAGTAATATCAGTCTGAGGATGAAAGCAGAAGGAAGCAAAGTGGGCACGAAAGATAGACGTCCCGAAGGCCTAGCTAATGGCCAAGGTAACTTATACAATCCCACTGCGCGGTCGCTGCACCCAATAGCACAGGATGGGCGAACCTAACTAGCCTAACCCTATGCCTACGAAGCTTAATAAGTGACAAATTTATAACCACGAGTGAAAATAATAAAGGTGATCTTTGACACCCGTTAAAAAATACAAAAAATGGAACGAGCCATGCAATTCAACCCCGCCTGCCGTCCTCCGCGTGTTTCGAACAAAAAAAACATCGTCCATTTCATGTATTACCGCATTAGCATACGTTACATTTGCCGCAGTTATAATTTGTTACAAAATATTATTATTGTTGTTATTTAAGCCTCCCTCAACAACAACTATAGTGATTCAAGAGAGGAAGAGGAAGGGACGTGTAGTATGTCGACAGAAACGTGGAGACCGTGCATGATGGTGGATCAACGCGAATGGGAACAACGAGTCAGGAAAGAAAAGAAACAACAGAACCAAGCATCTTCAACATGAGGATGAACACGGAAGGAAGCAAAGTAGGCACGAAGGACAGATGTCCCGAAGGCCTAGCTACAAAATCCCCTTGACGTCGCTGCTCCCCATAACACAGGATGCCGAACCTAACTAATACCTTACCCTAAGGCCCATGCTATATAACCCTGAGAGGTGCTTTATACATAACCAAATCCCAGCTCATTGACAAAGGAAAATTGACGACCACAAGATAACAGACTGGCAAGATATTTTCACGAAGCGCTCTCTAAATTCTATAGTATCAGTGTTTTCATGAAATAATAGAATAACTCACTACGTACCATACCCCACACACACACACACACAAAAAAAAAGTCATTAAGCTTATGTTACACACAGTAATTGCTGATGAACAATCAACACAAGTTATTTTCAATTTACTCCTGCTGCCCTGTGGCTGCACGTGGCTACGACCCATAAGTGTTAATTAAGTGTCGTCTCTCGGTATGAGATTGATTTTTCCATGAAAGGAACAAAACTAATGCGAAACAAAAAATAAAATGGTTAAGAAAACGAGCACAGCGGTAGCGACATGAGAAAACATCGTATTTAAAAAAACCTTGTTCCATGCGCCAGTTCTTAAAGCATGTTTGGTACCATATCCTGAGCTGCATGGAGGGCAAATGCACCGAATGCCCCCTCCCCTTCCTCCTATATCCGGCAGTGTCATCTTGCTATGAGCCCAAACAGCAAGCAGCTTCTGGTAGTAGAATAGGGCGCGTTTACTACAACTTCTCAACAATATAACTAAAAAGCTATTGGATTTGCTATTTGTACAACTAGATAGGTTTACAACAACCATTATATATCATAGCTGAGCATAGAACGAGTCAATGTAACAAAAAAATAATACGAGCTTCAGCGAATCAGAGGACGCAGTGACAGAGCCCGATTTGTCTACGGCGGAGTGACTCACTGGAGCCACGGGACTTACTCCGGGACTCCAGTGTACTGTAAAAGTAATGCCAGGTCACCCTAATCAGGAGCTTAGTGATACCCTCCTGTCGAACTACGTCCCATCTGAGATCGACTCGGACGACCCCAACCGGTCGCTCTCACGTGGGCCTCGGCACTTACCGGAACACGAAATGAGCCTGAGCGAAAAAAACTGATCCCGACTTATCTGACCAGCAGCGGAGTGACTTGCTGGAGCTGCGGGACTTACTCCGGAACTCCAGCGTAGAAACAACGCCCAAAGGTCATCCCAGCCTATGACATATATCGGAACCGAATATTCGAGCAGCTACTCTCCGCGTAAACTCAGTTTATTATTATTATTATCATTATTATTATTATTACATTTGTATTGTCCTGCTATTTCTGAAACTAAGACAATAGCAATCTAAGATGAAAAATGGTTCCACGACGTCAAGGAGAAGAATGTCGTAGCAGGTCCAGACCTTACCTTCACCAGCCAACTGCTCAAAAAGCAACCGAACAAAACCGAGAACTGGAAAGCACCCGGACCAGATATGGTGCAAGGCTACTGGATCAAAACTTTCACTTCGTTGCACTCCAAAATTGCTGCACAGCTCGACGAATGCCTGCAAAGCGGATCCGTGCCCCCTTTGATAACCACACGGAAAACGGTCCTAATCCAGAAGGACAAGGCAAACAGCACGGAGGTCAGCAACTACCGCCCCATATCGTGCCTGCCGCCAATGTGGAAGGTGCTGACAGGCATAATCTATGAGCGAGTCTACCAACACTTAGACTCAAATAATATTCTACCCGAAGAACAAAGAGAATGCCGCAGGAATACCAGGGGCACGAAGGACCACTTGCTCGTCGACAAACTACTCACGAACGACGCCAGAAGCAAAAAGAAAAACCTAAGCATGGATTGGGTTGACCACAAGAAGGCCTTCGATATCGTCCCCGACTCCTGGATCCTGGAATGCCTCGGAATCTACGGCATTGCTGGCAACATCCGTAACCTGACCGCGACGACCATGCCCAGTTGGAAGACCCAGCTCACAAGCGCCAATAAACACCTCGGCGACGTGAGCATCAAGCGGTGCATCTTCCAGAGCGACACCCTATCTCCACTGCTATTTGTCCTGACCATGATCCCCCTCTGCGAGACACTGAACAAGGCCGGCCAGGGCTACAGCTACAGCCGTACCATAAACCTCAACCAACTGCTCAATATGGACGACCAGATGCTGTACGCGAAATCAAAGTATCAAGTAGAACAGCTCCTCTACATAGTCCATCAATACTCTGAAGACATCAAAATGCAGTTCGGCATCAGTAAGTGCGGAATCCTCAACATCGAAAAAGGCGAGGTTACTGCTTCCGAGGGAATCACCATCGAACAAAGTACCATCAAGGATATCGAGGAGACAGGTTACAAATACCTGGGTGTCATGGAATACAACACCATTCTCCACAGAACGATGAAAGATTGCATTCGAAAGGAGTACCTCACCCGACTCCGGCTCATCCTGAAATCACACCTGAATGGGGCAACACCGTCAAGGCCATTAACACCTGAGCCGTCCCCGTAGTCCGATATTCTGCTGGCATTATCAACTGGACAAAGTTAGATTGCACCGACATGGAAATCAAGACTCGAAAGCACTTGAACATCTATCGAGCACTGCACCCAAGGTCGTGAGTAGACAGACTTTACCTTAATAAGAGAGAGGGTGGCCGTGGCCTCATCAGCGTCGAGGACTGCGCCGAAACGGAAAAACGAGCTCTCTCCCACCACTTCAGAGAGAGCGACGACCCGTGGGCACGCTGTTTAATCGAGGCGAAGTTGCTGAAAGACACCGAAACGGCTGACCAATTCAAAGAGCGACGGCGCCTCGATCAGACTAACAAATGGAAGACCATGAATATGTCCGGCCAGTAACTCGAAGCTGTTCAGGACAAAATAGTCCCCGACTCATGGAACTGGCTTTTGAGGGGTGAGCTGAAACGGGTAACAGAAGGCAACATCCTAGCAGCTCAAGAGCAAGTCCTCAGAACAAGGTACACTAGCGGGCAAAATAAGAGAACGATTTTCATTTTTTGAGAATAAAGTTTAACCATGTAGAGTAGGTTAAATGAATCTTTTGATGGGGCCCTAAAGAATGTATTTAACATATTTCTCCAAAATATCAGGACAAACATAACTATATTTGATACATTAGAGCAATCTAACAAACAATAACAAAAATTGAACAGTGCAAAATAAGAGAACGATCGTCTCTAAATACAATTTTACAAACAAATAACATGGAACAATGGTCAATTTTAGGTTTAGACCAATAAGTATGGAGCACAAAACCTTTATTTTCAATAACTTTAGCACAGCGACGATTAGACGACATCACAAGTTTCTTACAAAACTCTGGAGTTATTTTTTCCATTCCTCTTCAATTTTAGTTTACAGATCCTTTACTGTTGATGGTTGTCGTTCTCTTACATTGTCACCTATAATTTTCCATAAGTTTTCAATAGGATTAAGGTCCGGGCTTTGGGCAGGCCACTTCATGACTTGATATTCTCTCCCGCAAAACATTCCTTCACTTTATTTGCAGTATGGCACGGGGCATTGTCCTGCATAAAAATTGCTGGCTGGTTTGGTGAAGATCGTAGAGATGGGATAACATATTGCAGTGCAAGAATGAGATACACATTAGCATTGCCAGTTTCTTTAATGGCCACCAACGGTCCAACTCCTGCAGATGAATTCATGCCCCACACCATTACGCTACCTTCCCCATGCTTTTCAGATGTTTTGACACATTTCGGGTTCAGCCTGTGACCTGTTGCACGTCTAACATACCGTCTGCCATCAGATCCAACCAAATTAAATATACTTTCGTCGCTGAAATGCACTCTTTCCCAATCTTCATCTCTCCAAACGATGTACCTCTCCGCATATTTAAGTCTTGCTTTCTTATTTTTCCTACTGATACCTAGGTGGTTTAGTGGCAGGACTGCGTGCCTTGAACCCACATGCGTTGAGGCGACGAGAAACTGTATAGCGAGACACTTCTATGTTGTTATTGACCTTCAGCTTTCTGAAAATTCCCGCTGCAGTTGCGAAAGGATGCTTCTGGGCATAGCGTTTCATAATCCTATCAGCTCGTACGGTGGTTTTTCGAGGGCGGCCTGCAGATACCGGTGATTCAAGCTGTTTCTTTTCATCATAGAGCTTCAAAGCACGAAGAACAACGCTCTTGGATCGGTTTACCTCTCTTGATATGGCCGAAAGAGTCATTCCTGAGGACCTGAGCTTAACAATTTCTTCCCGCAGCTCAGGAGTAACTTTCAGGTGAGGTGCCGAGTTTCTAGAATGGTGTAATCGTAAGAGTGGCAGTTCTAGAAGTCATGTACACGAAATTGAATGTCGCCAGATGACCGTGGTAAATGTGAGAATGTTTTAGAGACGATCGTTCTCTTATTTTGCACTGTTCAATTTTTGTTATTGTTTGCTATATTGCTCTAATGTATTAAATATAGTTATGTTTGTCCTGATATTTTGTAAAAATATGTTAAATACATTCCTTAAAGCCCCATCAAAAAAAATCATTAACCTACTCTAAATGGTTAAACTTTATTTTCAAATAATGAAAATCGTTCTCTTATTTTGCCCCTAGTGTATATACATATAAACCAAGATCGACAGGAGAAACGTCCCTACTACCTGTAAAATTTGCAGGAGCTCAGACGAAACCATCAACCACGTGATAAGCGAATGCGGAGTGCTGGCGCAAAAACCATACAAGCGCAGGCACGATATAGTTGCCCGACACCTTCACTGGACCCTCCTGCGGATCCATAACTTTTCGGTCAGTGAGAGGTGGTACGACCACGAACCCACTCCCGTGGTTGAAAACGAAGTCGTGCAGATCTACTGGGATAAGAGGACGGAAACAGATCGAGTACTTCACGCCAACCGACCGGACATCGTCGTAAAAGACAAACAAGAGAAGTCGGCCAAACTGATCAACGTCTTAATCCCCTTCGACTCCAGAATCATCGACAACGAAACAGAGAAGCAGGAAAAGTACCGTGATCTTGCCATCGAACTGCAGCGACTGTAGCAGATGAAGGTGGACGTTGTTCCAATGGTCATCGGCGCTCTGGGGGCAATGTCCAAGAATCTCAAGACTGCCCTGTGAGAGCTGAAGTTCGGCCATCTCCACCCAGGAACCCTCCAGAAAAGCGCTCTGCTTGGAACAGGTCACATCATTCGCAAAGTGCTCTGAGCCTTAGGCCTCGATGATAATAATAAAAATAATGATAACAATAACGCTCAAACCGTTTTTTAATCGGGATGAGCTTACAACGAGCAGTTCACAGCATCAGCTCGTTTTATTAATATTATGGTAGCATAAGCTGTTGTTTTTCTTAACGGTAGATTTACGTCTTTACGTCCTGGCTTCGAAAATAAGGAACATCCAAGTTCCATGTATGGAAGTTTCTTAATATAATGCATCTGCTGAATGTTGTAGTTTGTTATGGCTAAGGCAAAAGTAGTTTTCAAGGGAAGAACAGAAAAAAAACAGTCGGCTGCAGAACTTATTACAAGTTTGTATCTTCAGTGCTCAAAAAAGGGTTCTCAGCCTCCAGGATGTTGTAATTTTTTTTTTTTTTTGCAATATACTGCTAGTGTATAGCTGTACAATTTCATGAACGTAAATTTTTTTTCAGCCCAAAACGGCAAAAAGCTGCAGCAGTACAGAAAGAGAAGAGAGTTAGTACGACAGCCTTTTGGACCGAATATACGTACTCTCAGTTGCTAAGTCCGAACAGAAAGTGCATAGCTTTTTGAGTTCTAGTTGATTTTCAATTCGCAGATACACCCGAGCTTCGAACCACTGACAGTTGCTGAACCAGCTTACATTAAGGCTAACATTTCAGTAAATTCTTTCTCTACAAGCAGTTAGGTTAAGTATACAACTAAACATTTGAACGCTGAGTTATACGGAAAACAATATACTGTCGAGTGCACTCCCCTGTCGAGGTCGACGAAAAGAAGCAACTCGAATGCCTCGATGATGGTGTCGACTTATCCAACATTTCCATTACCTAGACTGACGCCACAGCTAGAGGCCTGCTTCTCTGCACACAGCTGTGGAGGAGCGAAGGCGCCACAACCACAGGACAAACGCTAACTGATGCCACTAATTCGTAAATGGCTTCGCTAATTGTTTGCAATGCAATTTACTGGCGGGACTTTTGCTCTCACTACAATGAGAACAAGTGGGCTGGAGCCTTCATGAAGTGTGCGACAATTACGGGAAATGTAAGTTGGGATTACTGCAGTCGGCTGGTGCAGCCGTGAGGGTGAAGCACAAACAAAGGACGGAAACGAACGTCGTGGAAGTAACATGCAATTACTTAGGTTTATCGTGCAAGAAATGTAAGTCTGAATCCTTGTTATCGGTAGGTGACAATTGCAGCTCGGAAAGAAAATATTACTATTGATTAGTATGAGATTCTCTTTCTACCACTAAGGCGGCCTCTCAGAGGTAAAAAAAGGGACAATAAGTACGTCGATAGAATGGTGGAACGTATGCACGAAGGTGCTCCCACTCCTTATCAACAGTCACTGGGAACAGCAAGTCGAGAAAAAAAAGGAGAACAGATGGCAGTAAGATCAGTACTGGTATGAAATTCGAAGGAAGCACAATGAACACGAAAAACAGACGCTCCGAAGGCCTAGCTAATGGCTAAAGTAACCTACAGGGTCACTTGCTTCCCATAACATAAGACGGGCGAACCTAAACTACCTCCTATGGCCTATAGCCCATCCTATAACCCATCCTATGGCCCATCCTATGGCCCATCCTATGGCCCATCCTATGGCCCATCCTATGGCCCATCCTATGGCCCATCCTATGGCCCATCCTATGGCCCATCCTATGGCCCATCCTATGGCCCATCCTATGGGCCATCCTATAGCCCATCCTATGGCCCATTCTATGGCCCATCCTATGGCCCATCCTATGGCCCATCCTATGGCCCATCCTATGGCCCATCCTATGCCTCATGAGGGCTTGGAAAGAAAAAGCGAAAGAAAACGTCAAAGAGCTATGATTATTCGTATCTGACCTAGTTGATTTTGTAAGTCTGAATTACTGCACTTGTATGTGAAGCACAAGTAAGGATACACAGATATAGAATAGAGTGGAAGAAAATGCAATATATGAGAGGGAATTATTTAGATCCCAGAAGCATTTCGCTCATCATTCCCGTCATGACGCTCTTGACAGGATTATTTCATCTGAAGGTCACTGTCGCCATTCAGTGCATCCTCAACTTTAGTTTTATTTTGGTTCGTAAAACACCAATTGTCACAGCAGCAGCAGCAACCAATAGGAAGACCCTGTGGAGCTAACAGAGAATCCAATTCCCGGGACTCGCTCATCCAATGGCCGACAGAGAGGAGAAAATCTTTTTTCGAAGAAGCAGTCGGATATTTCTCCTTCGCTTCACTCCCAAGATCTAATCTTTCAAAACAGATCAAGGGTCGCCGAAGTCCCGTAATACCTCGATGTTTGGCTGCACCTCGGCTTGTTTATGTCTCTGCAGTCGAACTCAATTATTGCTATCCCAACGCCGACGACGACAGCGCAGAGCAGCGGCATTGATTGTGAGCAGTCTTGTAGCTCCCTGTCTGAGAGCGCTCGCGATGACTGGAATCAGGCAGCGGATTTGAAGAGAGCCGGATTAGTCGCTTCCGCAGTAAAGTTCACGAAAAAAAAGCTACAAAGTTACAGTTTGTGACCAAAAATACGTTGAAAACCTGGCCGAACTCAGCAAGAATAAATAGTAACGTTGTAACCTTGAGAGACGAGACGGCACTGAAGTGCAGGCAACGTCATACAATGAACGAAATCCGGCTTCTTGTCCACAAGTGAATAAAGTATAGAAGTTGCGGATGCTCAAAATGTTATTCGTACAGAAACGACAAAAAATAATTTGTTAATAATAAAAATCGAATCCACAATACGAACAGAAGATAATGATAATTCTAGATCTCTGAAATGCTAGACAAATATGGTGGCCCTCGACATTAAATTTAAGGATATTTATGAAAGCATGCAAAAAGGACCTTAGATGAATCCAATTAAAATACAATATTGGGCATAACACTTGGAATAAAAATTATAAGTTATAGAGCACTTTGAGAGCGCATACCTCCGCCAAGCAAGGCAACTTTAACGAAATATTCAAATTGCTTCTGAAACAATAATTTCCGTTTCATCAGAACCAAAATTTAGTGATTTGTGCCTTCGGATAGTAAAAACAGGTTCTATAATTTTCTCGAAGATCTGTTGATAACTTTTTGAGTTATACTGCTGACAATCCTTAGGCAATTAAGCACAGAAACAGACCAGCCGTTCATCACCCAAAAAAAAAAAAAATGCAGTGATTCATGTCCTTTACCATATCTGAAAATTCCTGTAGATTTCATTACGATACGTTCATAACTTTTTGAGTTAGTTTGCTAACAAACAAAAAATAGACACAGAGACAGACAACCAAACGACGTGCAGATCATCACATAAATTTGATCGTTTCCTCTTCGTGATATACCTAACAGCTCATGTAAATTTCATTTAAATCCGTTCATACCTTTTTGAGTATGAATCCTGCCTCTTTAAAAAAGAGCCAAACAAACAAATGGTTGAACGGACCTTCACCAAATGTTGCTCATCTGTTACTCCAAACATGCCTAACAATTCCTGTAAATTCCGTAAAGATCCGTCCATAACTTTCAGAGTTATGTCGGCGACAGGCAAATAGACAAACAGACCAATAGACAGACAGACAAACTCGATAAAAACTTAGCATTAGCGGAACTAAAGATAACGATCCAAACTCAGAAGTTTGTGGCGGACCTGCTGAACGCATATAATACGATGTTGGCAGTCAAACCAATCACACGCTTCCTACCACGGAAACAGTTGACGATTGTAGGACAACTTGCTGATTTTTAACCCTTTCGACACGAAAACTCTGCCCTTGCTATGAGATTCTAAAGGATGCCCATAGGGGACACTCCCATTGTAGTCACTTGAGCTCACCTGCAGCTTAGTTCAGCCGTAAATAAAACTAGCTGGGGCCTGTGGTAATTCTACAGAAAAGAAACAATGTTCTTCAGTGATATCGCATACCCGTATCTTCCTATTTTTCCCCTATCTGATGCTGAAAATGAAATGAAATGAATGAAAATGAAATGAAAATTCTTCAGAACAAAGACATTGCTCCTCAATTATGATACCGTCGGACCAACCCGTATCATGCATATGAAGGACGAAAAATATTCCAAGTCAGGTAGTGATTTTTCTACCTTTTGAGTAAATATACTACTGAAGCGCGCTCGTTCACATTATTCCTTCCACAGCCTGTGTGCCTTTCTGCCTATCATTCTGGCGTGCAGTAGGAGGGAGAGGAGGTGTGAGGCATCAGGACCAAGGAGCTTTCATAGGGCTCTAGACATGTCTCTATTAAAGCTCATTGATCAGGCCCATCGTCTTCTTCAACTCAGGGAGCTTCTATAGAGAAGGAGGGAGCACTGCGGCCCATGCACAGATTCGCCAGCGAATCAACCTGCTTTGAGACGCGTTAATGAATCTCACTGGCGGAAGTGACTGCATGGGGAGCAGTGAGCTTCATGGGGGAGCAGCAGACAAACCGAGTTACTGATATGCGTTTGGTGCATACGCGACTGGCTGCAGCCATAAGAGACTCATTACAGATAGGCGATTGGTACATACGCGGCTAGCTGACAGACATAACAGACTCTTAGCTTCACGGGTGAGGCTCCTGGCTCCCTCCTCTCCATAGAAGCTCGTTGCTTTAACTGTCTTAGCTGTATATACCAGGAAGCAAAGAGCGTATCGGGAGGACTCACGAAAAATTAGCAGCAAAAAGTGACGTCACATCGGCGAATCTATGGCTGAGCAGCCTCGGAGTATTTTAACTAATTTCACCAGGAAAATCTTCTTAAATTGCAAAATTTATCTCTAGCGTATAAATAAATGAAGATAATATACACTAATTAGCAATTAACTATAGAAAATTGCAGTGCATGTTGGTGGAAACTTTTCCAACACTAGCGCCGAATTTGTTCCCTTTCGGCCACT
>LQNS02000210.1:6451116-6464350 GCA_001587735.2 Parhyale hawaiensis
GGCAGAACCCAGGGTTTCAGCTCCCACCCATCAGTGACCGAGCGCCACACCCACGCTGAAACCCCATTTGATATACAAATCGCGGAGCGCTCGGTCACTTCGCTCTGGTAATAGGTAAACTACGCCTAGGTTATATAATGAAATAAAAATAAAAAAAATATGAATCATTAAAATTATAAAAAGTCGAAAAAATAAAAAATCGAGGAAAGAAAAAATACAAACCTAAAAATCTAAATAAATAAAAAATGAAAAATCTAAAAAAAAAAAAAATAATCAAAAAGTTCAAAAAACGAAAAAATACCAGAAAGGAATAAAAATTCAAAAATCGATATAATTGGAAAAATCGGAATAATCTAAACAAATAGAAACAATTAAAAATCGAAAAAACCCGAACGAGCGAATATATAAAATAAATAAAAAATGGTATAAATAGAAAAATACAAAAAAAATCCTGAAATTGTAAAAATAAAAATCTGAAAAATAAATAAACGAAAGATCCAAAAAATCCTGAAAATCAATACATCTAAAAATCTAGAAGTGGAAAAAAATGATAAATCGAAAAATCAACAATTCAAAAAAATATAAAAAATTCAAACTCTCAAAAAAATCGAAAAATCGGAAAAATAAAAGATTCACATCAATCATAATAAGCCCCAAATTACTACAAGTTTCATTTGTTCATAAATGTTGGCGCCATGTTACCAAGGACATAAATGCAGACGGACGGATCATCACCAAAAGTTAATCATCTTCTTCTCTAAACTGTGCAGTCACTGTTCATCGTCATCCTGTGGCATCCGTCTCTTCTCAAGGGGAGGCTACTGCAGTATCACATACTGCTCATCTCGATCTACTGGAGTTAGTGCCCCATCGGACATGTCTTCTTGTGCCAATGTCTATTACCACCTACTACTTTTATGATCATCATAATGAGATAAGTGATATATCTTGTTATTTTGATAACATTGATTCATTTAAACACAGAGTAACAAAGAAGCAATCCCCGGCAATGAAATATTTTCTGTGCTTTCTGTTAACATCTGGAGCTTAATTCACATTTAATCCACTTACTCACTTTCCTTGACACTCTCTTTTAAATTAGCTTAATTGTCGTTGTTGAGTCAAGATTAGATGACTCGACTGAAAGCTCGATAAATATGATTGGCTACTTTAAAATTTGTTTGAACCGTAACTACAATGGTGGTGGCATCTGTGTATTCTTGAAGGATGGTCTTGATATTGTAGTGAATCATAATCCGTCGGGAATTTTTGATACGTGCGAAGTGCTCAGCTTTTAAAGTGAAGCTGCCTCTCAAGACGATAAATTTTGACTGTGTTATCAGGCCACCACGTTATGAGATACCAACTGCAAATGTGAATTTATTCAATCCTTATAATTTGACGAGTATTCATAGTTTTATTCAAATGATAGCTTCTCTTAATTTTTTTCCACCGACTAGACGACCAACATGAATGAATCACAGAGGTTTTACTAGATTCACGTTAATTGATCATGTGTGGGTTAATTTTGATATGAATGATTCAGTTACAGAAGTTATTGCTTATGAAATAGCTGTCACTTGTTACCCTTTGTTGTTTTCCCATCGTCTTTTAAACACTGTGACACCATTACCGTTACTTATCGTAAAGTTGATGCTCTTTGTAGGAGTAATTTCGTTCAGGCTATTAGAGAGTTAAACTTTGACTTTGCTTCTATAGTGAACCATCGAATACAATGCGTGTGTTTATCGAATCGATTATGAGTCAATATAACAAGTATTTTCCAGTTTTAACAAAAGTAATTAAACAACGATCCAATGCTGCTCCGAGGATGAACAATGATTTGAAATTTCTTATACGTCAACGTAATAAGTATTTCAAGCTATATCGCAGAGGAACTATTGCAGCAAGGTATTTTAAGTGGTATAGAAATACATTGACGACTGTTCTTAAACTTGCTGAAGAGCTTTACTTCATAAAGAAATAAAGGGTAACACTAATAATACCAAGAAGACGAGGAGAATTTTAAATTGTCTAATGGGGCGTGGATGTTCCCATCAAAAAATGGATTTTGCTGATGAACATGGAGCTCCTTTCAGTAACAAACAAATTTCAAATACTTTTAATGACTACTTTACAAAGATTGTCCCCACACTAACTGGTGCTCTTCCAAATCACAATTGTGATTTTTCGCGGCGTATTATCGAACCCGATGCTTCCTGTAATATGCACCACACTAACTGCAGTAAAGCCAACTTCATCGTAGCTCAGTTTTGTAGCAAAAAGTAATACCACGAGGAGCTGGATTCTTCACTTCTTTGTGAGATCTTGCAAGTGATTTCTGAAATTTTGGTTAAGCTCTTTAATTCCTGTATGAAACTGAGTGTTTATCCTGATGTTTTAAACTGTACTCGCGTAGTGCCTGTTTTTAAATCTGGTGATCCTGCTCTTTTTGAAAATTACAGGTCTATTTCAACTTTGTCCGTTTTAAACAAAATTTTTGAAAATATAATTTATACGGGGCTTGATGCATATTTCTCATCTTGTAACATTATTTCATCTTCACAATATGGTTTAAAATTGGCACTGGCACGTCTTCCGCCATTTTATCTATTGTATCAGACTTTCTTCGCACTTTTAATCTGAGGCAGTACGGCATTAATCTTTTTCCTAGACCTTAGGAAGGCATTTGATTGCATCAATGCAGATCTTCTCGTCACTAAGTTAAGAATGTATGGAGTCCAGCACAATGCATTGAAATAATGGAGTCCTACCTTTCGAATCGTTGTCAGTATGTAGCCGTTGACAATGTTACTTCGTCAAAAAAAAAAAAACCTGTGTCACTAGGGGTTCCACAAAGCTCAAATTCAGGTCCCTTCCTTTTTAATGCTTCAGTGCTTTTATAAATGACATTGTTTCTTTTTCTGATGTTAAACGTATTTTATTTGCAGATGACGCTGCTTTTTATGTAACTGACAATAGCTTTGATCGGGTTGTTGACAAAATTAGATTGTTTATTTCGAGGTTCCCATCTTGGCTATTGGTCATCAAACTTGTGCCTCGTGAAACTAAGACTGACTAAGTTGATAATGATAACAACCAAAGACACTCCTCAGTTACCAGAAATTACTTTTAATAATGTGAAATTTGAGTAGGTGACTGAAATTAAATATCTTGTGGTAACCTTTGACTCTAAACTCTCGTTTACCAAGCTTCTAGGTGAGGTATATCTAAAATTGAACAGAGCTCTTGGCATGTTGAAATCCATCGCAAGAAAGCTGCCGTTGTCCTCATTAATTGATATTTATTACGTAACAGTGTATCTCCATCTGATTTACTGCATAAAAATCTGGGGAGGTGCTTCACAATCTGCAAAAAATTCTCTAAAAGTTGTGATCAACCAAATTTTACGTGCAAAATTATAAGTTCAAACTGTAAATTTTGTACCTGATATGCATACTAATGAAATATACGGAGAATTGGGGTTGTTGAAAATGGATGGTACACTTCGATATTTTTTACTGAAATTAGCAAATAAGTTCTTATACTTTGACAGTCTTTCGCATGAAAATTATCTTCTTCCTCTTTTCCCTCAGCACAGCTATAATACGAGACGGTTGAAATTCATTCTTCCCTCTGTTAGACTTAACGTTGAGAAGCAAGGGACATATTTCAATTAGTTCAGCTAATTAATAGTATCAATGATGAATTTTTGACACCAATGCAATGCCATAGACTGAAATTAATCTTCAAGAGAGCTGCATTATACAAGATATGACTTTCCCCTTCTCAGCGTTGAATTCAAAAATGTTTGCAATTTTGATTTTTTTAAGAATTTCTTACCGTGTATAGCTTACAACGTTCTTCAATGCAGTACCCTTACGTATTTGTCGGGGTCATATTTATAAAAAGGTCCTAGAAGCATATTTAGCTTGAACGACCCTCTGTCACCGGTAATTTTATTTCGCTGAGTAGATTATCTTAACTGCTGATTTGACAAATTAAATTTCTATGGAGTTTCTATATATTTGCCTTTTCGTGTTTTTACTAATGGACAGTTTTATGTGGGTTTTAGCAGATTTGGAAATCCTGAATATTTGGAAATCTTCGCCGATCATAAAGAATTTACCGGGTCAACAACACTGAGGCAAGAACATAGATTGCTTACACGCTATGTTGTGTACTCTGAAATTTTTTAGTGTCTATGAAGCAACTGTGGAAACAGCACAGAGAAATATGCTCCATCATTGGAATCAAGACGTAGATCAGAGTGACCGCACTATAATTTCTCTTAGATTGTTATGATTATGATATAAAAAATATTTTTCTACAAGATGAAGATGAAATAGATCTGAAAGTTGATTAACTTTTTTCCAAAATGACTTCAACAATAATAAAAAATATTTTTTAATAGAATATGGAAAAAACAAATAGTTCTCAATTCAATGCTGTCTACTCTTAAATTTTGCAGCATCTCTCTTAATGTATCGCTGTTAAAAAATAAGTATCAGTAAATAATTGTTTTCTATCACTACCCATACTATCATTTTAGTGTAGGAAAATATAGTCATTCAATAACATTAGAAACATTCATTTGATTAAATTGAAATATTAATTTGAACTAAATCGAGAGCTAACACAAACTGCTACCGACGTAAGAAGTAGCAATATTTTTTCTTTATCTGATGAAAAATTGTTTTTACCTGCGGGTAGCCTTTCTTAGGTCTTCCATGAACTGATTAGCATTCTTTTGTTTCATTTCCAAGAGACGAATGAAGGCAGAGAGTAGAAGAAAAATTGGATGTTAGCACCCAGTGTTTCCCTCGCAATATTCTCTTCTGTTCCCTTCCGTTCGCTTCTTTCCTCTTCTGTGACGTCATCACTCCCCCTCCATCCCTCTGGGAGGTGCTTCTCTATACATATAGGCTAGGCGGCCTGGAGCCGAAGTACCTCAGATCGTACGGGTAGGAGTGATGACGGACGAAGGTTTGACTGCGTGTGCGGGAGAAGGAGGTCCACGGCTAACATTTTTTTTTTCATTTCATAACGAAGAATATTTTTGCTTCCTACGTCGGCAGGAGTTATTTTTCCTATATGTATTTTCAAAATTGTGTTAGCCTGCGGGTAGCTTTCGCGATTTCAGACCCTGCCTTCGTCCGAGGTAGAGTATGGGAAGGAAGAGCATCAATTGGGAAATGAAAGAAAGATCGAAGGAATTCCCAAAGAGAAACGTCCCAAAAACAGGGATAAGAGGTTCTAAAGGTATATATATCGCAGACTTGTGTATTCTAATAGCTTCACTGTACGGGGAGGTACTGTAGACTGCCTACCAAAATGCTTGTCCATGTACGAAACGCCTCTGATATGAAAGTTATGGAGTTTAGAAATTTGCTGGATTCTCATTTAAAAAGAATACCAGATAGACCAGCGGTCAGCGGTTCCGTGCACTGAGGAGACAATTCGCTGCTGGCTCTTTCGTTGGTCGCTAACTGCGACCCAACAGAACACACCCAGTATCGTAACTCCACACACGTGAGGTGATACATATGCGCAGCGTCACCTGAACTTGTTCCGAAGACTCACAAACATGAATATCAATATCTCAAAAAGTAAGCATATCTGACTGCTGTTACCTACAAATTGGAGTTCAGCGTATTAATACCTTGGGAACGATGGTCTAAGTGTCTAGGTTTGAGCAGGGGTATTAGTCAATATTGCCGATTTTTTGCCACAATTATAACATTATACACAGAACAGAAATATCGCCACCTACATACAATTATTGCTGTGAGTAAAGAAACAACCACACACCCGCCATAGCGAATGAAAAGAAGAGTCCAGCACTTCCTTCTAAGAGCATTTCCAAACAGGACTGAAAAACTCAAAATTGATTGAAGTTTTTATCGTTCCAGCTAACTTCTGGGAAGATTCTCCTAATTTGGGCAATCAGTGAACGTGGATAAAATGAGACAGCGCCAGGTCCCTCAGAAGCTCGTGATGGAACTGCTCCGTGCGTTCAGGGCCGATTTCTCCTTTCAAAAGACGGAACCTGAGAGAGGTTGCAATAGGGACATTTTTCTTGCACACTTCTATGGTCGTGCGCTCTATTCTGAGCAGAGAACTATTGAGCAATTTTAACTGGAAGATTATTTGTTGCTCCCTTCTAAAGAAGAGCTGCTGGAAAGAGTATGTTCTATCCATAATTTTAAGGACTTACTTGTATGTCAAAGTCAATCTCTTACTGAAGTTATTATGTGTTGCTCTTTCCAACATCACATATTCACACAATATACTCGAAACAGATTTAATAATAAAAATACTTAAAAATGTCGTTGTCGTTTAAAAAACTCACGGAAATATTAAATATCACGTGGGAGGTCTAGAATTTTTAGGGAATAGACCGCAAAAAAGTTTGAGTCACAAAGAAAAAAATAGGTATCGAGATGTCCAAGTAATGACTACTTCCTAAAATATGGATAACATGATTGTAACAAAAGAAAGAAAATAGATATCGAAATCTTCAACTGATACTTCATTATCGCGTACGATTATCGAATACTGTATATCCAGTGCGCTTTGCAAAGGACACTAAGTCTTGTCGCCTTCGGGTAAAGTGCATCTCATACCGGTGTTTTTCACTGCATCTCATTTCGTGTCAAGTAAGAGAATCAATGCTCGCACTGCGCTGCATTTCGCGAGTTTCGTAATCCATCAAGAGCCACCAGCACTTTTTATAATTACTGTAAGACTTGCAGTGAAATTACGCGTCGCTCAGAGTGACAAACTCAGCCGTACAGGGGATTAATTTCGTGCGCTCGGCGTTTATATATGAGATTAGGTGGCTCTGCAGCTCCGCTAATGGTTTATGCTAATGTGTGTGGAACCTGCAGCTCTTGTGTAGGTGTGCGTATCGGTTGGTTCTTGTGTGTGCAGGTTCGCCGTTCTAGCTGTGTGTGTAAATAAAATATGTATATAAATAAGTAAATCCCCTAAGGCGCCTATTCTCAATCTTTTGATACTAGTAATTTGCGTAAAATTCTGGAACCGTCGTTTTCAGTCATTAGTATTATTATTATTATTATTATATAGGTTCGCTTAAGCTTCCTTAAACTGTCACAAGTTTGTTGTTATAGGAGAGAGAACAAGGATTCGAAGAGACATTTTAGGCCTGTGAGATTCAGCCTTCAGAGTTGATCTAAGCCAAGTGCACTTGACTTGACTTGTCCGGATATGTAGATAGGAACTTAGCTTTGTCATTTTGAATCGAGTTGTAGGTGCTACAAGCAGCCCGATTATGTTAATTGAGCCGACTTACATCTACATCTTCATATAGCGGAGTAAGAGAAGTTCTTGGAAGTGTCACAGGTAACTGATTAAGAGTTAATACCCGAAACTTGAATCAACAAGTCGAAGCCGGGGCACCTTTCCAAATATTCTTTCCAAAGATTGTATGGCTTAATTTTGCTGCCCAATCGAATGCGCTCACAAAATGGCAAGACAAAATGAGGAACCTACGCACGAGGGTGTTCCCACGCGGGATCAACGCGCAATGACACAGGAAGTGAGAGGAAAACGAAGGAAAGCTTCGTCAGGAGAAAATTGAAACAGTAAAGAAGAAAAGTGAGCGGAAAGACGTCCCGAAAGCCCAGTCTAAGACTCTAAGGTAATCTGCCGGTTCAGACTGTGTCTCTACTCGCCATAAGAAAAGATGAACAGATCTAATCTAACCCTATGGCCTTTATTTCGCTCATCCCATGCCTCCAGCGAGACCGTTAATTAGTTCTCACTTTGAACATGAATGCCGCAATTATAAACTGTGAAAATATGATGTTTCGTGCATATTTAAATTCACTTACTGATTCATGTCTACCGCCAATACCAATGATTATAACTGGAGGTCTAATATTACTAGTGTATTAACGCTCGTAGGTGTATTGAAAGCTTTACTGTGGTTCTTGTATTAGAGCTCCAATTGATAAATTAATTTTAGATGCACTGATTTTTAGACGTAGGCTTAGATTATTCTTATAAAAAAAAACAAGTTTTACATATTACCTCTACACTGGTTCCATTGAAAATACGGCGTTTTCGGACTAAGCTAAAGATTGTGATATGTTTTAACACGTTCTTATTAAATAACAACATCCACCTGCTGCTGAACAAACATTAGGCGTCACAGCGAGTTGAAGGTATACCAATCTTGAGAATTATTAATGTGATTCCGCGTCTCTGACGCGTCTCCAGCAAACTCCACAGTCGGAGCGCAACCAGTGCTTTCATTACGTTCAACTTTCTGAGAGACTGCAGAAACGAACATCAGATAGCTCAATGTTCTGCTAGTTTCAAATTTTTTAGAGGTAAGGATGTGCCAAATAAGATATTAAATATTGATAACACTCGTAGTGGGAGCCACTGGCTCAGTTCTGTCATTGAAGACGTAACTTCCCATAAAGAGTTTTATTTAAGCCAATAATAAAAAGAACTGTTTACCGTAAAACACGATCAATATATGGTGTCATTGCAAGAACCCTGTATCTGATAATACCGTTTACGTGTTAGATATTGTCGAATGATTTGTGCTGTAGCATTTGAAACCTGCTATCGACATAAAAACTTGATACTGCAGCCCTTCAGAAAAAAGCACGAAGCGGAAATTTTCATGAATGTCGCAGACGTATTAGGTCGTTTTCAATCCGAAGTAGCATTCAAATGGTCTTTGTTGCCGTACACCGAAGTGTAACGTTTTAGAAGCAAGCATCAGCGTCCCACCATTTTACCACTGAGCTCGTGCCTCCAATGCCCAGCTCTAGATTCAGGACCATTAGGAAATCCTTCAGCTGGAGAGAACATTGCCAACCTTTGTATGCTTTGAACACAAGTTATTCAACAATGAGGGCATCAGAAACATCGTTCAATTCATCGCTGCAACCTGTGACTATTTGCACCATGGAGGCGGAGGCAGCTCCTCAAAGCCAGGTATAGTAGTCTTCGCACACAAGCGAAGCTTACAACCTCATAGTTTTTCTGATGTTGTAACTATTACCTCGACATGTTGCTGACGAGACAGATAAACCAATCGCAGGATCTTAAAATACATCGATAATAACATGCGGATATACGGCCGGCCCAAGGATAAGGTTAAGCAACTCATGTACGTCAGTAGAACCTGGCTGCTTAAAATCGCCAAGAATCGGATATTAAATCACTGCAGTGTTCAGGCACTCCAATAGACACATCAACGATTGTACTGACTCTTTGTTTTTGCGAAAAAGTTGAAAGTAATTTATATAGACGAAGTCTTTCTCTGGTATTGCTCCATTTTTTACGGCTACTACATGTTCAGTAAATGTTGAAAGCGTAATGTGAGCTTAAAAGAGCCAAGGCAGTACTGACGATCCTCCATTTATGCGGCATCCGTATATATGATCACCCATTAATGCGGTGAAAATTTTGTTCCTGGTTTTCCTCGTATTCGACGCTGAATCCCTTTACGCGGTACCATAACGCAATTTTTTGGTTCCGGCATCACTTTTAAATCGGAATTTGTGCCTAAACTGGACCCTACAACTGTGAATAATAATTCTAAAATGAGTAGGAATAAACTAAATGTAAAAAAAAGATAAACGTTTTGAATAAATGCGATGGAAGTAAAAAGTGTTCGAAGTTGCAAAGTTCTTTGGCATTATTGGAAGCACAGTTCGAGTAATAACAGCAAATGAAAAGCGTATTACAACTTGTGCAAACAACATTACAACTAGCACTGCAAATGAAAATCCGAGGCGTTTTGCAATCAGACGCCGAAGTTACCCTGACAGTGTTATCCGGTGTAACCCTGTGCAACAGTGAATTCGACGTGCTATCTCAGCGTCCCAAAAGTGTTGCGAAATTTGCGGAAAGCTCGCACACAAACAATTCTGGCGGAGCCTTATGTTAGTTGCATTTTGGGGTAAAAAGATGTAAAAAAACGCATATCGAATTCAATGTTTGTGAATAAAGGTAGTGTTATCCAACTCATAACCCTACAATTTTGTTGGGTTGCCGTCTGTGTTACCTAACCTGTACGAGTACGTGTCGCACTGGAGGGTGTAGCAAGGGTGACACCGATGGTCTGATTTCAACACGCCTCTGGGCAACCCCAACAGTGTGGAGATTCCCTTAACAGCGACGGTGTTGGTCCGGACAGGCCGCACCAATCGAGGATCGCCGGTATTCTATTAGCTGCGATGTGATAGAAAAACCCGGTGTTAAAAATCTGCAGTACGGAGCAATCAGAAGCAGAGAAGTGTAGGAGCTACACCTGACTCATCAACAAGTACATTGATTGGTTCCTATCACACACCAAAATTGAGACGCCTTAGTTCACCTTGATGTTTTATCCCCGATTTGCGTAGGCATGAAATTGGTTGCCAGGATCTGTGTCCGATCCTGTGGATCTGCTTGGGTTGTAGTCACCCATGAATGTTTTTTTTTTTTTGTATTGTTAAGGGCTCTTTTGAGAAGGGTTGTTGGTATCTTGGGGCTGTTCGTCATTCTGTTTGGCTTCTCTTATCTGGGTTATAAAATCAGCAATGACTTTCGTAATAACCAGGACATAGAGAAAGAAATGCAAAAGCTCTCCACAGTAGGTCACATGCAAATCATAAAGTGTAGTCACAGCTCGGAAGAGGTCACTTATTTGCTGTTTCCGAGTTATAGTGTTGTCCACTGTACGGTAACTCGCTTTGGTCGAATTTGAAGCAGCAGCATATTGGACGCCTACGAGTAGCCTATAATGACATATTTCGGCAACTGATGAACGTATGTGCTGAAGTCAGCTAGGTAGTGAAAGTATGGTATTTGCTCAGGGGTACACTGAGTTCCTCAAAGTCAGGACATGAAAATGAGCTCTCAGTCTCCAGCTCAGGATGGAGAAATCTGCTAACACCTTACTCAAAGTAATCTGTAATGGTACTGTCTATAAACTATATAACATATACAGCAGATGGCAGCGTATGCTGTTACCAAACAGGTTTGAAACATTGGGTCGTAATGCAGTGTAGCTTGTTGCCAGTATTACCCGCCCTTTGTATCAACTGTAATTCTACTAACAAGTTTTGTCCTGTGCACGCGTATCATGACCCTCTGTGTATCTAATAAAGTGTATTATTAATATTATTATTCTGTTAATACTTGTTATTGACATCGTAAGATCCGGTGTCATCAGTAAATGTGTTGGGTTCTTGTGTATTGTGCTACATATGACTTATTGCATCATATATTCTCGATGTAGTAGCATTCAAGGAATTATGTTGTTGATTGCTGTCATCATAGTGTATATCTGAAACGTGCACACTACCAAACTAGGGTGGGTTACGTTGAGGTTTTGTCAAATTATTTTGAATATAGGCAATTTTAGGCAATTCACCTATGTAGGATTAGGGGTGCAAGGGAGTAAAACTGACAATTGAAATTGTGAAAATAGCCTGTACATTAGCAGGAAAATTGAGCTCTGTGTTAGGTAATGATATTATTGACGATTTTATGACTGATGTCCAATAAGTGTATACACTTCCAGTGGACACATTCTCAATATTTCTTGTGCTCTAGTTTTATTTTTGACTGAATGAATATGTATTTTTAATGTGAGAACAAAAAAGGTGTAATTATTATTATTATTATTATTATTATTATTATTAAGTAAAAGTTTGAAAATTCAATACATAGTTAAATAAAATTATTTTGCTAAGGGGCTTCTCTTCCAAATATACGCGCCTTGGGTCGTACTAAAAGAGCATCAACATCAACAACAAGGCGACCACCAGCTGCTCAGGGCTGGTGCTCATAATAATCAGGACTGGGTTGATTAGCGCTGCCACTGCAGGGATTGTAATTATGGTTATTAGCAGGCACAGGAGGGGCTCTCATAGCCAAGGAGCATTCACTCGTAAGGGTATAGGAGCGTTCACTCGTAAGGACAAGGAGCGTTCACTCGTGAGGACAAGGAGCGTTCACTCGTAAGGACAAGGAGCGTTCACTCGTGAGGACAAGGAGCGTTCACTCGTAAGGACAAGGAGCGTTCACTCGTAAGGACAAGGAGCGTTCATTCGTAAGGACAAGGAGCGTTCACTCGTAAGGACAAGGAGCGCTCACTCGTAAGAGCAAGAGTCTTTACTCGTATGGACAAGGAGTGTTCACTCATGAAGACATGAAGTATTTACTCGTATGGACAAGGAGTGTTCACTCATTAAGACACTGGGCCCTTTGTTGTTCTTTGTATATACGGCGGATCTGTTTCATCTTGTTAATGATTTACTTGTTGGTTACGCTGATGATGTTACTTTGCTGGCTGTTTGCGATAAGCCTAGTGATAGATTAGAGGTTTCTGAATCTATTCAGCATGGACTCCTCTACGAAATTGTTGGTGCAGAGGCAATCAGTACGCTTAAGAATCGCTTTGGCAAACATCGGGAGAAACACCCTCTACAGTAACGAACTCTTGCATTGCAAGGCGACATGTGAGGTACAAAGCCTGGATGAGTAATCCAACAGAAGAAAACAGGTCCAGTCACATAAGATCATGTCGGGATGTGAAGAAAATAATCAGGACTACTAAAAGGAAAACGAAAGTTTCCGTAGCCACTACGGCAAAAAGCAACCCATTGGCATTCTATAAATATCTAAATGAAAGATGTCTCAAAAAAGAAATCATGCGTCCTCTCAACAGACCTGACGGCGGATTCACCGATGACCTAAGGGACAAAGCCACTATCCTCAACGATTATTTCAACTCTGTATTTACTGGTGAAAATGTCACGAATATTCCTGAACCAGCACCGATACAAACTGCTCCCTTAAACACATGTGTTTTCACGGAGATCGACATCCTTCAAGAACTGATCCACCTGGATGTGTACAACTCCACTGGTCCAGATAATCTTTCTTCCCGTCATTTTCTCCAGTCACCTTGAAGCTACTACTTGAAATATTCAGTCGCTCTTTAATTATTATTATTATTAAATCACACCAGGCTGGCGACGTAGGAACGGAGAAACTCCATGAGGTTAACAAACCCCCACACAACCAACCCAGCGGGCAGAGAAAACAAAAGAATGAAAAAAAGAAGATCCGAGATCACAGGATAGCTCTGTGTACAGATCGTTTAAAGCTGCCAATACCAGCACCAGCAAAGACAGAGTCATCAAGACCATTCCAAACATCCACACATGATGGAAAAAACGAACGGGAAAACTGGCCC
>LQNS02000210.1:6482366-6530982 GCA_001587735.2 Parhyale hawaiensis
TTCTGCCTGTCTATATAGAAGACCTAAGGATGCCAGCACGATAAAGGATCAATGAAGAAAAGAAGAAAATTAAGACGCAAATAAGAGAAGAGGAGATTCCGCACCGGCCTAGAGGCATCAGGCAAACGTAAAGGTTATTGCTTGAATTCATCACGCACGGGTCCACTAGTGCGATTATAAATATAGATGACACTTGATGGAAAATTCGCACCTAAAAGAAGCATAAGAAGCTTGAGCTACTGCTAACAAAGTTCTTCAGTGTAGTTATTGGCTCTTTTTTGAACTCTTTTGAACTAAGGACGCGCTCGATTCGGTAGCGAAATCAAGTCTCTGGGGCTTGACATGCCGAATCTCTAGACAGGTGTCCTGGCTTCGACATGTTGATTCAAGTTTTAAGTCGCTGACTTAACTCAACCGCAGCCAGTTACTCTTGAGACTGCCATAAGCTAAGTCAAGAAAGTGATAGGCAGAAAATAAGCCGGGTTGCAGAAGATGGCAAACGTATCTTAAACAGGGACAGATGAAATTCCAACAATGAAGACATCGCAGGCTTAGTCTGATTTGTACGAGTATTAGATTCTCCATACATCGAATCTACGGCAATGTATAGGGCGACCTTATGTCTGAATGCATTTCTTGCATTGCCGAAGTTGAAATCGTAGCACTGAAGATGTCAAATGGAAATTTAAGTCGGCTCTACATACAGCATCCTGGCTGCTTCTAACACCTACAACACAATTCAAAGTTACGAAGCTAAAGATCCTGTCTGCATTTTCAAACATGAACCATTCGGGCACGCTCGTGGAAATTCCTGACTCCAACTCACGAGATACTGAGGTCAGCTTGGCCCGATAAGCACATCTCCGACTCGCGGATCACAGCTTGCGCGTCATTTGGCTTGTAAGCAACCTAATAAACAGATTCGGGAAATACTGACTGCATGGCTGTTATCTACTAGAGAATGAATACAAAAGAAAAACTCGTGTCAGAATTGGCTAAGAAAAATCTAAGGAAGCGTCGTTGCAAAGCAATGTTGATTTGTTATTCAGTGGAGAGTAAAGTGTATGGGACAGTTATAATGAGAGCATGAAGTTCTTCCTACTCCTAAAATAATTATGGTTGTGTTTATACATGTAAGCAGTATACGTATACGTGTCGTAAATAATGCCTCACAGGGATTAGAGAGGCAGGCACATTTAAAACTCGAAATAACACCAGTCATTTAACACCAGTAATAAATTAGGGATGCCAGCTACCACAGGGCTATAAGTTTTCAAAGTGAATCCGCAGAACGCAATGGGTGAACAAAGCGTTCTTCGAAAATAAGATACGAATGATTATTTTTTACCTCGTGTGTGAACGATAAATACTCGACGTCAATTTTCCTGACGTCATTACTTAAGAAAGGATACTCTATTTCTCTTATAATAGTCAAAATAATTCATTCCTAATTAGAGATAGTCTGGTAAATTTTCTGCTGAAACTGCCTATGCTTCGACGTTTTGAGGACAAGTCGTCTATCCACACTGTCCCGACCACTTCATTAAAAAGCAAAGTTGATGCTCTGCTTACAGCGTGAGATTCAGAGAACAGTGAGGCTCCCAGGGTGAAAGCTCACGAGTGGCAAGACTCGCCACTCTACATAGCTTGTGTTAGGTCCTTTAATTGTGGCTAGCGAGTCAGAGCAGTCCCAGTCTGAGCGACCACTGCGTCCTAAACATTTCACTCCTGCATGTAGTGCACTCGCTCTGAACTCAGAAAAAACTTGACTCCGTTTGTAATATCCACAGTTATTCCACACAGTCGGCAGCACCAGCAGCCACTAGGGTGCTCCAAAGTTTGTGCCCATTTGATCCTTTCGTTGGCTTCTGCATCTATTATTCGCCGGTAAGTGCAATGAGCTTCCCTCCACGTCGTGCATTTTATATACTAAGTGGAGAGTAGAAGCATCTACGCCTACCTCAGACGTACTTAGGTAGACTCAACGAGAAAGCTAATGCTCAAGGCAGGAAACCGAGGCCAAGAAAATCGGAGGCTCAAGACTCTCATATGTTCGGCTGTACTAGAAATTGGAGTAGAAAAGTTTTTGGCTTTTGGTAAAAAAAAACACGCGGGGAGAAAAGCTCCTAAATTATAACAGCAACTGTACCACGTAAGTTTTCGATGTCGAGAAAAGTGTTTGAAGCACACCTATTAAACTGAAGTATAAAAGTTTATTGAAGATAACTTTTGCAGATATCAGATAATTAGTTACATGTTTGGCTTCCTCTAACAAGGAAAGCCTCCGCAAAAGTTTTAGTACAGAAGCCAGTGGACCACGGAGCTAAAATATCTTCTATTGAAGGGGAATAAAAATCAGAAGCCTTTATAACATGTTAGATGATTAATTACACCGTATTTCGTGAAGGCGGTTTGGCTACGGCAATTTTGTTTAGAACGACGGAAACTTCCGCATAGTCCTGGCTCTTTGGGGGAGGGGGAGTGGGGGAGAATGTCTGTGTACATTTCTCTTTTACAGCTATACCATGCATCTTTCGATTCCACGTGATGACATTAAAACAAATTAGGTAGAACTTTCACACCTGGTAAAATTTTGAGAGGGGGCCTAAATCAAAAAGTTCTTGGAGTAAAACGTATTTCTTTTTCAAAAATACATATTCTGAGCACGTTTGAGAACAATCGGTTGACAATAAATAATATTGCCCCCCCCCCCCCACCTCCCATTCCTCTCCCTTGAACTATGTACCAGGTAAAAAGTTCTACCCAACTTTTCTTCAATCATATAGAATAGGAAAATACATGGTATAGCTGTAAAAGAGAAATGTGCACCCCAGTCCCAACAGCCAGGAGTTGTACTGAAAGTGATGTTTGCAACAAACACAATCATCAACACTATCAAGAAAGAGGCATAAAGTGTAAGTAATTTCTGAGTATTTTCTGGGAGCAGTCCGTCAACGTTAATCTAATTACAACGTGCTACTTATAAGTATATACCGTATCTAGAACCTTACGAGTGCTACCCACAGCACATTGAAGAAATTTCCACCGGGGAAATAGTGTTATTCTCAGACTGATCCATCTCCAGTATTAGTGTTAAGATATGCTAATGCCTTTACTGTGCAAATTCTGGACATGATTGACACAGCTATGTATTACTGTCAATGCAGTCAGGAAAAGCATTATAAGGCATACTTCCTGGACACACTTGAAGACTGGGGTACTCCCACTATGGGATGTCGCACAGCACAGTTTAAAAAAATTTAATGCACCACAGTAGAACTCTGTAGGAAAACAAATATTAATTTCTAATTTCCTCGGAAAAGTACTCAGTAAGGAAAAACAAACTACGAAAGACAATCAGTAACTACAAAGATCTTCATCCTATCAGTAAAAAAACAAACGTTTGCTAAGGGAACGGGTGTTTATCCTCATAAAAAAAGTACACTCGGTAGGAAAGCACTTTTTCTGCAACAAACTTTTATCATATCACGAAGTACACTCAGTAATGAAACAAACATTTACTCTGTCACAAAAAATACACAGTAGATACACAAACACTAACCGTGTCACACAAAACAGCAAGGAAAGAAACACCCAACGACGAAAAACATTCAATAAGGAAACAAGCATTTGCCCAGTCATACAGGATTCGCTGCCCTGGCCCAAGCACGGTGCGGGTCCTCCTGATCAGCTATGCCTGTCCGGCGCCTGACCTGCAAATCGAGTTGCAGACGCCGTAAGAATACAGAAAAACATGCAACCGACCCCAGCTGTTACTGTATTTAGTTACCGAATGGCTGTGTTTGAAATACCACCGACACTGGGTCGAGGGCGACCTGTATTTGGATAGAAAAGTTGATCATGGTTATGTAGGGAAATAATGTCGCTGTTGATTGCTTAGCGTGTCTCTTAGAGTTGAGCTGGAAAGTATAAGATCTGAGTAGGTAGTTCACCCTGCAAAGGGAAACCTGAGGTGTACTGCACCTCACTCTGCAGAAATTTGCATTTTTATTGCTTTCAAATTTCAGTTGAGCTGCTGGAAACTTGTGACTTTTCATAAAATGGCATTTTCATGTTTTGTGTAACAATTTAAGTAAAAATACCATACATAAGTGAAAATAGCATTGATTTTGTAATAAACGGTCCCTATAAAGGGAGACCTGTGCTATAGTGCATCGTACCCTGCATTCGTACAGCCGGTAGCCCCGCTCGTGTTAACGTCTGTTTATTCTGTGTATCTGCATGTAACTTCATCTCAGGGTTATTATAACTACTGATGGACAAGGAAGCTTTATACATATTATTTATAATAAATATGACCGCCTTAGCTAAATGAGGCTATATCAATACAGTCGCAGTCCGTTGTATACTGTATCATTGTAAGAATATTGTTGTGTACACTCGTAGTACAGTGATTGTTCTGCGTACGTAGACAGCACAGTCCCTCCAATACGGCAGGCGCCCCACAGTTCCCGCAACACATGCACACTGCCTGCATTGGTGAGCAAACTGCCACTGTTGTCGCACAAATGAATATGGCTGTATGCTATCCACTGTTCTCTTAGAAAAGTTCATTTTATGGTATCTCATTATAATTTACCATTGGATTGATGATTCTAATGATATTTCAACTCATGTATGAATGTCTGAAGACCTATAAATAATGAATTTATTAACAAATCATTAGGCTGCGGTACATTGCACTGCACCTCTCCCGTTATAACTCCTCGCTAGGGGTCTCTCTTTGTACGGTTAACCCCACCCCGCTTCCTGAACAACATAAGCTTTTTCTTTCAATAAAATGACCCCCATCTCTTGACTTGAAAGCTCTTTAACATGCTAAATACTTGATGAAGATCCGTGATAGTTTCTGTAATAAAGCATGAAACTCATAATGGTTATGGGACATTGTTAAGAAATGCATTATTATCTCACCTACCACAAACATGCTGCAGTGCTTTCAACTAATGTCTACTACAGAGTATCGTCAGCGAACATCTTTTCCACGTACATCATATTCTTATGGTTGCGGATTAGAGACCAATAATTAGTCAACGGATTTCCGTAGAAATCCATTTCTCCCCAAAAAATTTTTGAGAGAAACGCTCTATGGCAGAGGCTCATGTATTTGCAGTGATGGCTGCATGAATTTCCTTACAGGAATGTGTGCATGGCAATATGGAGCTGCAGGCGTTCAAGCCAGCAGTGAGTATTTTTGAGTGGTACTGCATATAACATTCTTTCTGATGAGTTAGGTTTGCACAGCGATTCCTTTTGGGTTTAAGTGCCCTGTAACGCCGACTCAAATCTGTCTGGGCACACACAGCCCGTTAGGGTACAGCATGTAACATCACCCAAACCGAAAGCTGCAGAAATAAATACACACTCGTGCAGGAATTGGTCTTAAACGCATCTGAGTTTACCCATTAAAAGAATAAAGTAACCTAACTTATTTCTCCTGGGAATATCACTACTAATTGTGTCCCAAAATATGGGCGGTGCTCAGAAACGGGTAAAATTAGAGGTGATGTATCACTAAACATAATCCGTTCTGACAGACACATCCGCTAAGGCACGCACCGTAACCCAAGCAGACAGATGCGGAAACACAGACAGGAAAACTGCTGTTGCAAATACAGCCATGATTCTGCTTACGCTGCAGCGAGCTCTAATAATAATGCATTATTTTATGTTATACCAAACTTCATGTAGCTAAAGCATTGTACGATATTATATCAGCTGATTTTTGCGGGAATGAGGGTTATCACTTACGTGCATCGTTTCAGATTACACAGAGGTTTTGCACGTGAGATTCAACATAACAATAACATCTTACAAAATAGTCGTCATGACTGAGCAACACGCAAACTACTCTGACCCAGAAATTTTCGGTTTACTTAGCTTAAGGGGATCGACCCAGATGTTTTCAAAACTTTATTATTTGTGGACCGATTGTTCTGAAATTTGCACAGGTGTAATTTTGAAAAGAAACACATTTTGCTCAGGCAAGTTTTTTTGAATAAGACTTTTTTTTTGAGAGAATGGGAAATATATATACATATATTTAACATTTTATCTCCCACTATTCCCATGTGGGACCATACCATTTAAACTAAGATGTCTTCAAAATTTTTTAATTAAAGCAGTTAGTTAATTATAACTTAGGTGGATTACTGTTTTATCTACCGCAGAAATCAATTACGCTAGTGCGGACTGGACATATAAAATAATTTCTAATTGCTAAAAATATACAAATCTGCCAATTTGCCCTGTACTGTATTAAAACTCAGTTTTCTGGAAATACGCATGGAAAATTGGAAGTGACATTATTCTGAAAGAAAGCCAACTGGATGTTGATTGAAAAACACAGAAGTTTGGAATAATATATATAATATGCTTGTAAAAAATATTGAAAAACAAAGTTGATCCCACGTGAGAACACTGGGACTGCGGATCACTTGTCTCCTCTCATTGTGCTGTTTCCCAGCGTACGTAGTTGCGGTGCACACTGTTTCCCAGCGTGCGTAGTTGCGGTGCCCGCTGTTTCCCAGCGTACAGACGCTGCACTGTTTTTGCCTATCCTGTAAAATGCAATTTCTCCACCTAAAGATGAATAAAAGTCAATGAATTTTCATGCTAGAAAAAACAAAGACAGTTTTGGAATCCTTGAAACATTACTAACAAACGATCAGAGTTAGATTTTCCATTTTCTATTGCGTTTTCTTTTGATATGCCATTTTCGATCGCTAATTGAAATATTGTAAAAACAGCAAAATTTTCGGTTTTGAGCTGAGATAAACCAAAAATATGAGGGAAAAAATGGAGAATCCGGCTCGGATCGCTCGTTAGGAATGTTTCAAGGATTCCAAAACTGTCTTTGTTTTTCCAGCTTGAAAACTCATTGACTTCATTCATTTTTAAGGGGAAAAGTTACGTTTTACAGGAAGGCAAAAACCGTGAAATATTGCGGTGAAATGTCATATAATATACTTCTTTTGCACTATTGATAAAGTTTGAATGTTGTATTCATGTTGTATTAGCATCTACAAATAATATGCATGCATAATTTCATGATTTTTGACTATCCTCCCGCATCGGCGCTCCGTTAGAACCCCTCTTTGCGATTCTAGTGCCAAAATCCCCACGAAATTTTGGGACACAAATCACATTTCCAATTTATTCTTTATTTGTGGACCGATTGTTCTGAAATTTGCTCCGAATATGTAGTTTTGAATTGAAAAAGAAACACATTTTTGCATGCGCGACTTTTTTGATTCAGCCTTAGTTTTTGAGATAATGGAATATATATATATATATATATATATGCAGTATACTATATATGATGTACATATTGGAAATTTTAAAAGAATGAAACTCAATGAGTTTTCATACTAGAAAAAAAACAAAAACTGTTTTGGAATCCTTGAAACATTCCTAGCAAAACTATAGAGCCAGATTTTGCATTTTTGCCCCCATATTTTATTTATATCACAGCTCAAAACCGTATACGGTATTTTGTTTTTCCCTATGTTTTAGTTAGCAATCGAAAATCGCATATAATGGAAAATGGAAAATCCGCCTCTATGATTTTGTTAGGTATGTTTCAAAGATTCCAAAACTGTCTGTTTCTAGCATGGAAACTCATTGAGTTTATTCTTTTGATATTTCCAATATATATTTATAAATATACATTTCCCATTATCTCAAAAACTAAGGCCTTAATAAAAAAAATTTTGAAAGCAAAATATGTTTGTTTTTCAAACATACATATTCTGTCCACATTTCAGAACAATCTGTCTACAAACGATAGCTTGCCCTCCCCCATTCCTCTCCTTTTGGGGCCCCCCCTTTTATGGGGGGAGGGGGGCTAGGGGTTTACAGTAACCGTAAGTCTATAATAATTTGGGACACACTCTCACACTACCTAAGAACTTTTTTCAGCAAAAAAGTTGATAATTTTGTTAAATCGCTGGGTTGAGGACCTTATAATTAAATAAGCCACTTGTCGAGGCAAGGTAGATACTATTCCGTGGGAATATATTAGCTAAGGCCTTTAGGTAAAATCTTCTCTCCAGAAGTACGTTAAAATAATGTTTCCACGCAGCATTGTCGCCATAATTGCAGGCAATGGGAGAACGTGCGGTATTCCAGGCTTAGACTTGGTGAAAACAGTTATGAAGTTTCCGTCTACTGAATTGTAACTATTGAATGTTTGCGAAGCCCGACAGGGAGAATCAATCGTATCTGGGGATGAGAACAATTTAGCAATTTTTTTTCAAATTTTCCGTCTTCTCTGAAACTTTTATTTATGTAACGGTTCATTTCTACAATACAGGCCAGTGTCTCAAATTATGATAATCAAAATTACACCTTGCCTAAAGTGACTTTAAAGTAATAGTGGATTTGAAAATTATAGCCCTATTGAAGTGGCACGTGTATTTTTTTCAATTCGAAGCGCAACAATTTCTACAAGTAAGCGTGACAGCTGACCGTACACTGAGATTCAAGAATTTCCTTCCATGACACGGGCGAAAGTAATTCGATTATCGCAAATGCGTAGTTTTATATGCGAGTTGTAACCGTAGAGAAGCTTTGGAAAATGAAAAAAATAACGTTTTGTAGGCAGTCGCATTCACCACGCGCCAAAATGGAGCGTTTGGGCTCTGCAAGTTGTCAAGAACACGCGATAAAAATACTATGGAATCCTAAACACTTGGCCAGAAAATTAGCTGCGGAGCCAATAAGTGGGCCCATCTTCGATGCACCAAGTAGGTCTCCTTCTCAGCGATAATCACAAGACTTTCCCCTCTAAACTACTAAATCGGCTAAAGTTTAAGCTGTTGATAAATATGAGAGACTTACAAGATATCACCAGTCTCAATCAAAATATCAAGGTGGCACACTACTCAGTTTGGCGCTTTCTAAAGCACAGAACGTAGATGTTTCCACTGACGTAAACAACAGGAATGATCAATGTTTGATTAACGAGTGAATGACATCAATGGCCGTGTTTAGTGATGGCCGAGGCGCACTGGCAACAAACTCGCCATTCGCTATGTACGTTTGTGTACGGGCGTCGGTGTACGTGTGGGCGGCGTTCGAACAAGTCCGTGTGCTGTGCCTGCTCGTTTTATCGCAGATTAGGTTAGGTTAAATTAGGTAAGGTTAGGTTAGGTAGGGTTAGGTTATGTTTGGTAAGGTTAGGTTACGTTGGGCAAGGTAGAGTTATGTTAGGTTGCATTAGGTAAGGTAATGTTAGGTTAGGCTAGGTTAGGCTTGGTAGTGTTTATTGTAGTGCTTCTAGTGGCTATTGTGCGGCAAGAAAGTTTACTTGAACGCACGCACAGTGATGACCGCACACAGAATGGCGAGTTTGTAGCCCGTGCGGCCGGAGCTGCAATGACGGCTACTGGGAGGTCTCTTGCCATCCTTGTCCCCTCAAGGTTTAAAATCAACACGCAGTCGGATATCTATACCATTTTAGAAGCAATACTTAGCCTCGGGCACCTCAACATGTCGATGGTACATTTTGAATTCAACCTTCCAAAAGGACTCAGCACCACCTCAAACTTCTTGGTTACTCAATGCAGGCTTCAAGGTTGCGTCCTTGCATTCATCAGCAAGAACGAGTGGCACACTGGCACTAGCGGAGTCCTGATTTGAACCTGCTGGAAGTTTTGAGGGATCTTTTTTTGGAAGTAAAGTCTGTAGCTCCCCTCACGCGTCACTCGATTTTCTGACAGCTAAATTACGCAAATAATGAGCACTGATCCCTCAAGAACAGCTGCGTGGCGAGTGTGAAGCTTTTCTCTCAAGTTTAGAAAACAAAAGAACGTGGGATATCTACCTTCAATGAAGGGATTTATAATTAACCAGTTTGAGTATAAATACAGCCATTTCCGTTCCATGTTCGGCTGTAAGGCCAAATTAGTCTAGCTGTCTGGCACTTTAACCTGGTCTTGGCGTCCCCACGAAGTTTTATTTTTTGCCGATTTTATATCTCTATGGGGTGCTGATTTGGAATATGCTTTATGCCACTTTGGCATCCTTGGACAAATTGCATAATATGATAATTAATTCCGCCATTACCGAAACTTCTTTTCCAGGCTCTAACTTGCTGATTTATTTGGGGAAGTACAAAGGAAATATTAATGTCTAGCCCCATCATTAGAGGGTCAAAAATTCTAATTTTACCATTCTATCATGACTGGATCATTTGCATATCATAGTTATGCAAATTAGGCGTCCATTGTCCAAATTTTGTAGTATGACCATAGATTGCTTACTGGGCAAAATAAGGTGGTAATTTTTATATCCACCCCAAAGGTTTCCATGTCTCTGATTGTAGGCTCACCATATTTAATGTGGTTTTCCATTTGTATATGCATGATATGTATATTAGAGAACCACCTCTGGCTGATTTCTCAAAATTATGCTCAGAGGACAATGACATATGTTATATTTTCCTGTCTCCGAATACTCTGAAAGCTCTAAGATTATAAGACTTTACTTTGAGAAAACTAAAGTTTAATTTGAACTGATTTGAATATAATGTTAATTAGGTCATATAGTCTTACTTGCAGGCCTTATCTATAGTCAGAACCTTTCACTACTCCATGAGCATTTTCGTTGATTTTATCACTCTGAGAGTAATTTTCTTGATCTGCCTTTCCTGAAATGTGTTTAGTATACCGAATGTGACAGCTTGATTCTTCGCTACAGGCACAAAACAAGTGCATGGCAAGTGTCCTGTTAGACAACCACATCTCTGTGTACTACATACATGGTTCATGAGTTGAATATCCACGTCGAAGCAGCTCCAATACCTACGAAAGAGCAATAGTGCAACATCTTGAGGGAGTGTTTTTTTTCGGATTCAGTGTATAGGCGGTTTCATCACGTGACCACCCATATTCAATTGGGTCAAATGATGAAGGATCTGGCAAAGAGTAGGACTTCCACACTGCAATTTGAACATACAGTATGCCTGTAAGGCATTTTGCCTGAATGCCTCAGATGTTGGAGGTATGGTCTTTAGAGCTGAAGCGGCTGTGATGTTCTTCGCTTTTTTTTCACCACACATTTCCATAGGCGCGCGGCGCCTATGATTCACGGACTGTTTACTGCTTCTCACCCTCGATAGACGATCACACTAACAATGACGACCTGGGGTACGCCCAGCTCCAGATGCAGGTCCTCCTCACAGGATAGCAGAAGTGGCTTGCTCACCCCGCAGTGGCCGCGTTAATTACGAAATTTGCAGTGGACGGATGAGAGAGGGCTGGAGTAAAATCCGAAGGGGCTGACCTCACAATGGGATATTTATATGTAATTATATTGGTTACATGGTAGCAATATTGGCGCTGAGTGACGATTTGGCTCACTTAATGGATGGGGAGGCTCAAGCCTCCCAAAGCCTTCAAATTCCTCGCTTATCTTGGGGCAAAGCTATTGCCACCTTGTTGAGAATAATAGAACCCTGGTGGTCTCTGGGCTCCATCCTAACTTTCGCCCTAATCTTTTGCAGAGGATTGCCCCTGAGCTGATAGACGTCATTAAATCAAGGATGAAAGTAAGGAGCTGCAGAACATGTTAATGTCAAGGGAAATGGTTGAGTAATAGCTTACCTACATAGTCTCAACCCAAGGGAGCTAAGCTCGAAAACGAGATGGGGAGGGTTTTCTTTGGTATTTAGCAGGCTAACCCGGAATATGATGTAGTTAATTTCCTGAAGAAGGCCATGAATAGCTGGCAGCTTTCTCAGGATAGCCTCTTGTCCTGGGCGCTGTTTACCTCAGTGCACAGGGAGGTAAGCGCTGTTCTTTTCATAAGGTAAAACAGGGCCCTCTCGCTAGCTCTGCAGCCATGGAGAGGCTTGTTGCGCACAGTTGGGAATATGCTCAGGTCCACCATGCCCATGGTCGAGGTTAATTTCAAAATGTAGCCTTTCTCATGGGCAACTTGCACATCTCGGGGTAACCGCGCTACAATGTGTACAAAAAAGGGAGAGGAAAAAGGGAGCAGGAAGAGGTAAACTAAGGATATGGAGCAGAAAGAGGAAGACTAGGGATGTGATGAGGAGGAGAAAAAATAAAACCGGAGGAAAGTGACAAGGAGAATCTTCAGTGATATGCGTACCGCTTCTGTTCAAAATGACAATAGCAGCAAACATGTTTTTTTTTTTTGTGCTTGTTTTGGTCCATTTGTTCGAGCCATTTGAAGTTATTTGTGTTGTATACACAGTTAAAATATCAAAGGCGCATCAAAATTACTCGGGAGCGAACTACAGTAGAATAGATAGTAGGGCTGGTGCAGAGGCGCAGGTGCAATGTGGTAGATGAAAGTTGAGGCGCAGAGTCGCAGGCGCACTACCTGCGAAACTGAGGCGGAGGGGTGCAGGCGCACTGGCAAAAATAGAGGCGCGCACAGCCCTAGTCAAGCAGATCTCAACCAAATGATTGAAGATTATATCAACCAGCTGTATCTTATTTGCATGGACAGTAAACACAACCTTCTGTTGTGGCAATGGGCTTGATAGATTTAAAGATGCCGACGGTTTGCATGCTTGCCTCCCCTTGCTCCATGTGCCACACTCTTAATATTATTAATCGAACAGTCTTAGTAGCTACCTATCAAAGGCAAGGTAAATATCTGAGGCTATAGCTTTTCACATTTCACGCCCCTTGAAACATTCCATGATGTCCTTAACTGTACCTTTCTCTGGCCAATGTACACCCCACAGAAGTGCACCCATCAATAACCGGCAATAGATTAGGCCTGTAGGTAAGACAATATGATCTAATTAACACAGTTATTCAAATCTATATAAATGAACTGGAGACTGTTAGATTTGTCAAAGCAAAGTTTTATAATCTGAGACCCTTTAAAGTATTCAGAGACACGAAAATATAACATACCGTATGTCATTGTCCTATGAGACTAATTTAAAAAAAATCATTCGGAGGTAGTCCCCTAATTTATACATCATGCATATGCAAATGGAAAAAAAACATATGAAATGGTCAAACTAGAATCAGAGACCTAGAAAACCTTGGGATGGATTCAAAAATTACTCTATTATTTTGCCAAGTAAGCAATCTATAGTCTTACTACAAAATTTGGCCAATGGCCGTCTAATTTGCTTAACTATGATATGCAAATGAGCAAGTCATGATAGAATGGTAAAATTAGAATCTTTGACCCTTTAAACATGTGGGTAGCCATTGATATTTCCCTCGTACCTCCCCAAATGAGCGAGCTAGAGCCTGGAAAAAAAAGTTTCGGTAATGGCGGATTTAATGAGCATATTATGCAATTTGCACAAGGGTGCCAAGGTGGCATCAAGCAAATTCCAAATCAGTACCCCTCAAAGGTATAAAATCAGCGAAAAAAAAAAACTTGGGGGACGCCAGAACAAGGTTCACCTAAAAATCGGCATTTCACAACAAGATTAAATTGGTTAACCGCAGTCATCGCAAATGGTGACATGCGTTTCTCTAGCACTAGTTCTACTACTTTCGAAAGAGATACCCACAGCACCTGGAGAGCAACAAAGTACCTAAGTAATTGGATAAATGTTTTGAGTCAAGGACACACTGCTTACGGTTACTATTCCAGCATGCCTTCCAAAGAAGCTCCAACTACAGCTCAAGCGTGCAAGAACAACCACAGAACACCATGCCTTTAAAAAGGCAGCTCGTTTTAATTGGCCAAGGAAAAGAGGCATTAAGCACCAGAAGAGCTTCAAAGTAGTTGGAAACTAAAAGTCCAGGAACAATCGTATGGTCGCATTTGCCAGTCCTTTCACATGGGGCACTTGTGTCGCGCACTTGGCCACTCAGTTACGAAAAAGCACAAAGCACATACAGAGTGCGGAGTGGCTGGACAGTAATTCGAGCCATCGTTCAATCGATTTGGGTTTGGTTCCGCAAGTCCTGACAAGCGAGGATTTTACACCTCACGCACAAGCGCAGCAACAATGCACCAGTTCGGTAATAAAAAAGCACAATTTCGGAGCTGCAGTAAAGGTCGGCGAGTTGGTAATGTCCCTCATTAGAGCCGAAGGTCCCCGAAAGCAATAAGAGTCTCGGCACTGCTGTTCCAGAGATAAAATTTTGCAGGCATTGCTATCGCGTTTCTGCTCAAGTTCCAGGACTGCAGCGGAGAAGGGCCCGGCCATAAAGAAACTAATGGCGGATATGAGGAAAAATGGTCGCGTAAATGCAATGATGGGAGCTCCGGAGAAAAATTCAGCTAACACAAGACAAAACGAGACAAGTGGAGGGGTCGATGCCGCTGTCCACGGGGGCATAACTTTATCCGGAAATTCGGAAAACTATGGCCTTGGAGAAAAGCCTCAATGTTACGACATATTTACTGAGAGTCTCACTCCAGCATGTACTACTAGTGCACGAAAGCTTATCGCTATAACAGCGATAAAAAGTGTAAGAACTAGATCCACTGCAGTCAGTAGTTTGTTGGTGTTCATGCAGCCAAATCTCATTTAATCGTTCTTATTTCACCAGAACTTGAAAATGGCCTTTTAGGGTTGAAATACATCATACAGTTTGGAAACTACATTCAATTTGCAATACGGAGAATCTTTCGGTACAAGAGCTGTTACAAAATGTTTCAATGTTTCAAGAAACCGTACATTAATTTGGGACGAAAATATGGGCAGCTCAATACCTTGATGTACAGAAGCAGCTACAACAGTATGGGATATCGAGAAGTTTTCCAAGAACTGCGACAATCCAAAGACAACATGTTATTGTGAGCAACTACACAGCTTGATTACACTTGATGTGCAGAAATAGCTACACTCAGACTACAACAATTCTGGGAAGCTCCAAAATTCTTCGAAGCGTTCTCGTTCGGTCGCCATTACGGAAACAACATCGGCATCTTTCATCGCTCTATTGAATCTCTTCAATGGGATCCAAGTCGCTATATCGAGACGTAAGATCCTATTGCTCTTAGCGACAAATCGGTAAATCAGAGCCGGCAGCAATAAATGATATGAAAAGACGGGGGGTCCTTCCCAATCCGCCTGCAGAATCACTGCCAGTGACGTCCCAGCTAACGCATGTTATTTGTTTGCTGAGTGACAGCCCTGGCAGTACGGAGCGTTCAAGTCAACAAAACATCAATAGCAGGGTCGGAATGAGCTCTGTTCGGTGCATAAATTCCATTAGCCGAACTGAAGCAGCGTGTCGTGTCAGAATTATGCGCGGTGAGATGAATGGGAAGAATGCTAGGATCATATTCCCGTCGTGAGGGGAATTTAAAGTTGGTTGCTCTATATGCATATGAGAATTTTGAGTCATTGTTTAATATGTTATTTTGTTGATGGATTTGATGCCGTAATAAGTCGGCAAAATATGTGCAGCGAACCAATACGTTCCTATTACCGTTAAGTGTGTCGTAATTAAAGAGAGCGGTGTAAGCATATAAGCTGCATCAAGAATGCATTCAGTACCCCACCATTTCGGAAAAAGATTTATTTTTCCATAATTGTGAACGTATCAGGTCCTATTATTCTTCTTATCATTACAGTTTTCATTGCATTAGCTATCAAACTGTAGCTACATTCCTCCTCAGGGCACACTATTGAAAGCCAAAATAATTGTGTGTTGACAGCATGGAATTGATGCAACGTGCAAGAATACAAAAAGTTTTTAGTATTTTCTGACCCTATAATAGCTTCACGCGCAATGAAATTTCCAGAAATTTCTGTCTTTCACCAAATTTTGAAAGACTCGTATTCCTGAGCAACAAAGACTCGAAGATGGGGGGGGGGGTTGAGATAGCCAACTACTCGGTATCAATGGGCATAATGTGGGCTCTTACTAGGGAGCCAACTACTGAGCTGCTCTATATTACGACACCCTATGGGTCCATTACGTTTTACGAACCGTGGACAAAATAGAATAATTTCCATGTGGGTAAAATGGGGCTTTCCCAGCTATATCCCACATCCCTTATATCGTGGGTCTTACCACATCAGACCCACGTGGGCTCACGCGAGTTTTCCCACTGAGTGTACCAGGGGTGATTCCTACAAGGGTAACAAATGGGTATCCCGTCTATACTTGTATCCCGCATTAGTGACTTAGTGGGTACTCCCACATCAGACACATGGGGGGGGGGCTCATGTGGGCTTTCCTAATGTGCTCACCGATAGTGATTCCCATATAAGTAGCAAATGGGCTGCCCAGTTGTATGACACATCAGCAATATCGTGGGCCTTCCAGCACCAGACCCATTTGGGTTAATGTGGGTTTTCCAACTGTGTACAACTCATAATTATTCCCGTTTGGGTAACATATTAGCTACCCAGTTAAATCCAACATTTCCCATTTAGTAGGACTTCCCAAACCACACCCATGTGGGTTTTCCTAATAGGCCTATGGGCAATGCATGGTGCTTCCCACATGGGTAACGAATGAGCTTCCTAGCTACACCCCGCATTTGCAATATAGTGCGTTTTCTCACGCCTGACCCATGTGGGTTCCTGTGGGCTTTCCCATTCTGCGCGATGCATGGTAATTTACACATACGACAGAAACAAATGGACTTCCGAGCTATTTCCGACCTAAGCGATGCAGTGGCTCTTCCCAAATCAGACCCTTGTAGGCTAGTGGGCTTCCTCATTGTGGGTGATATCTGATAATTCCCAGTGGCGGCTCATGCATTGGGGTCAGAGGGGCCCGGCCCCACCAAAAAATCACATGAAAGAATACAAAATCTGAATAAGTCCTATATAATATTTTTTCAAGAATTCAGCACCTGAATTCTCCAGAAAGATAAACGTTTTCCTCAGAATCGCTTCCAAATGAAAAGCGAGGGGCCGGCATCTTCTGGCCCTATTTCCCCCTTCAATTATGACGCGTATCGAGTATCGAGCGGTTGCAAAGTAAAGGAATGGCTACAAATTTGGGCCAGCTGATCTTTGCCCTAAAGATCAAGCCTTGAGCAAGGCTAGCAAAGCTTGGTCTTTGCACTAAGATTTTGGGTTTTTGCTCAACATCTTGGGTTCGATTCTGAAAACCTTGGGTTATTTTTGTCCCGCCCATGATGATTGAAATACAACTAACGGGGACGTCAAACATACTCACTATTACTCAGCACGTAATAAAGTATAACTTTCTTATTAACTTTTAGATGTATCACTATCTTACTTTTGATTATATCTTAGGATTTTTTCTGTGAGATCATGGGTTTTCTCAAAAATCCCATTGGCAGCCCTGCCTGCTATGCCAGTGTCAACAAGCTCAGTGAACTTCCAGCTGGCAAGAGGTAGGTATGTTGCGTTGTCACGCTCCTTTGCGGTAGTCTGCCCGCAATGAAAGACAAGAAAGATTGTTATTTTCTCTCATTACTCACGCTCGATCATGGATAGATTTCTAAGAGCCTGTATACGCGCTAACCAATGGAACGAGTTGCGTCATCTCCTCTCCGGAGACTTTGATGCGTCCACTTAAATAGCAGCCAGTCCCAAAAATATTTTTGTTATAATTCCCTTTAAATTTGAAGAGATGTCTGAAGCTTAACTAACGGCACTTGCTACTAAGCAAATTGAACTGGCGACTAACATTTTCGAAATATATTTGATAAACTCAAAGTTGTGTTTAAGAGGATTCCATAAAACGTCCGGACGATTGGCTGGGAAAACTCGCTCTTTTTAACCAGCGTGTGTACCAGATTTGAGAGAGAACTTGCTAGTGTCAGCACGTTTTCTCTCTGAAAACTGGGACACAACTTGCATAACATCAACAGCCCGTCTTAAATCACTACCATTGTTGCAGTTAAACATTCAATTGAAATGCAGGTGAGCTGGCCTCACCTTTTACAGACCCACGAGCCGCCACTGATGATTCCCAACTGAGTAATATATGGGCTACTCAGCTACATCGTACATTTAAAATATGGTGGGTCTTCTCACATTTGACCTACGTTGGAGAATGTGCGTGACTTATGGCGATTCTCACATGGGTAACAAATGGACTTCCCAGCTATATCCCACATTAGCAACTTAGTGGGTCTTCCCACTTTACAGCCATATGAGCTAATATAGGATTTCTGAATGTGGTCAACGTGCAGAGGAAAGAATTAAATTCACATTACAAACAACATGGAGTCGAAGACAACTCCCTCTTGCGAACACCACATCGTGCTAGAGATGGACCAAACCATAGAAACACGTAGAGGCTCGACGGCGCCGAGCTAAGAGTATCGCTGCTAGATACATGTGTTATACGCTCTAAGAGAATATTACAAACATATATCATGTCTATACTATCGAAGTGTTGAAGAAGCGTCGTTGAAGGTATGCTAATTAGTTAGTAGCATAATATATGCACGTATGCCTTTGTCCCCCTGTCGAAAGTTTTACTAAATGGAAGCTATTTTAAAAACTATGCAAACGATGATTCTGGCGACTATCACTTGAATTTTGACGCAATTAATAAAATAAATGTCGCGATATAGTGTTAATACACGCCTCAATGCATGTTAAATATGCGCATGGCACATACGGCATTCTAATGTGTTAGCCTTAATATTCGAATGTATAGACGCATTCTTCGTATCATGTAATTTCTTGTCGGGCGGAAGTTAATACCGCCGTCTTCAGGTCAGAGCCTCGAAGATAAAGAAACTAAAACGTCGTTTATGACCGTGCAAAAATGTGCCGGTTTACCCGCACTGCCTGTGGGTGACATGTTTAATTCTCAATGACTTTCCGGCCGGAACCTATATCAGTAAAAGCTGTATGTCAAAGCCTGTAAGCAGAGTTTCGAAGATATTTGTTATTCTCGTAAACGTACAGTAATTTACCGGCGAATTTCCGACTCGAATCCGGCGGAAGCAACCGGTGTTCAAATGAAGCCGGGATTCATTGATATTTAAGGCGCTTGCACGATCAAGCGTCAGCTTAATTCGGTACTTGGCATTGCAGTACCAATACAGTCTACAGCAATCTGCTTGTAGCACTTACTTAGATGTAGACCTTGCATTCTGTTGTCTGCATCTATCAAGTGGCATGCTTGCTACTTATTATTGGATCATGTCTTCTAAGTCTTGTATAATAAGATGTAAATAAATAAGAAGATCTTACGACATTCCTTCACCATCCAGCACTGTAGCCTGATACATCACTCGGCATTGAAGTTCATTCTCACAACCAAGTACAGTGACGATCTAAATTAGAACTCACGCACGCTAAGAAATACAATATATTACATTGCATCAACTAGTTGTCATATACATTAATAGGTTAAAACGGAGTTAAAAAAACGCCATTTATATTAAAACTACTACTACATGACACCAATAGAGGTAAACTGGCAATAACATCAGATGGTAAAGTCTCGGGCTGTCATAACGAAGACATTAATTGCATGCCCTGTCGTAGCTCGTCAGGTGAAGTTGTGATCCTCTGGCAATATTGGATTCCACTCACGTCATAGCCTAGCCAGCACCCAAGTGCCATGACAAGAAGTGATACATTCCCGGATATACTTGCATAAAGGATGTTTTACAGTACCTTCTTACTTTTATTTTGACCTTCAGTAAGATATCGCTGTTTCCAGTTCGGTTTGTTTGTAGCTTACGTCGGTATGCACTTTTTTGTAATCACATGAAGTTATCCTACTTCAGACATTCAATTTTCCATTCCGGTAAGTTCGTGAAGAAATGGATGGGTTGCAAGATGAAACTTGTTTTACGAGTGTTTGTTTGAACATATCGTTTTATTTTCAACTAAAATGCCCGTGTAGAAGCGTATTGCAAAATAAATTATGAAAATAAATAGGTTCCCTTGATTTTACTGTACCATCGAAATTTATAAGGTAGCACGAGCAGAATATATGTATAAAAAAGCATGAGGCAAGTTCAGAAACACTGTTATATCTACTCAGGAAATATAATAGTTTTACTCCGGAAGCACTTAGTCTATTCACGAAAGATTAGCAAGGTACATAATTATAACCAGTACGCTTATAACTATTGGGTGAAAGAAAATATGTACATGTATTCTCCACTGCTTTTGCTTTCACACTATCGTTGATACCAATTGCATAACTCTACCACAAGTGTGTGCTGGTAAAGAGGAAAGAGATACTATTAGCTTCTCCATTGTTCTGAGCATAGCATCGATATGTCCTATGCGCGCCGTACACCAAACGTTATCAGGCGCGTAATGGACGAATTCAGGACCATGACTGCCTTCTCTGCATCGCATTATGAGGCAGAATACCCGACACAAAGGCTATAGCAAAATGGCGAGAGGGCAAGAACGGATGCTGCCCCGGTCATGTCGGAATATCGTCCTATCCCCCGGAGCGCTCTATAGCCGGCCTGTCAGCTCCATTCCAGCCGCACCTTCTGTGATTTTACACCGGTGCGATGCGCCGCAGTACTCTGATCAGGGAGCTGGATCGGGGAACTGAAGAGGAAAGAAGGATGAGTCGTACCCTGAGCAAAGATTTACGAATTGCACGTTTTTATTAGGGAGAAATTTGGAGGGAAGATTTTATGGGACAGCTAGATCACGCGATCTTAGTACTCAACTGGAGATACTCGTAAGTGATGCAGCAATGATGTCACGCACGTGCTCAATTACCAAACCGGGTTTTGCCACTGCTGTACAATGGCTATTACAAGACGTTAACGTGATGTCATAGAGACTAAGTTAGATTATGTAACGCAAAACAGCAAGTAGCAAGCAATCACTAAATACATTGTGCGCAACCAATGTGATATAATATCACAGGATATAATATCGTATCATATACGCACTGTAACAGCAGGCCTCGCACGCTGCACAGTTGTGTTGAAGGAGCCAGGAACGAGCCCCGAGCTTAGTAAGCGTTCCTTGAGGCGCCTGATGATCTGAGTAAGCCAACTACTTGATTTTAACAGCTGCTGTGGGGGCACTTACATTAGGGAAGTGGGGGTCGTTGAACTTTCCGCTATTCAGCCAGAGTTCGTTAACGACCTGTCGTCGGCTGTAGCTGTACTCACTTCTCATTGGCCAGTTGGTCTATATCTGCAACACGAGCCAGTGGTTGTGGGTTTCCCAATGGAGGGTGCAGTCAAAGTTAACTGTACGTTTTGTCGAGATTGGCTAATATCACGTGGCCCACTGCTACACCTGCAGCCCCGGGAAGAAGAGCTAGTAACTTTGCTTGACAATAATTACTTCATATAGTTCGGGAGTCCAGAGACTTTTGCTTCCCATCTCGCGTACGAAAGGTTTGAGCCCTGGTATTCCACATGTCTTTCTTTAGTGCCGCAAATGGGGTAGAGGGCGCCACCCAAAGTGCCAAGAAAATTTGATGTAATTCACATCCCTCAGTACATCCACAAAACCTAAGCCAAAATGTACGGTCTTGAGGTCTAATGAATGATTGCTAATTCTTAAGTTTCGTAATTGTGGACTAAGACTTTTAAGAAGGGTTCTTTAATCCTCAAATTCACATTTAATTCTCATCATGATTACATCCTTCAAACTTTGCTTGATAATAGTCCATGACCAGCTGTTTCAGGATCTGCGATTCTTGAATTCACAAGCTGCGGACTAAGGGGCTTAAGAAAGGGCTAAAGTGCTAAACCACCCTAACAGTGAACCTAATTCACATTACGAGTGCATCGACCAAACCCAAAATTTGTAGTTTAAGGATCATATTAAGAATTCGTACTTCATACGTTCCATAATTGTGGACTAAGGGGCTTAACAAGAGCCTCCCCCCCTCCGTTGTTATAAACATTTACATTTTGAGTACATCCATCAAACTTTGCTTACAAAATGGTCCATGACAACGCTTGAAATATCACTGATTCTGAAGTTCATCAGATAAGGAATAAGGAACTTAAGAAAGGGCCAAGGCGTATACCTTTCCGAATTACCCGATTGATTCACATCGTAAGACATCCATTGAACCTTGGCAAGATTGTTTAGCCTGAAGACCATATAGAGAATTTACAATTTTTTTTTGTTCCAAGGGGTTTATGATATCCTACAGGAAGGGACCCTGCAATTTCTCATTTTATCCTCATCTTGAACAGATCCTTTAAACTTTTCCTGAAATGTAGTAGATGGCCATCTGTTTCTGTTGAGGAATGCATAATTCTTAAGTTCAACAGTTTCCGAACTAAGAGAGCTTAGATAAAAGGGCCCAAATAAGAAGATAAAAACATCATCAACATTATATTTTATTCTTTAAACATACAGCAATCGTTCATTGTTTCGAATGTGCACCATGTTTTGACAATTACGGTGTGATGTGTCCCTTACTCTTCGACCCATATAATGCATGATCAGCCATATCATTAAAATTTTATATTGATGTCGCTAAAGATGCCATTAGCATTATCATCGTTATTAGAGTCCTAGTTTCGGCAATACTATCAAAGAGTGCTACATCAGTCAAGATATCTAATGACTGTAGAGTGACTACTAGATTTACTGTCAGCACTAGCACTATAAATACCTAACCTTTGATACCTTTAATAATAATTCAGACGAGGTCCAGGCGACGTTACGCACGCCACCCATCTTGTGCACAGGTGATGCTGCAGTCCGTGACCAGTGGGGTGGCTAACAGCGAGTTATCCCCACAGTTCACGTAGCCGCTTACAGCAGGTTTATCTGGCGCTTTCAGTAAGCATGCGTTCAGTAGGTGTTTCAATTTCGCAGTCTCTATACCGGTGACATTTTGAATGTGACGAGGCATTTTGTTGAATAATCTCGCCCCTCGGACTACGAAACTATTAGAATACTTTGTGGCTATCGCATCACCACCAGTTTTGATCGGAATGTGCACCTCACAAGTGCGACCAATACGGTTTGAGTGTCTGGCCTGGATTCGCCCATTGACATTCACAGTAATTCCTTCTAGAATTTTCAAAATATATATGATCGTAAAGCGCTCGAATCTCCTTTGAATTGAGAACATTTGAAATTGAGCCAGTCTTCCGTAATAGTTTAAATCTTTCATGCCTCGGATTTTAGCAGTGAACGATCTCTGGATCGTATCGAGGCTCTCTAAATCTTTCCGTTTGGTTGGCATCAAAGAGGTGAACAGTATTCAATCCTTGGCAGTATCAGTTGTTTCCATAAGGTGAACATTGTGTCTGCCTGTCGCAAAGAGAAAGTTCGAAGCACCCATCCGCTTTATTTCGTGCCTATACGGTAACAACACGAGCCACATGATCTTGAATAGTGGCATTATCTTGTATTCTCACCCCAAGATCCCTTAAAATTAGTTTTCTCTCGATTTCGCTCCCATCTCTCGTCGTGTAGGATGGGGATTCAGTAAGGGAGAAGTTTTTTTCCGTATCGTTAAAGTTCAAATTCTGATTCGTTGAAGGTCATGTTGTTAACCGATGTCCAGTGAAAGATGTTGGTTAGGTCTAGTTGCACATTCCGTACGTCCGCCACTGATTGTACCGCTGCTAATATCCGTGTGTCATCAGCGAACGATGAGGGAACGGCAAACTTGCATTGGTGCCCCATATCATTTACCATGATAAGGAAGAGTATGGGACGAACCACGGTGCCTTGAGGGACTCCACTGAGTACCGGCTGTCGTTTAGATACTTTATTATTTATAATTACACTTTGGGTTCGGTTTGTCAGAAAAGCTTCGATCCATCTAAGATATTTTCCACGGATGCCCATGTTGAAGAGATTGAGTAGCAGTATTCCATGGTCTAGTTTATCGAATGCTTTGGCAAAATCTAAATAAAGTAGTGGCAATAATGATAGCACAATTCAGAATTTTTCGATAACTTAAAAAATATTACGCCATATCATATGAAATATTGACATAAAAACATTATTTCAACTAGTTACCTATTTCTTATCATAGTTTCCCTATAAACTATGTGATTAAACTTCTATGATGAAAAGTATAAGTTTGTGTTGGAATTTGGGTGGAAATAAAGGTAGCACAACTTGATAAAAATTATATTTCCGCCTTACTGCATCCAAATTTGAGAAGAAGAATAACAAAACAAACCGGCGTCGCCATATTGGACAGTTGCTCCCCACCTTGTAACCTCTATATTTGGAAATTAACCCATTTCTTAGCATGGAAAGACAGTGTGGATTATCTGAGAAGGAAAAGGTTCAAATAAGGGCACTAAATGAAGAAAAATGCACTATATCTGAGATTTCTATGAAGATTTGCAGATCTAGAAAGGTGTTAACTAACTTTTTAAAGAACTCAGAAGAATACGGCAAAAAGAAGTCTCCTCGCCGCCCTTCAAAATTGAGCTCTACAGCTCGTCGCCGACTTCTCCGTGAGGCGTCTCGGAGAAGAGAGGGGTTAAAAACCCTGCAAACATCCCTGCAATTAAATGTTACACCGAGAAGAGTGCGACAGATCCTGGGTTCATCTGAGAACTTCAGTTATTAAAAGAGAAAAACTACACCAGCACTCACGAAAGCACACAAGGGAAAGCGCGAAGAATAGGTTCGAGAAATAGTGCAACGGAACCATGAAAATTGGTCTAATGTTTTTCTTTCTGATGAAAAAAAGTTTAACCTAGACGGACCTGACGGTTCTCAATACTACTGGCATGATCTTGGAAAGGAGGACGAAATTTTCAGCAAACGACCTTTTGGTGGCGGATCCCCTATGATCTGGGGAGCATTCTCCATCAAGGGCAAGGCGAATTTGGTGATGATGAAAGGTAGACAGAATGCTCAGAAGTACACAGAGGTCTTAGAAACTAGTCTTCTCCCATTTCAATCTGATAAACATCAGCAAGAAGCGGTGTTCCAGCAAGATAATGCCGTCATTCACACAGCGAGGTTGACCACAAATTGGTTTAATGCCCAAAATATCGCCACTTTAAGTTTGGCCTGCTAAGTCACCCGAACTAAACCCACTTGATAATCTTTGGGGGATACTCTCACGGCATGATTACGCCAATGGGAGACAATTTCAGGATGAAGAAAGCTTGTGGCAGACCATAAATGAATGCTGGGAGGCTATCCCTGAAGAAATGCTCGCTAATTTAATTAATTCTATGAATAACCGATGCGTACAGGTGTTGCAATCAAAAGGCAAAGCTTGTAAATATTAGGAATTATGTTTTTTGCTTTCATTGTTATCTAAAATACAATTTTTTCCATATGTGCTATCTTTATTTCCACCCGATTGGCCCCACAAACTATTATTTTCGTGGTAAATTTTTGAAAAGACAACGAATACAATAATGATTGTAGTGAATCGGTAACTAGTTAAAGTAACATTATTCAGTTCAAATTTCAACTATATTAATGCAGTATTTTTAAGCTTATTATAAAATTTCAAAATGTGCTATCATTATTGCCACCACTTTATCTTACGTCCATACTTTTGCCTTCGCTAGTAGGTCGAGAATAGAGTCATAATGCTCAAGCAGCTGCGAAGATGTCCCAGAAAAAAGTACTGGTAAAACCGGACTACCAAATAAGAATTGAACATGTTTTCTAGGACACGCTGTGGTTTCACGAATGCTCGATTACAAAAACGAGGCTACTAAGCTAAAGCTGCATATCTTATATTCCCAATACTCTGAACGTGTCGACATGCGACGGTAAGCCTTCCCCTAAATTTCGTGACACACATATTTGACTGCAATATAGGGTTTTGCAAAAAAAAAAATGTGTTAACCAAACTGTCCTGCTTTGCCAAATAATAAAAAAGAGCGTTTTCTTTTTCAGAAACGCTGAAATAAAAATGAAGATATGAATATGAAATTACATGTCCAATACCCAGAACGTGTCAGCAAGTGAAAGTAAACCGTCCCCTAGATTTTCCTGAAATCAGAAATGTTCGTTTGGGATACAGAAATCAGATGTGCAAGACTGGGTATCCCAGTAATAAATGTTAAAGCATGACAGGATTGTCAATGAATAAAACTTTGAACATTTTTCTGGTACATCCAACAGTTTCACACATAATGCTCAATTACAGAAATGAAGCGACAAAACTAAAGCTTTGAAGGCTTAATGTTGGTCCCAATCGAACATGCCTGTAATCGATCAGCTGTGAGACTGCCGAGAATTCTATTTTACCCAGTTTACTCTGTAAAATGGAGTGTTCGATTCACTCAACATGGTCGGTTTGCTTAACATACATAGACGGTTTGCTTGTAGTACCTACTAAGAGATTCCAAGTGACGCAGCCAGAGTTCCTGTCTGTAATTCCAAATATGTGAAGCTTAGATCAACTTAGATGACCCATGTGCCGTGCCTATTGGCATGTTCGATTGGGCGCCGAAATCAAGCATTTGAGGCTTTACTTGTTCGAAACTTGGGGCAGATGCACTGGTTTTAATTCGTTGAATAGACATTAAGTCAATAACAATCAATCAATCAGTTAATATCTTCAAGACATCTAGTTACTGACTCTTACTACGGAAATGAAGTTTTCAGCTGGATCTAAGTAATTGCATTTCTTCTAACACTGAGAACACAATCAAAATTGGCAAAGCTAAAGCTCCTGTCTGAAGTTAAGAGACGTCAATTCTCGAACGCCTAATTTCGACGCCCAATTGAACACGCGCTAAGTCCTTGGGACATCTTTCCGTTTAAGCTTTGCTTCTGCTTTTCTCCATCTAAAGCCTACTGTCCTATTTCTATCCTGGCTCGCCGTTGCTACGCTTGGTTTTCCTACTTGTATTGATTGAAATTGGAAGGCCCAGGTACCTGACCTGTTACACGAACGTCATTTCTATTATCTCCCTGGAATGACAGTTGCAGGGGATGGGTTTATTCTAATGTATTACGATATGACAGTGACAAGATGTTCAACAACAAATCACTGGTTTATGATCAGTAAAAGTAACAACACATAGCCATCAATTTACAGGAGTTACGATTTTTTCCTTAGTATTTTCAGTCTCATTCATATGAGTCTCTCAAGTCATCTGTCAGTTTCAGGTCAAAGCTAAACCGCCTGGTGGCGTAAGACCATCCCCCGTGAAAAGTGCCGAGCCAGGAGTTACAAATTCATCGCTGTCATTTTTGATGGCCAACTTAACCCAAAATTTTTCGCTCTTTTCATACCTAGTTTAACCCACCACACTACCTGAAAAAGATGTTGATCATGGCCCAACTCTTTCTACCTCTCTTTGGCGGACAGACAAACATACAGCTGAATACAAAAACAGTGTCACTACTTTACGCTTCACTCGCGGGTGATAATGACTTCCAGATAGAATTTCCATAAATGTCACAATAAGAAATGAGAAAGACTGATCGATCTGTTACTTCCGGTGCAGCTCAGTGCATTGCGTTTCACGCCAGAACGCCTTAACGTGTTCTGACCTTCTATACAATTGTTATGGTGTGCGTATAGTGTTAGGCACGGTAAACCGTGCAGGCTCTAAGAACGGGAGAAGATCCGCAGACTTGGAAACTAGCTAACGCGATACCGATACGTAAGAAGGGGGATAAGGAAAGCCCCAGCACTTATCAACCAATCAATCTTACGTCGGTCATCAGCAAAACCATCGAACGCCTTCTAAAAAAGCGCATCATTGATCACCTGAGGTTGCAGCAGCTCGTATCCGACACTCAGAATGGCTTCCGAAATGGAAGAAGCTGCTTAACAAACCTACTGGACTTTTTCTAGAAAGTTACAGATATTAAAGACGAACAAAAGGGTGTAGACCTTGTGTATCTAGACTTCCAAAAGGCTTTTGACAAAGTCCCCCCATCAATGGCTAATGAAAATATTGGAGGCCCATGGCATCTAGAGAGACTATTTACGATGGATCACTGCATGGTTAGCGGGTTGGCAGCAGCAACTGAAGCTTGAAGGAGAGACGAGCTCCTGGACGCAGGTTTCATCAGGGGTTCCACAAAATATCGTGCTTGGCCCACTCCGGTTCTCAATTTACATCAATGATCGATCTCGATATTAGCATCCGTAGTAAAATCAGTATAATTGCGGATGATACAGAACTATGCTATTCTGTAATGAAAAGAGCCGAGCTACAACAAGACCTTGACCACCTGATGCATTGGAGCACAACGTGGCAGTTGAGCTTTAATGTCTACAAATGCTCAGTAATGCACATAGGGCTGATGAACCCTTCACCCCTATTGAAAATGAACAGGACGGTATTGGCTGCTGTCACCCAAAAACGTGACTTTGGGAGTTACTATTACAAACAAACTTCATCACCGTCAGCAAGTTTACAAGAGGGTGAAAATGGCTAGCAGAGTACTGGGATTCATCGGCAGAAATTTTGATTACAAGTTCAAGGACATCATCGTTTCCCTGTGCAAGGCATTAGTGCGACCACACTTAGAATTTGAGTTCATTTCTGGTCGCCATATCTCTGTAAAGATATCGATAACATGGAAAGAGTCCAGCGTAGGACAATGAAATTGATATCTCAGCTGCAAAGCGAGTCGTATGAATGTCGCCTAAAAGAACTGGGTTTGATCTCTCTCGAGCAAAGACCACTCAGGGGACTACTAATAGAAACATTCAAGTATTTGGATGGCTTCAACGACGTACCTATAGAGGGGCTCTTTGAAAGAGACCTCAATTATCGCTTGGGAAACAACGGTCAAAAACTCAAGCATAAAGCTTGAAGAACGACCTTAAGTCAACAGTTCTTTCCGTATTTCATAGTCATATTTTGGAATAAACTCCCTCCGGATGTTGTTAGTGCGAAGTCAGTCAACGTGTTTAATTATCATCTTGACTTAGATAAAGAGAGACATCCTCCACAGCTAAGAACTCTTCCTCCAGGAGTCGCAAACTCTTAACGGCCAAAGGTTCCGAGGCCGCATTAATCCGTCTTCTACTCTCTTCCGCTCCAACTACACAGTTTTGACGTCTGTAAACTCCGCATATCAGCGGCTCGTCATCGTGCTTGGGTGCATTCATGATCGTCTCTTTGGCAAGGACTCCCCCCCTCTTTTTTCTTTTCTCTAGTCCTCTGTATCCTACAAACATAATGGCAATAGCTCATAGAGCGCCCGGGCGGTGGTTCCGGCATCTCTTTGGGAATGAGCCAATTGGTTCGTCTACTGCCGCCTATCTAACGTAATCTAGCTACACGTTCTACATTTCTCTGTGTATATGCGAAGTTCTCTCCTAATTAGAATAATAATATGCTGCAGAGAAGGAGTTTCTCTGCCACTGAACGTACGTAATTAAGACTTTCCATATAGTTGCGGAGGGAAATGACCCCGTGTGACTACACATGCATAATTCGAGGCACATTCCGAATTCCAAAGTTCTCTGCCGACTGTTAATTACACAGTGAGCAAGTTTGTAGCTTTAGCTTAGAGAGAACTCGAGGGGAGGTAGCCTGTTCAAGTTGGAGGGAGTTCAGCAGTGCCGTCATCAGCCCAGTGTTGGCTTAGCAATCAAGGCTTTCGAGTCAGTTGGACGAGCGTGATGGCCTCAGTACTCCCAACCTGGAGCCCTGCTGTTGTGAGGCGTACGATTTTAGTCTATGTGATCACCGCACCGACCTAATATTGTGTCAGTGTATATTAGTCCGGGAGTCCAGAGACATTTGTTTCCCGTCTCGCGTACGAAAGGTTTGACCAAAATGGCGCGGGACCTCGTAATGGCCTTTCGTAAGTTCCGCAAAATTTCTGGATAAACGGTTGAGGGCGCTACCAAAGTCCCAAGAAAATTTGGTTTAATTCACTTCTCTGAGTACATCTTTCAAACCTATGCCAAAATGTTTATTCTTGGGTCTAATAAAGGATTGTTAATTCTTAATTTCAGCAATTGTGTACTAAGGGAGCCCAAATTCACACATTATTCACATCATTGAGTACATCCGCCAAGCTTTACTTCTTTATAGTCCATGACCAGCTGTTTCATGATCCACGATTCTTGAGTTCATCAGTTGTGGATTAAGGAGCCTAAAAAAAGGTAGAGTGCTAAACCACCCTTACAGTGAACTTAATTCACATTACGAGTTCATCCACCAATCCTCTGTAAATATTTCCCGTAAGAATTCGTACTGCTTGCGTTCCGTAATTGTGGACTTAGGGGCTCAAGAAGGGCCCGAGTGACCGCTGAAATTCACATTTAATTTACATTTTGAGTGCATCCGTCTTCACTTGCTGCCCCGTTCAGAGTATAAGCCACAGGGTTTTAACTTGTCCGAGACTGCAGACAGAAGCTGTGGCTTTGTCTCTCAGAATCGTGCTACAAGTATTAGAAGGAGCGCGATAACGTTGGGTCTGCTGAAATCTCTATTTTACAGAGTACTAAGTTATATATTTTTGCTAACATTAATCTACATAAGTATGCTAATTGCTGATGAAATGGCAAAAAAATAGTGTTTCCAGTATAATGCAATATGCCAAAATGTTCTCTATTTTACAATCCCAATATACTGCCATAGTTATGTAAGGTGCGCAAAACTCAGAACATTCGTTTTAAGTATGCCACTTTTCTATTATATCGGGCTCATGCTCTATGAACACATACGCAAGAGGGAGCTTGTCGACGAGCCGGCACGCATTGAAGACCATTGCTGACTGATAGCAAGGTAGCAGCCGGGTGGAAGCACTGGTTCAGGTAGAGATCAGCAGTACCGGGACTGCGGATTCTATCCTGTAGTCAACATGTCGGTCGAACCAGGAGAGCGCATCAAGTGACTACAGCAGTCCATATTCCCTCTGCTGCAGAACCCATACAACCAACCACTTCAGTGACCATTTACATTAGATGACGCCGACACCAAGCAGCCGACGTTTGCTGATAGATGTTGGTAAAACTTGAACAGTTTGTCGGTAGGCAGATAGGTCCGCATGGAAATATGTTTCTATTATTAGTATTTGGGGCATGTTGGATTGGTTACCGAAATTAAACCCACAAAGCTATTGCTAAAGCCAGGTTTACATGCAATCGATCGCCACATTCCTACATCAATGGTGAATACGAGGATAGGAGGGCAAAAGCAAAAACCGTTCTCTTTTATATCCAGACGGGATGGAAGCAGGAACCATGGATACTTCATAACCGCGCCCGCCGGACACCTCTCTAACAAATTCATTTATGTTTTTCTATACATTACACAGCGCATTCTTTTATGAATGTCACTTTGGCGTTTTTTGGAAAATATTGTAGTAAATTAGCTCAAAATGGTAGGTACTGAAAAGAGCACAATATAACCATCAATAGCCACAGACGGAGCTTGACGGTACCGTATTAACTTAAAAATAATTTATTTTGAAAAATTGAATGAGAGCTAAGGCTTTTATTCCATAAGTATTTATCAACTTTCTACGCCTACATTATTGTCATGTATATTTATTCGTTGCAGCTGTTTGGTGGGTTAATACTTTACTTTTACTGTCGAAAACTAGAGCTAATAATTCGTTCACTGGTACATCAAACGGAGCAACGTCTAACGGAAACATGAATGTTTCGTTTTTCGATTCATTTCTTGACTTTCCATTGCGATTCACAATGTGAACATCCATTTCTTGCTTAAAAATGTAAATACTGTGTTGCCCAATAGGTTTTCTTTGTAACAAACAAAAGTCCCAGCAGTAATATAGACCAAATTTAAAAAAAACTAACATTACATATTTACTAATAGACAACATATAGTTGCCAAAAGCTTCCCGTTGTCCAGACGATGCAATCGAACAATCGAACACAGACAAAATTCACTACAAGTGCTAATTCTCTTAAAAAAATAAATAAAAAACACCATATTGAAGCAATACATATACATTATTATGATATTCACGAGACGAAATAATTTTCGACCTTCGAGTTACCTCAAACGTTCTGTCCCTGTTTCCTAACGCACTCGTAGACGTCAAAGTCAAATTTTGAGCTCCGTCTGGAATGTGTTTGTATTCCAGGAACTGGTGACAAACGTCATCCTAAAGGGAAAGTTTGATCGTGTTAACGCGGCTTTAGCGCAGCTTCTACCGCGCGCAACACAATTGTAAGTGGCAATGCCGAAACTTCTGAATGGAGTTTCAGGCAAAGCAAGCCTTGTAAGCTAAATTTCGGCGCCAATCGAACATGCCCTTTGTAATTTAGCGAACTCACCCTTCGAGCCCGGTCCCCACTTCACAATTTTCGATGGCGTTAGCAGCCCAGAGCTGACACAACTTATCAGTTTATCTAAGCACAGCACGGCGTCAGTTGGCGCAAAATTTAACTGGATAAAATTTTTGAATGTCTCAGCTACTATTGCAATTTTTACACCTTAGTGCCAAAGGCGAACTTTCAACTATCGCAGTTTATAGTTAGAAAAATTGATGTTTTTATTATTAGATCACGATGTTCATGAACGTCACGCTGAAGTCATGGCCGCAACTACGCAGTCAGATTAGTAGAGTTGGCTCTAGGCAGCTAGCGGCAACGAAAGTTCTCAAGTGGGCACCGGGCTTTATATGATGTGAGATTGAATGCAATCGACATATTACTTAATTCTGCTTGGGATCCCCAGTCAATTTAACAGGTCATACTCACTGCGATTTTTTTCTTTTTGTTACCTACAACATAAATTCCGATCATGCGAATGGGTTAATTATATTTTACACAAATGGCCATTTTCTCGAATATAGTTATTAAGTATTGGCAGTCTTCGGCGGAGGCACAAAAGAGCAGGAAGGTTGGTTACTTCAAGCTTCGCGCACAATAATGTTAAGGGATCAGTTCAGTAAAATACGAAAACGCGTTCGCTCGCGTCTACATCTTAATGCGTTGCTGCATCTGTTACCGTGGTAAGTGGTCCAAGACATGTGCGTTGCAGGTAATCTGCGAACTAAAATACCTTCCAATGACGTAGGATAGTTACTCAAACTTGCTTGCTGTTCATTTACGTAATACCTGAAGGTATAACTGGAAACGTAGGTAGTAGTTTTCATAGCCCTAAATTCAATACTTGCGAGGCGAGGTAGTATGCCATGCAGTACTGTGTGGTTTGTACCTTCTGTATTCTCAACCGCAGTTCACTTTTTGGGTACATTATGCATTGCAAACAAGAAACGGGGGCGTGGGTGCAAAAATAGAATTTGTCCCTTGTGCTAGGTATCCCAGCTAAGCCACTGAACTTATTGCCATGCATGAATTTCGAGAGGACACATTCTCCAGCACATCCGTCTCTTCTACCAAAAGTCGTGGCTGTCAGTCCATCAATAATTGATGCTCAGCTCGGGCGTGTTGCAATCAGGCCTTCGGTGTCACCTGTGGTGCATCGGCCACCAATGCAGGTTATGTAACCCCGGGTGACACCGACTACAACCCCTCTACATTGTAGGGTTATGAGCTAGGCAACACCTGCTATGTTTACAAGCACTGCCTATGATGCTCAATAACTAGTATTGCAAAATGTATTACTACCATATATTGCTTGAGTTGTTGCATGTGAAGCACTTTTGTGTAGTTTTCTCAACTTCTTATCCTAAAATACAGCCAAATTAAGGCTCCGCCAGCAATGTATATGCTCAAGCTTGCCGAAAATTCCGCAATACTTTTCTGGGGCGCTGAGATCGCACGTAGCATTCACTGGTACGCGGGTAGCACTGCGAGGGTAACACCGGCGTCTGATTGCAACACGCCCCTGAAGTGTTGGCGCCTCCGTAGTTTCGGCTATAAAAGGCAGTAGCAGCGGGGCGTATGAATATGCGCTAACTGAACAAGCACTACGGGTCCACGGGCCCCCTGGGGTTGCCTGACAGCCCTGGCCCCATAGCATAGGAAGGACGAACCTAAACTAACCTAATCCTATGGCCCATCCTACGCCCCCTGAGGGGAGAAGCGCCAAAAGAAACCAGTCACGAAAAAGTTGGATGTCTTAAGACGTTACGTGACACAAACATGAGTTGTAAAAACAAATTAACTCGTATATCGTTGATGGCCGTTACGCCAATTTTTCACTATGAAATACTGCTGAAAGTTACACAAATAGCTAGAGACCAGGCAATACTTTTTCAGAATATGTTTACCTTCCTTGGGCTAGGCAGCAGCTACCAGCGTTCATATGGAGTTTGCGCTTGTTCTAGGTAGTGCTTCTTCCTATGAGCGCTCGTTCCAATTAGCGCTTCTTTTGGTTAGCGCGTGTTTCGATTTGCGCTTATTCCAGTTAGATGCAATTTGCAGAGAAATGTCAGCTCTGAGGAATTTAGCACTCAGTCGGATTAGCGCTCGTTTTAGTTAGCGCTTGTTCCAGATAGCGCTTGTTCCAGTAAGCCCTCTTCCAGTTAGCGCTTGTTCCAGTTAGCGCTTATTCCAGTTAGCGCTCATTGCAGTTAGCGACAATTTTCCTCAAGATGTAGCGATAGCGGATTTTAGCCGTTATTCCGGTTAGGGCATATTCCATGTAGCGATAAATCCGGTCAGCGCTCGTTCCAATTAGAGCATATTCCAGCGCGCGCTCGTTCCAGTTCGCTACAATTTTTTCGAACAAATAGCGGTATTGGATTTTTAGCTCTTATTCCGGTTAGCGCTCATTCCAATTAGCGCTTTTTCCAGTAACGCTCATTCAGTTAGCGTATATTCAGCCCCCCCCCCCCCTCCCTGTAACAGCGAGGTAGAAGCTGACTGTTCTCCGTAAACAACGAAAGTTTGTTGCGCCGCAGATTTTGAAGCACGGCATAACGAAGAAGAATTCAAGCCTGTGTAGCAGGTTAACAAGTAACTATAGAGTCATTATCTTCTAAGAAGAAGATGATAATTCAATGAGGAGATCTTAATTAAGCTTCCTGCACCTACAACACTGGACGCTATTACATTTAAATGACCAATATTACTGCCTCCTTTCTTCTCCAGATTCCATATTGGCTTACTTCACCTGCTACACTGAACGTTACGGGTTTTAAATATTTTTATTCCCTTTGTTTCTCCTCAGATCTCGTATACGCACCCTTTAACTACGACGCTGTTTTATTCCCTCTTTTGCTCCTTAGATTTCATGCAGGCTTCGTTTACCTACGACTCTGAACGTTATCACGTAAAATGAATAAATTTTATTGGTTTAATTCCTCCTCAGATATCATGCAAGCTTTGTTTACCTAGGACGCTGAACGTCATCAGGTTAAATAAATATATTGTACTGCTTCTGTTGCTCTTCAGATCAGAACCTCATTAACTGGTTGTCAGTTGGTTAGGCTTCAATTTGCCGTGTACGTAGCGATGGAAGCCTGTAGATCTCCAGACGTGACAGTTGGCCTAATTGCAGTTCCGCGGGACGCTGCCCGGGCCCTCCATCAAGATACGTTCCATCGGCATCACTTAGACGCTCACATTACCGGATGTTTGTAGTTTGCTTTCGATAATATTCTACTGTGTGGGCCATGACATTGATACATAGATTTTGAACAGTTTATAGATATCTATTACATTCAACTATATATATATATATATATATATAGAGAGAGAGAGAGAGAGAGAGAGAGAGCGCCACCATGCGAAAATGTTTACGAAAAATTCAAATTGGTCCTGTAATTAGGATATCAAGACCAAAGTTTGATTTTTTCTGCCTCTTGACAATAATACCAGCGTCTGTACATTTTTTGAAGATCTGTCAGTATGTTTTTATTGAATTTCTGACAAACAATATTCGAACACAGAAACATACAAACCAATCATCACCAAAATATGATTATTAATTTGTGTCGTTCAAGAATTCTAACAATTCCTACAAATTTCATAAAGATTCGTTAATAATATTCAAGTTATGTTACTGACAAACATAAAAATATACATAGAGACAAACAAAAGGACGAACAGATCAGTTTAAATATTTGGTCATTGGCTTCCTGTGACAATAATCCCAACAATTACCAAATATTTATTAAGATCGGTCCATTACTTTTTCAGTTATACTGCCGAAAAACGCAGCCAAACAAATAAATTAACGGTAGAACAGTTACTGATCTTCACCAAAAACTTGATTATCTTTCCCTCCAGACATATCCAACAATCCCAGCAGATTTTGTATAAGTCTGTCCATAACTTTTTGAGTTCTCTTGGTGACAGACAGAGAAATCGACAAAAAGACAGACGAACTCGACAAAAACGTAGCATCCTTGGCGGAAGTAATTACAACTCTATCATGATGAGAATTTACGAGTTGTCCGATGGCAAAATGACAACTAGTAAATCTACACTTTCTGCTGTTCCAATTTGAAACCGATCCAACTTCAAAAAGCCCACGACCGAAAAGAAATGCAGTGTTACACGAGGTGAGGTAAGTTGGGCTTCCATATCTAGGTTGGATCATATAAGTAAGGGCAAATCATGGATAAATTATACGGCAATGCAGAAGAAATATTGTTATTAGGACTTTAAACGATGTCATAAGTGTATTTTCATTGTTTGACCTAGCCTTTGAATTATACCATCGCATGAATATGTATTTCATTCGGACAATTTTTTCCTTGGACTTGCTTTGGGCATTTTAAATTTAGCATTCATGGTTGGCCAAATCACACTTGGGAGTTGTATCGGCTAACCCTCTGACTATCCGTATCCTAGCTCGTAGCAGTACGATGAGAGATTAATTTCATTCTTTAGGAGGAAACGACAAAGTGAAGACCCGGTTACAAAGTATGAAATCTTGAATGTAACAGATGATGCACGTACAGAAAGAAGGAAAGAACCAGCAGGGACAACAGTAGGACCTACTGCCGAACGCTAACAAAGGATGATTGCAACCAAACAAGAACAGCAAAGCAGAACAGACAACAAAATCAGCAGCGAAAATCATTTCAGTGACGATGCACCTGCCAAAAGAAGGAAAGGGCCCGCTGCCGATCATTTACAAAAGACGATTCACGTAAAACAAAGATGAAGTTGCAAAGCAGATCGAAAAATACAATCAACTGGCGAAATTGTTTCTGGGACGATTGAAGTAGCTACTTGCAAAAAGAAGGGAAGAAGACATGACGAAGAGCAGAACACTGCCAAAATCTTAGTAGATTCGAAGCACACGTGGACAGAGTAGGAAAGAAACAATAACGAGGAGAAAGACATTGTGCCAAAGTCTCATCAAGTTTGAAGTACACTTGCAGAAACGAGAAAAGAAACAACAACGAAGAGTAAGACGCTGCCAAAATTTTATCAAGTTAGAAGTACACGTACGGAGATGAAGAAAAAAGAAGCACAAACAACGGGACAAGAGAACAAAGCCTTATCAAAGACGATGCACATGGAAGAAGAAGCAGAGAATCAGCACGAAGAGCAGAACTGCTCCAGAGAGATGAACTTGGCGTAAATCTCAGTTTTGAAGTTCTCACTCGTCAAGTTGGTTAATTGCTCCGCGGAGGATGCAAGTCACTTTGATGGCAATTTTTTGCGACTGCTTTTACATCTGTGACGAGATGGTGCTAATGAAGGAAGCTTCCCTAGAATAGGACGCGGAGAGCCCTTCCATAGAAACAGAATGACCTGAAGCGGTTCTGGAAGCCGATTGGAATTTGACACTTGTCAAATTTCACAATTATACACAGTTCATCGTATTGCCGTACTATGATTCAGTATTGGTGATGATTGAATCAGAAATCTTGAAGCTTAGACATATAAGTAATTAGTTCTTTAAAAATGTACATATATATTTTAAGGTCATGTTCCTTACAATAATTGCAGTAGAAAGATTGAAGCAGAGGCAAAACTGCCATGGCAGAAACTTAAGCGTCTCAGCTCTGCCAGCAAGCATCTAGCCTCTCCGGCTCAGGCGAGTCACTTTGACGTGGAATTTTGGGTGCTTTGGACTGCCTCTACCAGGGCCGAGATTGAAGCTCTTGTTTGCAGGGCAATTGAGATGGTCTCTGCAGAAGCTGGTCAAAGGAAATGCTTCTGGTGGCCTGACGAAAAGGAGACTCGGACTCAGCTGCGGCCTAAGACTACTTATTAGCTCTGAATGAGGAAACTTTGGCCTGGCATGCAGTGACAAGAATGAAGTACAGCGGAACCGGCCCGCTCAAGCGTATGTGATGGACGGTGAGATCTGTAGCAGAGGGCATTGGATGGTAGTTTCCAGGATACAAGAGACCTTGGCCATACAGCAGACAATAAAAATAGTTTTTATAGCAATCGCAGACAAACTTTTCTCAGGTTTTCTGATGGAAGATAGAGCAACCAATGGAGGGGATTGTGACAATGCGATCGGATCGGTGAACAGAAGAGGAGGAAAATTAAGTAGGTCTTCAGTATACTTGTCTGGTGAATTCTAGTGAATACATGAAATTATAGAGTCGGATTATTAGATTACTTGAACTTTGGAGGTGGCCTTTTTTGGATTATTACGTCCCAGCCCTACTTGTTGGAGAGCTCGCTGCTCAGCCTCACTGCGCCACTTCCTGCCCACCCCCTCAAAAAAAAAAGCCCTTGGTTGATGCCTGCTGGGAAGCGTCGCTCATTACCGAGTCGTTAAAACTGCAGTGCAGCCTAAATACTTTATGAATGCTAAAAATTGAAATAACCGTATAATTCCAACCTTCATTCTGTCGTCTCCTCTTCCTGCTCCACGTCCTGCTCCTTGTGTTAATTAAAGCTCTAAAGCTCCTTATGGTCCTGCATGAAAACTTGCTAGCAGTCCAAGATACTCTTTTGAGACTCAGACAAGAACACCAGCTAGAAAAGGAGTTTTATACCAGATAATCAAGCACTCACAGACCTCCCTACACACCACTGGGAATATATACTTGCTGAGGGTGCAAGTATCGATCAGTCTCCTCGTGGTCATTCTTGCCGTCGTTGAGCTCTTGTCCCAAAAGTAGCTCCTTCTGTTTCATGCAGAAATGTCATCGTAAATTCTTCGCCGTCATTTTTCTTTGGTCAGGTACATTGGTAAATCCAATAATTAAATTCATGGATCTAGACACTATAATCGAAGCCAATGTATTTTTTGTATGTTTATGTACTTATATTTTCCGTATCCACTCTTCTGTGCTAGGATTTACTTGGCGAAAATTCAACCCTCAAATCAACAAAAGTATGTGTTCACAATTCCGGGGCCACACTATACGATCGCACATGCAATTTTATGCGAGGAAGTACAGCTTGCACGTCATGCAACTTGTACTTAACGTCGGTAGCGTACATCGGGTTCCATGAACGACGTGCGAACTGCACATGCACGCATCAAGTCGTGTGTACGAATGTAAAATGTGACCTCGGCATATAATAAGCTCCGAGTGGAAAAGACTGCCAGATCGACGATTCACAGCATATTTTAACAGCATCAGAGTTCACAGGCAAGTAGTTCCATTTTACAGTGGCAGCGATGAAGGCAGCAGCAAGAGGCCCCGACCATGGTTTCATGTGATACAAGTGTCCTCCATTTAGGCGTCCCTTTCTTCAATACATTATAGTTTTGTTACTTTCTCATTCTTTTAATTCTTCTTCAGACTAAGGCTATGTTGCGCTTGTGCATTTGAAGTTTGCAGCTGACCTTGAAGTGATTACCTCAGTAGTAGATTCGGATAATTTCGGTTTCATTACCCGCAAAATTATGAAACCAGAATACACGTTTCTAATACAAAATTTTATGTGCTTTCCAAATATATAATTGTTTTTTATTTATTTGAGAAATGAAAAATGAAACGAACATTTAAAAACCGATACTTCCTAAGTATTTGTTAATAAATGTAATAAATGCTATTTTCGCTTTTTCCTCAGATTTTTCAATTAATATTAACTAAAGTCAATATGACTGGAGAAGAATATGCTAACCTAACCTAAGCTAACTTACGCTGGCCTAACATGACGTTTTCGTTTCAAATATCAGTACTATATAATAATTCACGTCGTGTTTTTATTTATTTATGTCTTTCGAGAAAATTCAGATTTCAAAATGTAAAAAAAAGTGGGGTACCTTGCATTCTTTTTCTTCGGCGAAAAAAAATGTTGGGTACCTTGGAATCTTTTGCTTCAGTATTAGATAGGGGAAAAATGAGGAAGCCCAAGAGACGGCGGGGGTTTTGGTGAAGTGTTAAGTTTTTGCCGTCATTTATAATGACAGCACGGGCCCCTAGTGTATCCATAAAATATTATACAATCCTATAAATCTATGAATAAACAGTCATAATTTTTTTTTATTTTTTGATTCTCGAAAACAAAAATAACATTTTCGGAAAAAGCATAGAAAATGACATTAGAAAGTGCATTTTGGTTTTACAATTTTGCGGGCAGTCAAACAAAAAGAACCGTAGATTCTAATCGTTAAGCCGTGCGCAGCGACGAGCCACATCTTAATTCGCTGATTTCGACCAGACAAAATTGTCGAAGCTTCAAGTTTGGCACGACATTTCAATGCACACGTAGCGGAAGAAACATTTTTCCAGCGGCAATGTCCTAGGCTAAAGTTTTAGAAATTACATGGAAAAGAAATTGCAAACATTAGTTAAATAAATTTTATTCCTTGTTTACACGTCGGTTCTTTCATCAACGGGCATACTACTCAGCAACTGAATGTCTTGTGTTGTCTTTTAGATTCTAAACTAAAATTTTCGATGTAAGCTTCCTGCAGCTATCATCGTTGTAACCTGGAGGCAAATGCATTTTATACTATTGATATTGCAGTTACAATCGCCATCATTTAATGTGAAGTTTTAAGAAAAATAGAGGCGTCACATACCTCAGTAGTCAACAGATAATAGGAAGACTGGACTGTCAGTTGCTTTGCATTGCCTAACAGATAAGAAAAAGATTCGCCTAGACGCATCTTGCTGTACACGATCTTCAGGTAAGTTCTTCGCAGCGTCTGGAGGAGCAAGTGCGGGCGAAATGCCACTCTCGACCATTTTTGCGTCTCGTCTGAATTGGGCTTTAAGTGCAACCGCTATAAGAGATTGTAGGCCAATCTTCTATTTCTCCCAAAGTAGACTTAAATAATTACAGCTGGAACGCTTTCCATTCTCTCAATTTGGCGTTAATTTCGCTGGAATGAGTGAAGTCTGTTCCAGGTGCATCCGTGCTGCCATTGTCAGTCCACAGTAGCATCACGACTACGAACATGAACACTGAAATGCTGACTGTGTTGACAACGCAGTTTTATCCAGGTCGTATTTTTCACGGCAAGATAAAGTCGTAATTAGCTAAATAAATACATACTGGTATCCATTGAGGCGTATGATCGTTTTTTTACGCGGAATGTTGGTCACTTCGTTACCATGTCAGTACGTATTGCGTCGTATAAATTCAATTGCTCGATAGACTGGAAGCTGCTTTCTTGTCAAAATTTTATTCTATTTTTTTTTGGACGTTTGAAGGACTAATATCGAAATAGGTTGATTCACTGGGAATCGGACTCTCATGATGAAATGAAGCACCAATGGGATCACAAACATTAATAAAAACGAACGTTCGGAATTGCAAAAAAATCCTTCATAAGTGTGTTGAAAAGAACAAAAGTCACGATTATTAAAGGTGTTTAAGGGCAACAGCAATCAATTCTATCTAGGGGCAGCCGTTAGAAACGTGAATTTTCTACGAAATTTTGAGAGCTTCATAGTTGATGCAATCGAGTTCACCTCAGGCCTAAGGCCGGCTGCACACTAACAACTTTCGTTGTCGCTAGCAGCCTAGACGCAACTTAGCATATCCGACTGCGCAACCGCGGCCGCGACTTCAGCATGACGGCTATGAACATCGTGCCATAATTCTTAAAATACCAATCGTAGTGAACATCAAACGCTCATAATTAAGAGCGATCGTTGAATGTTCAACATTGCCACTCGCTAGGGTGTAGAAATTGCAGTAGCGACTGAAATATTTGAAAATTTTTGAAGCAGCTAAATTTTGTGCAAGCTGAAGCCGTGCCGTAGCTACGTACACAGATAAGTTGAGTTGCCTCTAAGCTCCTAGCGGCAACGAAAGTTGTTAGTGTGCAGCCAGCCTTAGTCTTAAAGCACACATGACATTGAATCGCGTCTGCCGCAGTTTTGGCCCTCAAGTTCGAATCTATCTTCATTTCCAAAACTGTTTTCGTACTCGTTTTCATCGTCCTCCTCCTGTAAAATTTCATATTCTTCAAGATACGTTTCTAATATTGCCGCAAAGAAAGGCTTTTCTTGGACATTTCGCTGCTTGGGCCCCTCTCGTTTTCATTTAATTAATCCTTTAATTAATCAACTCCTTCCTGCAATGTTTCTCATTTTACCGGCAGCGTAAAATTTTTCGTGGATTTTTTCGTCGAGCTGTGCAATTAGACTAAGTTTCGCGAAAAAATCGTAAAGGTTCCTGATGGGTGCGTCGTTCCTTTCCTCCTGGGCAAGAAGGCTCCTAAAATGCAAACGAAAATAAATTGCGGTTATGAAAATGTAGCATTCGACCATTGTAAGCTAATATTTTTCATAGATCATACATAAATAACAAAGGTTATGCCCTATGTACCTCTTTGAACTGTATACCAATTCACATCAGGATGTGCTGCATTTTATAAAGTATATCTATAAAAATAAAAATAAATTGTGTTTGGTAAACTGAAACTTTGAATGGGCATCCCCACTATAAGTTGAAAATCTACCACCTAGGTATGAAAAAATACAAAAAAGTGAAATATGTATTCCCAATAATGCCTAACCCACACTTTGTATTTCTGTATTATGTCTCCGAGAAAATGTGAACTGACGATTTGCAGCCTGCATACTGGCGAAAATAGTCTTGCTTGTTTATCATTAAACCTACAAAAAGGATTTTATGATAAGAAGTGCAGAATATGCTGAGCTCATTGTAAATCATCTCAATCTTATTGATATGTTGATAGTGTACATGTAATAATAAAAGCAAATTCTTCGCCATGAAAGTTCATTGCATTAAAATTGCACAAGACCTTCTTAGATCGGTCATCAACGTGTTTGCGAATTTACTATGCATCGACGGTGCACACATTTAGGTATCGGCCTGATCCTCAATTTAACTTTATTTACTGAGGTATCGTTGATTTTGCTTCCCATTCTATCTTGTAGGATAAACTTTTGGGGATTATGAACTCATAGCTACTCCTCCAACACCACTGTATGCAAAATATTATGCAGATAAAAAACAACAAGGAATATCCTAAAATTGTTCCGCAAGTACGCAGTAGCATCTACGGGAAAATTATTCGCGTTTTCGAATCGGCGAAAAAATGTGAACCGAGACTCGTCGGGAGCTCAAGGCGACAAGGCCAGCCGCCGGTGGGCACTGGGGCACTGGGGCAGTGTGCCCCTGTGTGCGCTTGACGGCCGCTGTGAGAAGTTGCCAGCGAGTATCTGCTCTGTCCTGCTGGATGCTCAGCCTTGCATGTCGCTTACCCTTTCTATAATACGATATATTCCTAATAGGCGTTGAATTGTTAAGTTTTCATTTTACGAATGAAGAAGTGTTTCCTTACCGATAGTTCCCAGGAAAATTCGTAGCATCAGCAGCGATCTAAGGATCCAAATTCGTCCGTACTTCTCTAAGCAAACCTGAAAATCTGGAACCGCTCGATCTAAACATGGTACAATGATGAGCTTAAAGAGAGGACTACTACCAGTATCATTTCGGCAAAGCAAAGCCATCGTCCTTCTTATGCTTGGTGCCTCAAGTAAAACAGAAATCTAGTTTGATCTTCGAACTGATAGCGAATTCCACTGAAAGGTTCAAAGTTTTTGCTATAGAAGTCACCATCAGCAGGAATTTCGCAGTCTCCACTTCTAGAGTGTTTAATTTCGTTACATTTTTCTTACAAAACAAGTAAGAGTAGATTAATATGTATATAAACCAAATAAAAACTAATATAAGCTGTAGGCAAACACACCGGCTACAGCAAAATATCTTAAATAGAATTGTTAGTTGACGTACAGACCATTGGGACCAACAGGTCCACTCCCAGACTAACAGGCCCATTCCCAGGCTAGCAGGCCGATTCCCAGAATAAGAGGCACATTCCAGTTCTTAACCCTTTAGTACCTACAGTACACATATGATGACATTACATGTAGTGTTATTCCTACGAAAAGTGATGTTCTATTGAGGTACTATATAAAAAGTAATTAAATCTATACGTTTTTTTTTAACTAGGACTGTATATGTAATTAAATCACCACGTTTTTTTAACTAAGACTGTATCTGATCGAAGTAAGGCCACACTAGGACTGATATACTGTAAGGTTAGGAGAGAACTGCGACATCTACGAGCAGTTGCCTCTAGTAATCATTAGCTTGGTCGACTGCAGTCAGCATCTTACCTCCCAAGAGTCCTGGATATTTATTTGTGCTATGCAAATAACGCAGTTATTAAATAAGTCCTTATAATTATTAACGCTCTCAGCATGAAATGCCAAGCATTCGTGTAAAGAGATATCGTTTAAGACCCGTTTACACGATGCAACTTTTTCGTGCAATGGAGCAGTGCTCCTTGAGTTTCTCCTAAGCTCGTGGAATTTCACTCTCTACTATAGCAAACCGAGCTTCAGTTCCTGATTTCGCTCCTGGACTTCCGTATATGCGATTGAAGGTCGACCTCCATTTTTACCGAGTCACGAGTATATTTTCATCGATGAGCTTCTGCACGGTCGAATATAACACAACTGGGAATTTTTTCCCCCAGAAAACGAAGCTCGAGAAAACGAACGAACCGGTTGCGCAACTTGAGTCGCACCGTGCAACTGGGGCTTTGTCAACGTAAGTAACCTAAACTTATTAGTGCTTACGAGTGAACCAATCCGTACGTGTATTCGAATATTTAACGTGAAATTTCATATTTTTTGGTCAATGAGGTTAAATATTACAATAAATATGACTGCATTATGATCAGCTCATTACTGCTTTCTTGCATGTGTTTAAGCATTTCCAAGTAAGTGGTAGTGCTATAATGACGCACTTGAATTGTACCACGACAGGAAAATATCTCAGGTTGGGAAAACTTCCAGTTCTACGTACAGTCATGGACAAAACTATGAGGCACCCTAAAAGAAAGTCAGAACAATCTGTATAAGTGTACATAGTTGATGATATCACGTAACACACTGAGTTATTGTATTAGGTATGATAGCATCTAATACGTTGTGTGGCCTCCTTTAGATTTGTCATAACTTCTACACGTTTTGATCTGCTACAGACTAATTAGCACGAGTGGCTGCATCATCTTTCAGCAATTAATCTCAAAATTTGACTTCAAAACACTGCGTTCAAGGATATTTATGCATCCTAACTCTTTCTCTAAGGGTGACCACTTATATGGGGTTGGATTTATGTCAATCCATTACCTTCACATGCTCCCTCTGTAACCGAATCCTCGGAATTCTTGATGTGTGGCATGGAGCAGTTCATTCTTCGAAGATAATAACTTCAGGTTTGTTATTATTAATGCTTTTCTCCTCTGAAAGACTGGAAACGGTGGCCAACATAAAATGCTCGTACACGCTTACGCTGCTGAATTCATTCTGCCCTCACATGTGAACAGCATTTCAGTTCCTGACGACGCCACACAGCCCAAACCATAATAAAACCTCCCTCAAATTTCAAATTTCACAGAAGGTACAACGCATTGTGGGTAATAAGGTTCTCAACTCTTGGCCACACAGAAATAGAGCCTGGTGTTCCAAAAACTTGGCAAAAGAAGGATTTTTAGTGTAATGTTCACATGAGCAATTGTGTAAATTTGCAAAAAAAAACATGAAAGTGAGAGTACACATTTGGTTCAGAGAAACATGAAGAGACTCGCCTCAAAGTTGCTTTCATCTGACCAAATCACTTCGCCCAATCACGACCAGTCGAGTGTTCATGTGCTTTTGCAAACAAAAGCGTTTTCCTCTTGCTGGTATCAGACATCAGTGGCTTTTGCCTAAACCCTGCATCCTGAGACCAAATTCTACCGTACACGAAGAGATTTCTTTGCCGGTTGTTTCCTTAAACTCAGGATTCACATTGGAAGACGCTTTTTTTTTCAGTCAGCCAGCGATACCGTCTTCATCACTTTGTCCTCTCTTGATGTAGTACGTCTTTTTCGGCCTTTTCACCAACGGTTATTGAGTGAACTGGTCTCAATATACCTTTCGACCGCTCTTTGAACACTATTCCTTGAACACTTCATTTTTTTAGCAGTTTCATTCTGAGAATGGCGATTTTTGAACACTATAACAATTTGAGCCCTTTCTGTTTTCAGAATTCTTAGCTACATTTCCTTCTAAGCAGATGTACTAAATAAGAAAATAATAAAAAATTAGGTTCAGTAAATGAAAAGAGGAATTAAATGCGGAGAATTTGCTCAGATAACCAACTCTATGTTCACTGTCGAGACTAAATTAACTGGTTTAAACAGCACTATGGTTGAAACTTATCTAACTTTGTTTTCAGAACATAATACAGAAAAGATACAATCATCGCACAGCACCTACACAGGCAACATTTATTCAGGTATATCTAAAACCAAACTTTTCCTATGGTGTCTCGTCGTAATTTCATTCATAGATGTAGATAGATTTTATAGAGCTGTATAGCTATAGAACAATTGATGACATTCATTGAACGGTAGTCCTGTGCTGTTTTTCAAAGAGAGTATCTTGTTTACCCGACTGGCAATTATGCAAACCAATAACTGTTCCCGATTGCATTAGATTAGCATGCCGTTAATGGAGCGCAATTGTACTGCTGCACTTCACAATTGCGCTGCTAGACATTGGAAGTCATATAATGCGAGGCTGGGCGATATTACCAGCGGTATGTTAGAGTTAGCGAGCTCCCCTTCATTCCCGCTGCTTGATTACCATCCGCACAGTCTATTCCTGCTCCACTGATGCAGTTAGTGAGGAACTCAAGTTAGTTCTGGCAGGAGGATCGTAATTTCGCTCGTGTTAGCACAAGTTACTGAACTTTTCAGTTCTAATTTTTTCTTGTCCTTTGGAAATGGTTTTAATATTTTGGTCAGGAACATGCTAACAGGACTTTCGCACTTGCGAAAACTTGTGTGTTGATACCATAATTAAAGAGGATATTTTTAGAGCCCGCTTGGTCAGTTTAGATCGTTGAAATTGTCGGTAAATAGCGTTTAAAGTTTTATGCGGTAGAAACTTGCGCTAAAACTTCATAGACCCTTAGTTTGATTATATCGAGCCTTCATTCGCCCTGCTTTACAATTAAGGTTTCCCGAATTTTACTTGAAAAGAAAGTGAAAACTCATTTGTACGAGCAGGTTTTTAGTTTTACTGGATAAACTCTTTGCAATTTGTGTGCAGCTTTCCATGGCCATTGTAGTACTCTTGATTTACCGCTAGTTGTCACTCATGCCCATATTAGCTAGAAAAATGTCGGTATGCATCAATACGAATGAAGAAAATTGCACCGGACCGTCATGGCATGATGGCAGCAGTTTATACGTTCACAAAACCCACATATGTTTCACTCCTTTCCGCGTTCGCGCTCTGAAGACGGTCTGTCTCTTTTCCTTCGTTGATATGACACTTGATTTCTGCAACCTGAGCTCAGAGCAGATGAAGCTCTGCTGTGAGAAGGAAGTGACATTTAGAGTCTCTACGACAGCTTTAAGAGGTACTTTAGGTGCCATCGATACTTACACATTAAATTTGTCAAAATAACCATCATTTGCCCTTGAGCAACTAAAGTCCTCCTATGCCATCGTGATAAGAGAACGATGAGACCAACTAAGCAATCTAGCAAGTAATCAATGTACCACTAGTAATCCCGTTATTCTTGCATGGAGATACTGTCAGACGTTTCAGATAAACAAAATAACGCTGTGCTTTCGTTAATTAAACGTTAATAACCGTACATAAATACACCGCCAGCATCAAAGGGTTTTGAATAAAGTGTATGTATTCATTCTAGCTCTCCGTTCATTACTACGTTCGTAAATAATTCCATTATTTATTTAGCTACCTGCAGCAGAGCTTTCAATAGCGCCGTCGAATGCAGGACGGATCTTTGTGCTTTAGATTTCCAAAGCTTTCAAACGCTGCTGTAATTTTGCTATGGATTTAGCGTAAAACTAACGACGATCCTTCGCTCTGGCTTGCAGTCATATGCATTTGCGAACGTTCATTTCGGGAGCGGTTCTTTGTTCTTTTGTATTTGAAGACCTCAATATGAGAGTGTTAGTACAGTGGTGCATCAGGGAAGTATTTTAAGTTACAATGATATATTGAACACTAACACTGTATAAAGACCGGATTGTAGATAAACGTCTCAATCTGTCCATTTTCCAAATTACCAACAAAATATTTTCTGAAGCTGCTGTGTATTTTTGCTATATTTTTACTCAGCCTTTATAAACTGTTCATCTGGATGATAGTTATTTGTGATCTGTAAATATTTGAAAATTGAGTGTTCCAAATGGCGCTAATGAATTGTAAATGTTACCAAACTACTCTCTGTAGCTTAATAGCTTAATTAATACATGTACAGTATGTAGGTAAGAAGTAGTTTGGACAAAAATTAATGGCTATAATTTATGATAATTGTATCAAGGAATCGGAGTCGGAAAATGCTGAAGCGAGAAGTAGGAGTCGGATTTAAGCCATCAGACTCCGCAACCCTGATGTATGTCATTGACACATTCGTTCCGTTGCCTCACGTGCATCGCAGAAAATTGGTCTTATGAGGCGTGCTTGGAGGGTGTTTGGCTCGGTAGATTTGACACGTCGCTGCTTTAATTGCTTTGTCCTCCCTCTTCTGGAGTACTG
>LQNS02000210.1:6531136-6547572 GCA_001587735.2 Parhyale hawaiensis
CGTGTGTGGATGTTTGGAATGGTCTTGATGGCTCTGTCTTTGCTGGTGCTGGTATTGGCAGCTTTAAACGATCTGTACACAGAGCTATTCTGTGAACTCGGATCTTCTTTTCTTCATTCTTTTGTTTTCTCCAGCCGCTGGGCTGGTTGCGTGGGGGTATGTTAACCTCATGGAGTTCTCCGTTCCTACGTTGCCAGCCTGGTGTGATTTAATAATAATAATACAAGTATGTCAGGTACCCAAAAAATTTTCACCGATTTTTGTTAATCTTGTATCCTGTGATGTTAGGTGATTATTAGAATTCACTTACATTTAGGAAATAACTGGTCTCGGTAAGATTTGGTACAGTGGAGCTTACTTCTTAAATGCAGAAATCCACACTGTCTTAGTTTCGGGAGGTTTGTCAGTTTGGAAATAACCAGTTACACAGAATGCTTGCTGCCCCAACATTTGTCATATATTTTCTTAACACTATATGAAATCGTGAAGTTGTACAATTAAACTTAATATAGGACAAATAATGTAGTTTTACTGAACATATTTTGCTGGTAATTCAATATAGGGTCATTTCTTCATATTACGACAGATGACGCTGTCTGCGTTCTCCATTTCAGGAGTTTATCTTAGTTTTGGAGCTCTCACTTTCAGGAGTTTGTTTTAGTTTCTGAGCTCTTACTTTCAGGAGTTTTCTCGGTTTCGGAGCTCACACTTTCAGGAGTTTTCTCTGTTTTGGAGCTCTGAATTTCAGGTGTTCCTCAGTTTCGAAGATCGCACTTTCAGGAGTTTTCTAAGTTTTGGAGATATCAATTTCAGGAGCTTTTTCTGTCTTGGAAGTCTCTGTATGAGTATAGGTTAAGAGTTTTGCTGTTATATTATTATATCTTAACGTGCTGACAATCACTATGTAACTTATTTTTCAGCCCTTAACAATGACAAAACATTAATTATTCTTTGATATCTACCTGGCGAGCTTAAACAAGTACATCCGGTACCTCTCGGAGGATTTCCATATCCTTTGGTTAAGATGCAGTGACACAGGGAGGAATTGCTTGTTATTGCTTTCAGAAGTTTCCTTTTGGCAACGAAACAATTCTTAACCACACGTCGTAGAAACGAAGATACGTATGTTGGCTATATGGGGGAGCTTAAGTGGGACATTCAACTTCATGTACCTGCTCACCAAATCTCTCACTAAGAGATTTTTCACGTAAGAGCAGAAGTACATGATGAAAACACCCTAAAAATTTTGCAAACTGGGTTTAAAATTTTTTGTTTCAATGAAAGATGGCTATACATAGGTAATGAAGATTAATAATTTGATGAATGAAATCAGTTAAAACATACGTGTACATGCATCTTGGTTTTTCCTATGAAAACCAGTAGAAACGTTTTAGATAAATCATGTTATACCTTGTTACAACTTTATTGTTCTATACAAACACTCAATATGCTAAACCAATTAATAGGCAAAAAATACTAAGGTGAATCATGAGATTAGTTGTGCTGTATTTGTGTGTAGCCAGTCAAATTAATTGTACAACTCCAATTTATAATACAAAACCCTGACATAATTTGAGACCCAAGGCTTCCAAAACACTTATGGCGTGCGGAAGAGAAGACAGCCCTGAACCTACAAACCAAAATTAGGTCCTCGTAGGAAGTGCGTTACTTAAAATCTAAAGATAAGCTGATTTCGGCGGTATAAAGTTAGTCGTCAGTTAATGTCACCAGTATCGTAATATTGAAGCCATGAAGCGCTTTCAGAAGAACAATATGGCCGTCCAAATAAGCTATAGATTGACTGCTACTTCCGGCAGGAAGATAATAGGACAAACGTTCTGAAAGGCCGGTTCAAGGCTTACGTTTATACTTCCCAACAAACTAACACTTTTGCTGTGTCTGTTCATGGGCAAAATAGGGCACAGTTTTCTTGCCTACTGCTAAATACCTGCGCCAAAAAATCTGCTTCTTTGCAAGAGTTGCTTGTCTGCGATCCTCTTTGTTAGCAACCTCTGGCCCTAATGCAACTTCTACGTAGGCGTGGCCGCGCCATAAGTCACCCTGTACATGCACAACGTGTCTAGACACTATATTACTAGTGGATCTTGCAGATATTTTACCAGCAAAATTTTCGCCACTGCATATCATGACAGAGATATAAAGACAACATAAGCAAATATAGCAATCTCACATTTAGGTTGTGCTTAAAAAAAATTCTCATTACTTTTATTCTATATTTACACGCCTTCGCTATCCTTTGCTCCTCATCCTCTGAAGATAAAATTATTTAGACTTTCATAGTTTTAACGTTCCATTTTTCATCGGTATATTTGATTATTTCAACTCTACTGCGGGACCCGTGGCTGCTTTACACTTGATATGCGATAGCCTGCCAACATAATACAGCACTCAGCCCATTAAAAAAATGATTCATGTCGCTGAAAGTATTGCATCTGTGAGTTTACATCATTTCTCTAAACATCGCCCTGGCACTTGAAAAATACAGTTTAGAATGACGCAGTTGAGAATAGCTTCGTTTGAACCGTATCATGGCTATGATAGGATTTTCCCATAGTTCGGAACGTGCAAAGTGAATATTACAAGAAATGAAATTTTGTATCATGATAGGTATGATACGTGCGAAGTGAACTCAATGTTTTTGCTTCGAAACTGACTGAATTTTTTTTAAGTGCGAGCTGAAAGAAAACAGCTGTGGTTGAACTTCCTCCGACGAAAATCAGAGCTTTTTACGAGTTGAATTTTCCCCTATCTATTATTGAAGAGCGTAACACACGAACGCACGAAGAAACAACGCTATTAGTATTACAGAATACCACACTGGCCACGTGAGAACGGAGGAAACTCCATAAGGTTATCGAACTCTACGCAACCAGCCCAGCAAGAGGAGAAAGGAAGAGGGAATTAAAGATCACAAAATCACTCTGTTTAGATATTACTTAGAGCTGTCTGTGAACGAAACCAATTAATGCAACATCACCAAGTGCACTTCTACGCTTACGGACAAGGTGAAGACTATATACTTCTTCGGTGATACTACGGCGCTGGCTGTAAATTGTACAACTAAGGTATTCAATTAACCAGTTAATGCTGTCAGCTTCGAATAGACGTTAGATAAGTTTCCTTTTTGCTTGGGAGTTATGTTCAAACAGATTACTTGTTATCAAGCGAGTCAGCTCTGACATTCCGCAGACGACCACATTTCTGTTTATCATTAGGTTAAGGCAGAAATAAAACAGTTAGGATCTCAAGCGTAGCCTGTAATAATGACTGCACTGCTGCATCAATATTATTATTATTCCACAGTAAACGCTAAGCGGATAAGGCCGGAGCCACAAGGGCATTCAGCTTATAAGCAATCGTTCGACTTGTGCTTCGTTCATTCTATTGTATCTATGCCACCGGGTTTCGCTGTGCATTGGGAGCTGCACCAACGCACTCGAAAGAAACCACATGTAGGATGTCTTGATTGAGCATCCTCCCATAAGTTGAGTGTATCATTACCTCTGCCTGGGAGGTTATGTTTTCGTCGGTCTCGTCTGTTTTTTTTTTTTTTTTTTNATTTTGATTGCCGTACTGCCGTAAGTGATACAAGTGGCGCTAGCGACTGCTTATGGTCTTCCAGAGTTAGCCTTTTTTTTTTTTTTTTTTTTTTGCTGTCTGTTATTGTCAGTCTGTCACCAAGACAATTCAAAAAGTTATGGACGGATTTTGACGACATTGGAAGAGATTGTTAGGTATGTTAGGAGGGACAGGTAATTAACTTTTGATGAAGAACCGTCCATCTGTTTGTTTTTCTGCCTCATTTTTTGTAATACCCTAACTCAGAAAGTCATAGACGGATTTTTCATGAAATTTGTATGAGTTGTTTGGTATACGACAAAATTTTTGTCACGATCTGTTTGTTCGTTCGCTTGTGGCTGTGTTTGATTTTATGTTTGTTAGCAATATAATTCAAAAAGTTATGAACAGATCTTCATGAAAATTACATAAACTGTTAATACCATCAAATGGCACAAATGATTAGATTTTGGTGTTGATACGAACAAAATCCTGGTATCAGAGCCAATTTGAATATTTCGTTAACGTTGCCTGGCTCAGCGGAGGTATGCGGTCCCACATGGATGCTCTAGTTTATATTGTGTAACCGCAGGATGATAGTAGCGACTACCAAGAAAAATTGAAGCTCAGGATCAGTGCAAGGGAGCTCTTACCTCCGCCAGGCAAGGCAATGTTAATGAAAAATTCAAATTTGTCCTTGAACCTGGATTTCTTTCTTATCATCAGCAAAACGTGGCCCTTTCTGGCTCATAACTCTAATAAAATTCCAATTACTTTCCTGTAGATCTGTCCGTAACTTCTTGAATCACAGTTTGTTATGACAAACGTACAAACAAACATGGAGACATCAGTCCAAACGGAATGATGATTCATCACCAACATTTGGTCAGTTAATTGCTCTTCGTAACATTTCCAGCAGTTCCTGCTAATTACATTACCGTTTGAGCTATGCTACAGAATAAAAAACACGCCGACAAGCAAATGAATGGTTGAAGGGATTTTCAATGGCAATGAACCATCTGCTCTTCCAAACATTCTCCGTAAATTTCACAAGCATCCGTCCTTATCTTTTAAGTTATCTTGGTGACAGACAAAGAAGCTGACAGACAAACTCTTGCAAAAGCATGAACTCATGGGCGGAGGTAACAGGCGGTTGCGACTCGCGAGCTGCAAAAAGTCAACTCGCGGGCCAGTAGTTGGACCGCCCTGTGTTAGTGATACAAAATGTTGGATTATGCACTTCATTCAAAAATTGACTCAAATAAATTCGTTGCATAAATTGAGTAAACTTTCATTCATCAAGATATATATATATGTTACTATTAGGTGTGTACTTCTTACTTTTCGATTCTTAGTCGACATGATGTGATTATTTCTCTTCTTTTAGATAAGATATGATTTTTTCTTCTGCATACCAATTCATCTAGTAAACCAATAAAGAAAATGCTTATAACGCTTAAAATAATTATTATCCTATTTAATCACCGGTAACAAATCCTGCAATATAGGGAGAAGCAAAGTATAGCTAATGCCGATATCTTTTGAAATCCGTCTTTCTAAAGCTAGAAAAACATGTTGCATAACTAGGGGGCTACCCGCAATAAATTAGCTAATAACTTTATAACTGAATGTGTGTAGTAAAATTCAAGTGCGTAGAGAACCCATCATCAAGATAAGATTTGCTACTCTACCACGTTATATATGCATATATATATATATATATATATTTTCTTGAGATGGCAAAATGTAGATGACGATCATAGAGGCTGTATATATATATATATATATATATATATGAATTTCTTGAAATATACGTTGACACCCAGGTAAATTCATGCTAGGAGAGTTTTCAAAAGTCTTCTGGGTTTTATGTTTAATATACCCCAAGCTTTCGAACTACTAGCTAGCTTTCGAATTACCCGTCCCTTGAAGACGGGCTACGTTTAGTAGTTCGAAAGCTTGGGGTGTATTAAACATAAAACCCAGAAGACTTTTGAAAACTCTCCTATATATATATATATATAGCATGCACCTTGACGGGTCCTTATTGAGGAAACTAGCTCATCTGGCATGAAATATACCATTCATACACTTGCTAACAGTCTTCAACAATGAAAGTCTAATCTAACGTTCGTCGATCATGGAAATGCAATTTCCTCACGTCTCTGCCGGGTCCCTATTAAATACGTAACTATGGATTTAAGGACATATATTACCATTGACAATAACTATTGTTTTTTCTTCATCTACGGTGATAGCATTGTGCTTGTACAAGCTCAAAGCTGGACTTCATACTTACTCTGTCATCGGGTTAAAACTTTAGACGCAAGCGTGACGCGGATTGTTCTCAATTACAGAGGCGCGTACATCTGAACATCGATCGAAGTGTGTTTTAAATAAGCCTAGCGATAGCAGTCGTCTGTATTTTAGCTGTATAGCAGCGCTGCTTAAAATCTTTCATGAATTAAATATCAGAGCTCCATAATCTTAGTGTTTTTTTCTCTATTGAATTTCCTAAAATAGAAGCTCAGGTCAACCGACAGCGGTGGTGGATAGTATATGGGTGCAGATGGGGCATGATGGATATGAGTTAAAACGCAAAGATTTCCTAATTGTAGTTCCATACTCTCACTCAGCTAATCGTAGAAACCTATCGCAGTGATGCAGCTATTAATTACTTATGATAATTTCCACTGCACAGCTTGTGTAACTGCTTATCTCATTTGATGCATTTCAGTCGAGTATTGTTGCTGGCTGCTCGTGTTGTACTTTCATTGACTGGAAGTCTCGAGGGACTGCTTCACGTCGTCATGGCGGAAAACCTCTTGAAGTGATGATGAGGGACCAACGTGTCGTTCCTCTGGCTTTGTACCCTTACGAGAGTACGAACTATCGCTCTTCTGAAGTCTTTGTGACTCTGCTTTCATTTCGGATTCACATGCTGGTAGAATATGAAGCTGTCAAGCATGGAAAAGTTCAGTAACTGCGAAAATATATTGTGGGTCGTAGCCTGGGTCTGTAGGAGGACAACATTTGGTCGCACATTTCTACTCCACCCATACCACCATTATACAGGTAAACCATGAATGTGGTCTATTTCGTCGATTCTTCAAACACCTCAGAACTTTTTGGATTGCTGTAACGCTGTACTAGTTACTAGCAACCGTCACAGCTGAAATGGCTTGCGTATCTGCCTATACACAAAGTACATCCCTTTCATTAATAAAGAAATTGACTGACAGCTGTTGTAGCTGCAAATATTGTCCACATATTCTAAGCTTCAGAACTGCAGTTGAAATTTCAGTTCCCTGGAGGACTCGACATGCATGGCACTCGGTATGAAGTCACCACGCGCCCTGAACCACGCGCCTCGTCCAGAACGGTAATTTTTTTCATTTATTTATTGTTTGCAGCCGCTTTGCCAGCCCCCTCAAGCTTAAAACAAGTGTCTGATGCGGTTTTAGACACATGTTTGTGTTTCAGCTCGTTAATTAATTTTACTCTAAAGGTGATCAAGCTGTAGTTGTTGAGCTTCGAACTCGTAGAAGAAGAAACGATTGTGTAATGTTAGACATTATGCACACTAGTTATAACTTTTTTTTCTGCAGAACTGGACGAAAATTTTCATTTAAAAAGAAGAAACCGAGTGTAGTATTTTTCCCAAAGTTTTCAGAGCAAACCCTGGGCGATAATCACTCACATGCGTATTCTGTTTAAAATTTGCAGCAACTAACAATTTTAACACTTTAAATGGAAAACCAGGCTGCAAAATGTACTGTATCCCCCATAACACAAAGGCCACCACTAAATGTTCGAGTAGGACTATGGCATGCTGCAAGTTGTGGGTTTCCCAGTTATAGAAGCTCTGGTCCCCTCAACCACTCCCAATTATGTGTTCCATTTGCTTACATGAACAATAATATCACGTTCAGTTTGTATATGAGACTGGCGGTATTCAACTCTTCCGATATTATATTTGGAATTCAAGCCTGCAAATTCTTGGCAGTTATCTCTTTCGCAAGGTACTCACTTGCAAATAATATAAATTGCTTTGAACGCCATTTAGTTTTTTTTTTCGAATACTTAATACATATTCACTCCACTGACACTTATAATACAAACCATACCTGCACGCAGTGGCAGGACGTCAGCAGCTCAGACCCAGAGCACGGTCGTTCGAGCCTGTCTGTAGACAGATGTGTTTTGCACTACTGAGTGCTCAATAACAATAATATCTATTGATCAGGTGAGTCACAACCAAGGCCTTCAGACACCGTTGTGAAGTTCCTAGCCAGAAATGGGGATGGTAAGAGAAAGTGGGGGCTCAGTTGTTGAATGGGTCTTTGTCTCTGGCCCCATAGCTCTAGCAGTCTGTGCTCGAATGAGTTCCCCTGACGCCAGTGGGCATGTAGCTGAGCATTGTCCAGTTGGAGTGCGCTGTCAGAGCTACTTTAACTTCAGCAAGAAATGTCTTTATAGTCTGACCATTTTATTAGGGCAGTTCAGCCGCGGTCAAATTCTCTATAGATTTGTTAATTCTACGGGAATTTCTGAGATTTTTCTCGGCCCATATCTTAGCCTCGCCCACTACGGTATATGGAGAAATCTGGGAAATACCCGTAGAGTTGGCACCGCTGTACAGGAATTTGATCACGACCGAACTGCCTTCTTCAAATGGTCAGACTATAGTGTCATTATAGTGCAGAGTGCCTTTGGTAAGCAGCTTCGGTGCAGAAACGCAGTCAGCAAAACCAAAGGGGTAGCGAAGTAAAGTAGCAACGCTCTTATTCGTACAGCAGAAGTAACGCACTTCTGTGCTTGCTATACACTACCGTTGCGGCCCAAAAATGCTGGACAGTTGCATTGAATTTCATGTACGCTGCGAAGATGTCAATACAGAAGGAAATTTCGCGTGATGGAAGTTACTGCTTCTAGGGTTTAATCTCTCTACAGGTTAATGTTAAAGTAAAAAAAACTGTTATGATTCTAGTTCTTTACTGACTTTAACCAATAAAATCATTTTGAAACAATCAACATACTCTTAACTTCGACTGAAAAAATCTACAAGATACCTGAGAAGTTAAATCTGTCCCATTATGCTATGAACTAATGGTGGCACAGAACCAGACCAATTATACCGCTACAGTATTTTGAATACTCCATGCATGGTTATCACAGTTAAATTAAAGTAAGTGAATTTAGTCTATCATACTACATACATTCTTTTCTAAAGCTACTGCAGTGCGTTTTTAGCTGCGGGGATATCCACCATACATGGTCTCGAGCATCTGATCTCTCCGAATTCTGAAGAAACCACCTTCGCCCCAGTCGTAGTTCCAGGAATTGGCACAGATGTAATAGGGAACGCCCTGTTCCTCTCCGTAGCCGATAACTTTGACTGCGTGTCCACCGATATTCTTGCCCATTACATGATGGTAAATCCCTGACTGGTAGTGCAAGAAATCTTCGTAGACCAAAAAGACGGCTTCCAGAGGACCGTTACTGGACAGCTCATTGAGAATTAAATTTTCGTCTTCCACAGAAAACACGCTGGAGGCGAAATGTTTGTCATCAGCGTAACTGACATTGTAACCAGGACGACAAGATTCCTTGCATTTGGGAGTAGCAGTGGAGCTGCAGTTGTTATCAGTGCCAGATGGCGGTACTTCGTAAGGTTGGCATCCCTGACGGGAGTGATAAGAACCACCAGAAACGATTCCTTGCTTGCTCCAGAACAAAAAGGCGTCTTTCGGATACCCTCCATTACACCCATCACCGCAGTAGTGACAGCACGCCAGCACGTCCTCCACAGAGTAGTGGAATGCTGTATTGTTGGCAATACAGTTCCGGTCCGTCATGGTCTCAACTGCTGCAATTGCCTGTACAAAGGAATTGCATCATTTAATCTATAGGCTTTTATACATACTAAAAAATTGAAGGAAATTTGACGTTTTCCTTCATTGTGATAAAAAACATAAATTTAGTAAAGCATGCGGAATATATGCTCAGTGAGCAAGATATCGCTGCTGTGTATTCATTAGTTTACGAGGTGAATGTCGACACAACCGTCCGTCTATGCTTCTGCTTGATTTAGTTCCAGAGAGAGGTAACCTCGAGCATGACTATTTCATCATTCACCTCTGTAAAAACAAATGGTGTCAGTGTAGTATGTGGCTAACATGAGAATATGCATGTGCTAGCTTAGGTTAAAATGGGGTTGATTAGTTTACGAGTAGATGCTGTTGGGATGCCTTCTGTTCAGGTAGAATATATGCCTAACGTAAGTTCCCTATGGGCACGAGTATCATACCTGAATCTGCTGTAGGCCACATATTATACCGGCACAATGAAAAGCTCTACTTGTACTTTCACCTTTTCTATATCTTTCAATCAATTCATGTGCTTCAGCTCGGTGATTGAGAATATTTACAAAATTCTTAGCAAGTTTTCAATATTGGCTCTCAAGAGAATGTACATTGTGAGTGACACTGCATTATTAGCACTGAAGTATAGAAAATGGGAAATCATGTCTCACCCAGCACGAGCCACAGCCTCCCTGGTCTCGGATTTCCTTCAGTGATGGACACGCCGGCCACTGCTCCCGGGCATCGAAGTGCTGCGGTACCGGCGAGGCATCTGAGTAAAGATTGCACGCAATTAGAAGTGCATCTGCTTTTGTTATACATGTGCTGGACTGGGTATGGTGGTGCTGAAGTTTCCAAACACGGCATAGAGGTTTGAGCAGGCCACTGTGTGTTCTATCAAGAGCGTGTTTGATTGGGCTTTAACTACTCTGAAATATCAGAGAGGTTTTGCTGGCTTCGACCCGGGGATTCGAGTGTCAGGTGCTGATATTTAATCGATTACCTATGACACTTCCAAGAAGTTACTCTTACTTCTTAAAGTGGAGAGAACAGTCAGCTCAACATAATCGGGTTGCTGGAAACAGCTGCACAAAGCCAAAGTTTCTCCCTGCAGTTCCGGACAAGTCATGTCGAGCGGGCTTGGCATGAATCGACTATGATGACCCAATTGAAAGTGTCCCAAGTAACCAACAAATCTCTTGTATTTTTTATAGTTAGTTCTCGAACAGAAAAAACACCTAAACCTCCATCCTATGTTACTCATATATACTTTTCTACTCTAATTTTTATATTGATACTAATTTAATTTAAAGCCTCTATACCATGCAGAAACATGTAGCTCAGTTTAATTAAAACTGCCTCGGTCTATCCATCTCAGTCAAATTGGTACTAGATGTATTTCAAAGGGAGCTATACAAACAGTACACTGTTAGATGGCTCTGAGAACCTTTCTTTGCCAAAGCATTTTTTTCTTGCAATAGCTAAAGACAAAATTAGAATGTGTTCTGAAAACTTCAATCACGAAAAAGGCTAACGAACAAACTGATGTACAGTAAAATTCGAATTACCATTGAAGTTTATTAATAGAATTATGTGGTAAGGACGTTCTCTAGTGTAAAATGACAATAAAATGACGCTAATACTTACTGGCTGAGCTGAGCATTTTTGGCATAAGTTTGTCTCCAAAGTTCAGTCGCTCGTCGAAGGTTGTCTCCTTGACGCCCATCAGGCGCTGTATGTGCGACATTGGAGTGGACTTGGCGAAATTTCTCCCGGCCTGGGAAAACAAGGAGTGGGTGAATATTGCAGATGTAGAAGATGGGTTGGTTGAATTTTTCATGATGTACCAACTATCTAAAAGAATATGATAGTAGAAATGAAGTAAGTTTTTCTGTTTCATATGGTCGATTTTCTGCTTGCCTGACGATCTTGGATGCCGTTACAGCTTGTACATTGATTTTGTGAACCCATTGTGTTCTTAATAAAAGCTAATTATTATTAATTATTCGTCTTTGAATGCGGCACGTTTGTGTACTACATTATGAAGGGATAAATATTGTTTTCTTTAAGTACAGTAATATTACTATAGTAATTTATCATCATCTCTAGCTCCATTTAACTCCGTTCAGTATTTTTTACTGGCAGCCATGCAAAATTACCTCTTTTAATTCCTATGAAAATGCAACTGTATTTTTATAGTACGCGCAGTTACAGTCGGCAGCCGTCGAATCTTCGTATAGTGAATGCGTCTGAGCGACGATATGCTTCTAAGATGACCCGTTAGATTGTATCCTACCCCTACATCCCAATGCGCCTCTAGTTTTTCAATTAGAATATTGATGGTATAACTTTCATCGACGGTTGGAGTGCAGCCTCACCTTCCAGTGCACAGCTTCACTGTTGATGCTCTCAATGAAGACGTCCGAGAGGGCGAATGGTACGTCGAAATCTGGGCCTGCACTGGGCTCCGACGGGGCGAGAGTGCCGTTGGAGTAGAAAATATTCTGAATGTGAATGTGGTAGATGCGCCGCACGGTGGCGGTGTCCGGCATTATCAGGGCTAATGTAAAGAAACCGGCGATGACGAGCACTACATAAAAGAGAAGAGTCCAACCGTCGCTGTTCTGTGCCCTGTGCAAAAATGGACAACAATCGATGTTAGTATTGAGCGTAGGAAATTATGTAATTATGATATGCTTGAAAAATGATAGTTTGACATCTTTGATGTAAGGTGACTACAGATAGAGGTTATACTAAAGATGTCGACAGCCATAGCAATTTACAGTTAAGGAGAGTTCACTGGGCTTAACTTATTCGAAACTTCACGCTTGAGTGTTTGTTTCGCCAGTATGAATCATGCTGCACAAGTTAGCAGCAGACCCATTACGCTTGAGATGACCAAAAACTCTATTTTACAGAGCAGGATTGAGCTCAGTAGAGGCAAAGTCAATTCCTGAAAGTTGATGCTAAGCGGCAAAATCGACATCTACTGTTAGAAATATTGGAGACGTTAAGCGTTTTTAAACTGAGCGTAACTCATCGCTACCGCGCCAGTCGATGGCGTCGATATTTACGTTATTTTCTATGGTATAAGCTTGGCCATCTGGATCTTAAATAACTGCTGTTACAAAGATGAGACAAATGGAGAGGAGCATAAGAACAAATGCCTTTGCGTAAAAGTAGTGCTTCGATTTTCCGACCTGTGCTCCTTTCTAGCTTATGAGCTGAATATGCAGGTACTTAAGAGGAAATTTCGTGTGATGAAGCTGGGCATATTTTCCCTCGGCAAGAAATTGCGCATTGTTCATCAGTATTTAATTTTAATTTGGAAGTCGCAGCTATCGCTCTGATGTAGAATCGATTCCAAAAGAAAGCTCAATTTTTATTTACAGCAGTTTCATTCCACAAACTTGTTCCACCTATCGAATGAAGCAAAAGATTTACACAGCTCTGACAATTTTCTCGAGCATCGAACTTTCCTGTACTGTGAAATTACACTCTGGTATTAACGTTAGGTTAGTAACTTGACATTTAAATATGAGATTCACAGAGAAAAGTTGTATCCTATATGCTTCAGCTCACTGCAACTTGTTACATCATGTACAAACATGGCAAGTCTATGCCATAGAAGTTTCAAGTTTCACTTCTTATCACAAGGCTGCGCGAGTAAAGCAACTTACCTTCTATACAGGACGATGTGTTCAGAGTTCTGACGGCGGTCTGCCGTCTTGGGTGGGTCTATTTTTATCTGCATTGTTTTAATTCCTGCCAGAAAAAAAGAATCACGTCATTTCCTTTGGAGTATGTTCGAACAGAGCTATAATATCCGTATTTTATTTGCACCCTAGATATTTAAAATATTACATGGAGCAGCGACACAAATTAATACAACGCTCTATGAGACTGGCTCGATGTGACTGCATCCTAAACTGCTTATTTCATTTGGACGGCGCAACAATGTCAGTGAACAAGCTGTATGTATGAATTATTACTCTTTCCTGAAAGTCAATCATCGGCCGATGTGCGGTAGTGTCCAAATACATTGAAAGTCCTATGCCTCATTGTATCAATACAAATATCAGAATCCCGTATAATAACTCGGTTTGAACAGCAAAAGAAAAGTACAGCAAAAGTGTACGTCAAAGAATGCATAGTACACACGAATAACAACAAATTACCAATGAATTATAAAAGCGATTAGCTTAAACAGTCAATGAACAACAATAAGAAGCAACTTATACAAATAAGCTCTCTGCATTTTTAGTTCATTGTGATTAAGAATATCACAAGCCCAAGAGTCAATAACAACTTTTATAAGTCTGGCCATGCATGACTTCTTTTCTAACAGCATTTTCGAATTCATAACCGGACTAAGAGCACATTTTGATTCTCTTTACATTCAGCTAAGAATTTTCATAATAAATTGTTCACTAACATACCAGTCAACCCAATTGATAAAAACGCAATAATTTTACCGACGTACAACAACTATTCCTCCAGAAATGTGATGAGGCAAAAATTTTCCACTTAATAAGAATATATCTGCTTAATTGTTAATACGCCTTAGTAAAAAAGATTAATTCGAATACGATGTTTGGGAACCTAATCTGTCTGAAATTTATTCTAGTATATTATGAATATAAAGACTACTCCTTTACAACAATTAACTACTCGTTGGTCAATCAGCTACTACGGTCTTCGGACACAAAATGAATTCAATTCTATCTCTCTCACATTATATACACACATTCACTTCACTTGCCTTGACGAGACTTTAAGGAAACTAAGCCATACAGCGTAAAATGCGCTTTTATATTTCCAGTAATCACTGTCAAAATCTAATCTAACCTCCGTCCATCTTGATTATGGTGTTAGCTCACATCCGTTACCGATGTCCAGTAAAGGTCGCCACCTGTTCTATATGGAACGATTGGCCTATCGTATCGCCTGCTTGCGTTTCACCGGGTCTGATGGTATCGCCCCTAAATATTACTGAACACTATACAAACAATGTTATCGGTCTAAGGTCCAACGAGATTGCGCTATTATAGTACAACTGATGTAGTAAATGACTACTGAAATCTGCAGCTGCTGTTTTAGATGAAACTGGAGGCCACAAAGTCCGTATCATATTTTCACCTCCGCCAAGGAGGATTATGTTTTCGTCGCGTTTGTCTCCTGTCTATCCGACAGTCTATTTGTCTGTCAACATGATAACACACGAAGTTATGGACGAATTTTGACGAAATTTTAAGAGATTGTTAGGTATATCAGGAGGAACAGATTATTAACTTCTGATGAAGATCCGTCCATCCGTTTATTTGTTCGTCTGCCTCATTTTTCTTGTTGCCATGACTCAAAAAGTAATGGATGGATTTTTAAAAAAACTTACATGAGTTGCAGGTAGATTACTTAGAGTAAATAACCAAATTAGCTGGGATGATCTGTTTGTTCGTTTGTTTGTTGCTGTGTTTGCTTTCATGCTTCTTGGCCCAAAAACTCAAAAACCTTTGAATAGATACTTATGAAATTTACATGAATTGTTAGAAATGTTGAAAAACATATAATGGATCAAATTTTGGTGATGATCGGTTGATGCGTTGCAGGGTTTGATGAATGTTTCTGAGGACGTTTGTTAGCAGCATATCACAAAAAGTTATGAACGGATGTTCAAAAAATTTGCAGAAATTCTTTATAGTGATAAAATGAAGGCCTAAGTGATTAGATTTTTGAAAATCAGAAAATCATGGTGTTAGAACCAACTTTAATTTTTTTTTACCATGCCTTGTTTGGCGGAGGAAGCGCTCTGACAGTGCTCTCGTTTACTATTGTTCTTGCCCGGCTAGGAATGCTTACCTTTCTTTATCCATACTGTATAAATACTCTATATCTCTGTCTTCAGTCAGTTCCAGCACAAAGAAATACATTTGACAGCAGGCGCAGGTCAAGCTGAACTAGGCATTACGCCCCATCCACAAGCGGCCTCAATGATACTACCAGTCTTCGCGCTGCGCCTGTGACGTTAATTTCTAAAATAACTATAATTATCATTTAAATTTAGGCCCCAGTCTTTCACATCATATTATTTAGCTTTTAACAAGTCATCCAAGTCAATTCCAATTTTTCCTTAGCAACTTCTCTTTCTCGAGGCTACGTTTCTCATTATACGCAAATGTGAACTTTTTCGAATTGCTTGAAGTTCAGACTAGTTTCATTTTAGTTTAATTAACCCTAAAATTTATTAACTCGTTCCAGTAACATTCCTCATTTTGCTTTTCCTGCAAGAGTTTTCCTGCGTGTTTCCCTTGCGGGTCGCACAATTAGCCAAAGTTCCGCAAAAAATTATACCTTACAAAAATCATGATCAGCGAGTTCTTCGCTGTCCTGCGGCCAAAACGGCTCTCAAAATGCAAATGAAGATATATTCCTTGGAAGAGAAACAAAAATTTGGGTAGAACCGTACATAGTAACTTCACAATAAATGTAAGATATAATCGTTATATAGCACATATAAATATCCAAACAAGACCATTTTATGAGAAACGAGGCAGCTAGTAAAGAACAGAGTCGTAATATTCAGTTTTTCTGATAATCTGTTCATCATCACTTGAAACAAACAGACAAAGTAGCAAAGGTACGTCCCTATTTGAAGTATTATTGTTGCCTTTTACCCCCCCCCCCCCCTGCTGATCAATTACATGAACCACAAATTTATAAACAGTGCTCCAGTACCCGTGCCCTCTGTTGATATGCAAAAATTGGGTTTAAGATTTGGAGTTTGTTCCTTGCTGCGATAGACCCCGAGTACCCACTTGAGAATGCCGCTACAAACGACTAATTAGTTAGGGGAATTTATGCCATATGGTACCCTTACCCCAAAAAAATTGCAACAAAAGGTTTTTCAACTGATTTGAGTAGTATTGGGTGTCACTATTAACATATTAAAAATCTTATGTAATCACACTTCCGGAAAGTGGTTATTTTCAAGATGGC
>LQNS02000210.1:6549373-6567428 GCA_001587735.2 Parhyale hawaiensis
TTCCGGAAGTCGGATTACTTAAGATTTTTAATATGCGATAATAGACACCTAGTACTATCCAAATCAGTTAAGAAACCTTTTGTTGCAATTTTTTTGGGGTGGAACCATATATACTCCTACCTATAATCAGTCGACAGAAAATACAGTGTGCTCAATGACTGTTTCCAGGTATACATAACCTTCAATGGCGATAACGTTAGATAGGCGGTATCAAGCTTTCCAAGAAAAGCATTTAAATTAAAGTTAATGGGCAATCGAGGCATACAAAACTTTTTTTTTTTTGCCTTAGTTTAGGTTCTGTGAGCACGCTAGGCGCCATTGACGCAATTGTTGCTCTGGTGAAGTAACTGTGATACGAACAAAGGTTTTGAACGCATTGCCGCTCATTGAAATGCTTTAGTTTAACGTAATTATGAAAGGAGGCTGTGGAATCGGCTCACAGTTACTTATTCTAGCGTTAGAGCAAATAAAGCCTAGTAAAAGCGCAATATGATTCTTCTAATTCCTCTAGGCATAAATTTAATGAAATAAAAACATTAAAGTAGATGCACTACTAAAGCGGAACTAAAAAACTAAAAAAAAATAATGTGATCTCAGTTTTAAAAGGAGACTGAGCTTGGAAATGAATTACCGGTTTAGGAGGAATTTTCTCATCGCCGGAGGCTTTGATTTCAAGTGTTATCTCTATTATAGAAGTCTCAGTTGGGACACACATAAGGCAAATGCTCAAACAGGCTAACCGATTACAACCACTCTAATCAAATGAGCTGAGAAGCACCGCCTCTATCTTCATATCAAGTTTTCACGCTTTTTTATCGAATAAAAGTGTACCAGGGAATAACCTAATTTTTTTTAGGATTACTGGTAAGGAATTTGTGTCCACCCACCTCAGGCTGTTTTGTTCCGAAATTATCTGGTTCTTCAATCTGGCTGAATCAAGCCCTTTACATCTGTTCCTGTCAGGCATGAAAAATTATTAAATTAAAATGCTGATAGACATCAGGTGCTTTTATAGCTGTACAAGATTTGATGATAATTGTTCATGTGTTGAACCACAGTGCGTGTTTTTTTTAAGAGGGCAGCCTGTTTACTCGACTGGTTACTACGGATGCCAAGAACTGTTACCTATCGCATTAGTTTAACAAGCCTCTAACGGGACGCCGTTGTACTGCTGCACTTCACTATTGCGCTGCCAGACATTAGAAGTCATATAATGTAAGGCAGGACGATATTACAACCAGCGGCATGTTAGAGTTAGCGAGATCCCCTTCATTCGCGCTGCGTGATTACCATCCGCATAATGTAAACTTGCTTTTCTGATGCAATTACTGAGAAACTGTAATTTGTTCCGAGAAGACGATCTCAGTTTCGCTCATGTGAGCACCGAGTAGTTTTCTTGTTACTGAAATACTAATATTTGCCATCGTTAGAAATTAATGAAGTCTTTCGCGGCAGGTATATAGGAACTTAGTAAATTTTTGAAACGCTCTACAGAAATAATTTTGGTTAAATAGAAAACTGATTTGAAGAGAATTCGATAGCTTAAAAGTGCTCCGTTTTCTTAATTCTAATTCAGTCCAACTTTGAACACTTGGAACTTTGTTAGTGGCGCCACAGTGCAGGTAAGTAGGTATGTACATGTGGTGGCACTAACTGAGTTTACTAATTCTTTAGCGTGAGACATTTTAGTAATGTTTTGGTAGGCACACGGTTATCATCATGAGGAACACAACGAAACATTTGGACGATTTAAAGAAAAATCTTCTGCTAATTTTCGTGTGCACGTGGCTTTAATTAAAGAGCAATACTCCACTTATGATTACGTACACGTACGTATTCTTCTATTATAAAAAAGTTCATGTGTTTCAAACTCACTATTCTGCCAGTTTACGGATACACTGCATCATTTCCACTACACACTGTTAACAACATGCAGTAATGCTTAGTAATGGCCAGCGAACTTAGTACGAGTCTACGTGCTATAGTTTTACAAATTAATGCATTCAAACCCTGTTGTAAATTTTAACTAATTTCAACGCAAAAAGCACCCTCCATCCTAAGCTTTGAATTACTCTAGGATAACATACAGAAAAACTAACTTTAAGAATTACGACAATTTTAGTACCATACGACGAATATACGAGGTTAAAGAGACAGTTAATAATCATTTTAGATCGCTGCATATTGCCGCAATACCATCGTGAAAGGAGATGCATAAAACATATTGAAGAACATTTATAATTATAAGCTGCTGTGTTAAGGATTGTGCAGCTCACTACACTTACGGCGTTTTCGATTTACCAAATTAATCGTAGCTCGAATTCAGATTATCACTGAGTGCGTTCGAGTTGCCTTCCAACATTGTGCCTCGATTTTCGGTTAGGGCATATCTATATATGTATGTATAACAGTTCGGATTTCGCTTTACTAATAAATAAATAAATCATCTCAAAAGGTCATCGACTGGGACAGCTCCGCTCAGCATGTAGGAGTCATTCATTTCGGAACTTCATTCAGGATCGCTGGGTCTCGACTTTTGATCAAATATTAGGGTTCATTTCAAATCGATTACTCCTGAGCAGGTCGCAAGCGCAATCCAGGGCCAAATCTCAATACTGATATTCTATACAAGCTGAAGCTGGTCAGCTTAGCTTAGCTCGATGGAATTGTCCTAATCGATGAGGTATCTACAGTGGTCTAATTATAGACTTTTGAACACGATCTCATCTCCAGGCCAGTTATATCTTTCCATTTACTGAGCTAATAAATGCCTGTCATGTTCTGACATACCGAATGTGTTCAGAGATAATCTGAATCCAGATTATTGTCAAGAGTGGCAATTTCGGAAGAAGCCTTTGACTGCACAGACGCAGTTTAACGTAAACTACGGAAAAATATAAGAAATTCTTACAGAATTAGAAGATTGCAACGTTTCTCGTGCATAGCTCGGGTACATACAAATAAATGACGAGGACAAAATAAATTTTAGATATTTTATAGTTAGGGTGACATAAATGAATGGTGACCTTTAAAAATGTAGAAATCAGGAATGTGATGCACAAAAAAAAACTTTCCAAGAATGTATCTATTGATCAAATACTATGACTCATAGCATCCGCAACTTGCAAGAAACTGTTTTTTTTTATTTTTTGTCTGATCTGAATCTTGTTCTAGGTGAGCTTTCAAATTCTGGGGAGATGGCCGTTCTTGAGCAGCCGTGTCCAGGTCATCTTTAACTTTCAGTTTTCCAGAACGTCCTCATAGTTCGGCAGCAACACATTCCTTAATTTGACTCTGAGGAATTTTGCTATTCCAATTTGAGTCAGGCCTTTTCCTTAATTAGCTCTAACATCGTATTTCTAGTGTCCACTGAAAAATTTTCAATAAAATTTAGGTTGTAAGAATTGCATATCATTCTACACTGTAGTTGAAAGCGAGACGAATAATTAGTATTAAACTAAGAAAAATATTCAGAAGCTACATATAACACTAGCCTTTTATCCATCTGTGAGACTACAATTCTCTTAATTTGCTAACACACACACATATGACATAAGTGTAACTTGTTTAACTTGTCAAATAAACCTTTTATTTCGCTTTGAAAAGAATGAAGCGCTGCCTTCTTATAAAAAGTGACTCCTGTATCGTATTTGACATTCCAACTGCGCTAAGAGCTTTCCATATTATTATTATTATTGTTATTATTATTATTATTATTATGGACTCATTCGATTGGCTCATCAAAATCGATCTAAACGAAACCCAAACGTCCGAAACTTTTACTCGCCAACTCGAATCAATTGCACATGAAACAATCGGAAATTCAATCGAGCTCTGTAAAAAATAATGGAGTTTCCAGTCCGCTCAAGCGTCTTTGGGTTGCTGTTAACACCTGCAACACGATTTAAAGGGGAAAACCTACGCTCTTGTCTCAGGTTTTGGACGCGTGAGAGGCTTAGATCAACTTGGAACGAGCCTGTGTTTAAATCACCTGAACCTCAGCAACTTTAACGCTTCGCCCCGGCGCTACTGAGCTGATAATAAATCACTGAAACACAATACGGGACATGCAACATGCATATTACATGTAGCACCGTTCTCCCAGCTCATAGTTCCCATGTTTCCACTCATGAACTAAATCGCTTAAAATCGTTCCCTCGATTATCTGAGCCCGTATTATTAACTTTATATTTAAAATTGGTTTTGTAAAGGACAACTTCAGGCCGCATCTCTAATCGACTATGCAAACCCGTTGTCATATCATTATTTCTCGGTGTGCCTGGATATAATACCTCCGCCAAGGAGGTCATGTTTTCGTCGTATTTGTCTGTCTGTCTGCTTTTTGTCAGTCTGTCTGTCATCAACATAACTCAAAAAGTTCTGAACCGATTTGGACGAAATTTATAAGGATTGTTAGGTAGGTTAGGAGAAACAGATGATTAACTTTTGGTGAAGATATGTTCATCCGTTTGTTTGTTTGCCTAATTTTTCTCAATGCCATAACTCAAAAAGTTGTGGATGGATTTTTATGAAATTAACATGAGTTGTTAGGTACATAACAAAAAGCTAATGAACAAATTTTGGCAACGATCCATTTGTTTGTTCGTTCGTTTTTTACTGTTTTCAATTTTAGGCTTGTTAGCACAATAACTCAAAAAATAATGAATGGATCTTAATGAAACTTATATCAATCATTAAAAATGTTAAAAGACATAAATGATTAAATTTTGGTGCAGATCAGTTGGTTCGTTTGTATGTTTGACTCATGTTTGTCTTAACATTTGTTAGCAGTATAACTCAAAAGGTTATCAACATATCTTCAAGAAAATTGCACAAGCTGTTATTACTATCGAAAAGCACAAATGATGAGATTTTGGAGTTTATACAGAGAAAACTATTGTTTCAGAGCCAAGTTGAATTGTTTGCCAACATTGCCTCGCTTGGCGGAGGTATACGCTCTCAGTATGCTCTAGTTACTGAAGTAAACATACGAATTAATGCAAACCGTTAACTGCGACGCAAAAGGTGTCGCTAATTTTCCCGCAAGATACTTGGGAAATGCTTACGTGTGTTCACACACACAGCAATTGGAGGTGTGTTAGGTAGGCAGGTAGAGAGTTTTAAGCCTCCTTAGCCGCAGCAACGGTCACAGAAAAAAGAAAGGCACTTAGACAACCGCACCGGTGCTTATTGAGTTGAGAAAAAGGTCATGACGGCTATAAGAACATACGAAAACTCAAGCAAGGCAGACAGAAAGCCTTTGAGAGCAGTGGGTCAGCAAAGCAAAAGAAAATGAAAACAAAAACTATCAGCAGGGCTCGAAAATAGGAGGAAACAAAGTGGGCCCCTGTAGAAAGATGTCCGAAAGGAGCAGTTAGACTAATGTAAACAAACCAGCTAAGCCTTTTTTCTTTTGGTTCATGCTTTGCCCAGTGAATTGCTTGTTGGCATATACTAACACCTCCCATGTACGTTTAAGCATTTTTTATGCTGAATTTCAAATGTTGAATGATTATCATGAATTTCAGAAACCAGTTTTTGTTGTTGTTATTGTTGTTGTTATTATTAATATGAACATGGCAAGACCAAGCGCCGTGAGACAGGTAAGCCCGAATGCCGCATTGGCCTGCCCCGGGATGATCAGAACTCTGGGAAGAAGTAATATTGAAAGAAGAACGCCTCGTGGCCTAAGACCATCACCCGCTGTGGGAGCAAATTCCATCGCCATCATTTTTTTTATGGCTAGCTAATTCTAGTTTTTTTGCAGTAGGTCACACCGTGAATAACCCCTCAGAATCCCCGCAAAAACTTATGAACATTGCTCAACTCCTTCTGCCACTATCTATTTAGTGGACAGACAAACAAATGTATATCATATATACAACCATAGACCGCAACAATACTTGACTCTTAGGTCCAAGTGGCCTCTGACGCTGGCGGCCAAAATGGGAAAATGAGATTTTCTCAAGAGTTACTATGAACATCTCCAGACCGGTCATGCAGGCATGCGCCCAAGTGCATCTCCGCCGTATTTAAGATACCTTCTCCTCAAGAAAAATGTTGGGTACCTTAGAATTTTTTCCTCAGTATTAGATAGGGGGAAAAGAATAGCTATTGAGAAAATCCCATTTTTTCCGTTGCCGAGTTTTGGCCACCAGCGTCATACCTAAGAGTCAAGTACTGTTGCAACTACTCGTATACTTAAATCTTCGAAGAACACATTATCATCTCTCTCACTTCTTTCGCGGGTGATAAACATTCACAGCTAGTTCTGAAGGTTTACAGATCTACACGGCCGAACATGGATCTCTGCAGGGAATTGCGTACGGACAAGCGTCAGCCTCGAAACACACAAATGTACGTGCTTTCTCAGGTCAGTTGCAAAGACAGTTCTGAGTGTGGTTTTCAAGTACATAGCTATGCTTTCTGTTACACTAAACTAGTTCTAAAACATGACCGTACTATGTAGAACGCAATGATTATGCTTTTATTAGTGGTCCTGCGTTTTATTCCGTTGTCCCATAGAACGTCAAGCTCCCATGTCAAATTTTCATCCCCCTGTTCAATTTTAATGATGTTGGGTTTCGTCTTTCAAATGCTCAACCCCTTCATCTGCAGTAAAAATTTGAATCTTGGTATGAGAGTGTCAGCGTCAAAATATATATACTGTATATATTTTAGACGAATTTAGGATATTAGAGCTTTCTTGAATAAGATGGATTTTAAAATATAAAAAGAAACTATGAAGGTTCTTTGAGTGCTACTGAATTTTTAAAACTCCCTTCTTTTAATTTGAGGCCATCTTACTGACGAAATATAATACTTCGCTTTGTTTTTACATCCTAGCATCGATGATTTTTTGATGTAATCGCACAATATCATTCGTTTTCTTAGATCACCCGACACTAAAATCTATCACTTAAAGACACAAATTATACATGAATAATATTTTTATATAATGGGCAGAATATCAATGCAGCCATGTACATAAGCTATATCACACATAACCCATCGTTTAAAATAATAATTAGCTCATTTTTCACTTAGTACTTTCGCCTAAAAGTTACCAGTTTTGTTTCTTCTCAAATAGGACCCATAATCTCATTTGTTTTTCCTACACGCGATAAGCATCCCTCATGCAGGTAGTTGTCCTGTCAGGTACAGAATGGGTGTCTCCCACACTGCAGGGCCGCCCGACAAGGTCCATATCTGCGGTAAAGCCAACTGAAAAACACCGTGATAAGAGAGCGATAAGAGCATTCAGCCTGCGTCGTAGTGAAATCCTCTCTGTCAGAGGCCTCCAAAGCTGCAGGCTGCTCTGGAACAGCTTAAAAATAACTGCGTAGCAGTAAAAATTCAATTCTCTCTCTATACAATAGGCTACTAAAGTGAGAAGCACCAATGGAGAGGGTTTTAAACTAATAATATTTCTTTATATTTTAGCAAGATCCATAACCATCATATTTTATCCTCTCCATTTGAGAAGCCATCTGAAGCTTGAGGCTGCAGTGAAACCTTGTTGTAATAATTACTGCTACATTTTTGACAGCATAGAGCCAAACAGCACTCGTCGCAGTGCAAAATTAATTTTACTGCCCTCTGTCAGCGAGCTCTAAAACTGTAGGCAATTAGTGCACTATTTTTGTTCAGCCAACATTAATGGATGTTGTGACCAGTGTAGGAACTATTGCAGACAAAATTGATTGTTTCTGCTTGTCGTTCCACAGTTCATACGCACACCCCTAGGTCCATTTGTCAGTTGAACTTGTACGACGCTCTGACTCCGGCATGGATGATTTTCTACCAAAGCTGTGGTTTTTGTTTCTTAAAAACTTTCCTCGGCTTCTAAGTGAAGATGCAAAGTCCATTTCATTAGTATCACATCGAATGATTTTCCCAGATTTCACTGTATATTCCGTAAGTTTCGCTTCACTTCTGTCTCATGGCATTCCTAACTTGATCAAATGGCTAGCTAGGATACGCTGGAGTAGGACGAAGCGAACAGTTATGGACTGCTCCATTTTAAAGCTTTTCTTAAAGTCGAAGCAAGACGTTGAAGAAAATAAAGTGACATCACAAAAATGGGAGTAATTGTAGTAAAAGTTGTTTAGTAAAGAAACTGATAGATTCTTTTATTTATTGTTGAATGGTTATCGTAGCAAGTAAAACAGAAAAGTATTGGGTTACCATGGAATATCAACAGGATTTGCAATAGTGTTCACAAATACCAACTAGAGCACTCTGAGAGTGTATACCTCCGTCAAGCAAGGAGTAACGAAAAATTCAAATTGTTTCTGAAACTATACTTTTCCTTGTATCAGCACCTAAAATTAAATCATATCTGCCTTTTGATAATATTAACAGTTTCAGCAATTTTCTTGAAGATACATTTATAACTTTTTGAGTTATCCTGTTAACAAACATTATAACAAAGATAAGCCACTCACACACAAACGGAGAAACCGATCATCACCAAAATTTAATCATGCATGTCTTTCAGCATTGCTAACAATTCCTCTGAATTTCATAGCGATCCATTCATAACTTTTTGAGTTATTGTGCTAACAAGCATAAAATAAAACGCAGCAACAAAAGAACGAACTTGAGCACTCCGAGAGCGCATACCTCCGGGAAGCTAGGCAACGTTAGCGAAAAATTCAAATTGGCTCTGAAACCATAATTTTCTTTGTATAAACTCTAAAATCAAATCATTTGTGCTTTTGATAGTGATAATAGCTTGTGCAGTTTTCTTGAAGATCCGTTCTTAACTTTTTGGGTTATACCGCTAACAAATGTTATGACAAACATGGGTCAAACATACAAACGACAAACTGATCTGCACTAAACTTTAATCATTTATGTCTTTCAACATTATTAACAATATCTATGAATTTCATAAAGATCCGTTCATTTTTTTTTATTTGTTGTGCTAACAAGCATAAAATGGAAAACAGTGACAAACGAACGAAGAAACGGATTATTACCAAAATTTGGTCATTTGCTCTTCGTTATATACATCACAACTCATGTGAATTTCATAAAAATCCGTTTATAACTTTTTGAGTTATGGCATTGAGAAAAATGAGGCAGATAAACAAAGAAACGGATGGACGGATCTTCAGCAAATCATTTGTTCCTCCTAACATGCCTAACAATCTCTATAAATTTTGTCTAAATCAGTTCATAATTTTTTCAGTTATCGTGGTGAGAGACAGTCAGACAAACAGACAGGAAGTCAGACAAACAAATACGACGAAAACATAACGTCCTTGGCTGAGGTAACTAAGAGATCATCACAAATGTTTGGCCATTTACTCTGGGTAATATACCTAACAACTAATGTAAATTTCAGGAAAATTCATCCATAAGTTTTTGAGTAATGGTACTAAGAAACATAGGCGGACAAGCAGACGAATGGATTTTCTCCAAAAGTTAATCATCAGTTACTCCTGACATACCTAACAATTTCTGTAAATATCGTAATGATCCATTCTTGACTTTTTGAGTTATCTTGGTGACAGACCAACAAACAGACACGACTAAAACATTACATGCTGGGGCTAGGCGTAGGTAAATATAATGATTAAGCAAACATTATTTGCTATGAAAGGTTAAATTATCTGCAAACTTTGAGAAAAAGAGCTTACGACAACCCATAAATATTGTTGGCGAACAATATGAACGAAATACTGATACTGCTTTAATTCTACGTTTTCTTAACTTTTAAGACTTATTAATACGAGTACGAAACCTTTGATGACAAAGTATTTCAGTGATTCACAGCTGAAATAAGAGTATGTAGATACTCAATTAGGGTTAAGAATTATTTCCTATCGGCAACATGAACATGTTTTTAAAATCGTGCAGAGCTAAGATGAATAGAGAGAACTTTTACGAGAAAGTGAAAGTTTTACATTGAGTAACCATACTCAATGAGATTGACAGCACTGCCCAAGGAATATACTCGAAACTCGGTTGTATTTATATAAGATTATCTTTTCAAGCACGAGGGGAAGATATTATATTACCATGGAATTTTCCTGGCTGCATAACAATGAATATGTGCTGAGCTTTGTTATCCTGTGAGTCAAATTAAATGAGGTGTGTTAGGTTAGATCATGTTCATTGGGCACAAAAATATACGTTAGGATAGAAATCGGTCCGTCACCAAATTAGTCCATCACTATGATGACGTGCATTATGTTATACGAGATGTATTATTATATTAGACAAAGTTTGTCAGGACTAAATAGCTGGAATTAGTTTCGACGGAGTAGGTTAGGTTAGAAGAACGCGAGTTAAGTCAGCATTAGGCAAGCTATAATAGCGAAGGTAAGGTTTGTTGCATGTTAGTAACTATGAAGTCATTGATTAGCAATAGAATTATTGGACAAAATATCTCACCTAGACGTACACATATGTCGAAGTCTCAAAACTTGACTACAAACATCATTGTGTGCGTCTTTATTAATATTAATACATATTTATATGTTTGTATCTTTCGTACCTCGACTTAACAAAATAGGTGCGCGAAAAAGTAGGCCATATTGGATGTTTTTAAATTTCTGTGTCGTTCTGATGGAAACCGATAGGCGCAAATTGAACAAGGTTACTTAAGGTAACCCAAGTGAAAACCCTAATTCTTAAAACTGAAAGCACTTCTCTCTCCGGCAAAGTTAAACTCCAAATGGATTTTCTTAGAGCTCTCGTAAAGCTTCATTTTTACTTTCTCCTGACTTCGAAACTCTATTTAGTCTCAGTTCACGCGTGCTATTGATCAATAAAGTATAAGGGATGCATTTTTTCCGGGCACAGTAGACGCAGACAATTTTTCTCTAACTTCCTTTCGTCCTTCCATGGAACAGCTCTCCCGCTGCCTAAGATATCGATCTCCTGAAGTTGCATTTTTGTGTATGTGCAATTTGCGACTGAAATTTAAATCCATCGATGATTGAATGCTTTCTAACATTAACTCACTTTTTCCGCATGACACTAAGGGGAAAGAAAAATTGTACTGCTCGACTAAGTTGAAACACAGCCCTTAACTCTCATTTTGAGTTAGCCTTTGTAGCTAGTGCATCCTTCATAAGCATATTACTAACAAAATTATGATTAATTAAAAAAGTCTCATACCAGTTTCCTAGTTGACATTTTTGACGTCACAGGTACTCTAGTATCTCCATAATTCGCATCTTCCCTCAGTTATTCCCAGCCTCCCTCGGTCTGTAATTCCATGCCTCCCTCTGTAATAATTCTCAGAACTGCACCACGACACACGATACTGACGGTGCACGCAAACCACAGCGCTGGATTCACAGAAGCACTTTCCCGGCTGTCTTTGTTTGCTCTGCCAATTAGACAGAGCTCTTCAGTGAGGCACCATTGAACTATGTGCAACATACTACATACATAGACAGCCCATTCAACTATCCACTACATAATAATACTCAGCAGTTAGTTGGTTGGTTTTTTCGTTGCTTTCTTACTCCTTTGGTTGGTTTGTACTTTTCTCCGTTATGCTTTTAAGGACTTAGATAGGAGAAAATTCATCTTCTGAATACACCTTTATTGTTCTAAAAAAAAATTTCAAGCAGTCTAAAACACTTATGTCTAGTCCTAAAATCTGAGAACGTGCCCAGCTAAAAGCGAACCAATCGCTTGTGGGATACCGTACATATACAAAACTTTTGTCTGAAATGGAACCAGTTAAACTATATAAATGTTTTTAAGTACTGTCCATGTTGGTTACAGTTTTGAAAGTTATGAATGTTGAAATATTGCAATATAATTAGCCTAAATGGTTGAACCAGTCTCACATACATAACAGATCCTAATGAATTGTTGTTGTCACTGACAAGTAAAATTTGCACATATTACCGTCAAACAGAAAAAAATCACTAATTCTAACATTGCACAATATATAGCTATCTATCGTATACACGTCTGTAACGTAACAATAACAAAACTATGTCCACAGATGCAGGACTTGACTGTTAAAAAGAAATTGCGCTATTCATGGGGACGGGTTAAGATATTGCACTTAGATTTGAACACTGAACATGAAATTTTACCCATAGTTCATATTGGTTACAGTTATACATAGTTTTTTTGCAGCTCACTTCACTTTGAAAATTAGATCGGTGCTCTATAATATAAATTATTTTTGCGCATACTAAATGAAAAGCGGTATCTTTGACAGAGTTTTTCTTCCTGTCGTGTATACGATCTTTCGCATGTTTTTTTTTACCTCCTACAAGGAGGTTATGTTTGCATTGTGTTTGTCTGTCTTCCTATTTGTGTCTCTTTGCCTGTTATCAAGAGAACTCAAAAAGTCCCGGCCGGTTATTTACAGGAACTGTTGGGCATCTTAGGAGTTACAGAGGACTAACTTTTGGTGAAGATCAGTTCAACTGTTTCTTTGTTTTTTGTGTGCCTCTTTTTTTCCTAGTACCAAAACTCCAGAAGTTATAAATGGATTTGTACAAAATTTTCATGAGTTGTTTGGTATATTATGGAGGGCAGATGAACAAATTTTCTAATGATCTAGTTTTTTGCTTCTTTGTTTCTGTGTTTGATTTTATGGCTGTTACTCAATAACTTCAAAAGACGCTAATGATTGAATTTTTGGTGATGATCGGTTGGTCTGTTTGTGTGCTTGACTACCATTTGTCAGAATGTTTCTTAGCAACAGATCTCGAAAAGTTACGAACGGATCTAAAAAAAATACTGACAGATATTATTCCTGCCAAAATAGGCGCAATCGTTCTGACAAACGGCAAGCAACGTTTGTAGCCCCCTAGAATGGGGAAAAACAAAGTACCAGGTACTCTGCATTTTATTAAAATCATTTGCGGTTTTACAGATATAATGACACCCCCAGACCGGCTTCGAACAGTTTAGTGTGAATACAGTCATTTCATACATTCAAAAGAATCTGTAGGAGTAAACCTAGACGTCCTATATCATTAAGCGAGCCAAATGCTGATAACGTTTCCGTTGCCTATTTCACAAAACATTTTTAACTAAGGAATAGTTACCTTAACATTTTCATAGGGTATACTTTTTATACCATTTGAGACATAAATATATAAAATTCAACACCTGGTACGTGAGTGTTAAACTTTTAAAATCGTGATACATCCAACTTGGAATGTGATAAACAGAGTTTACTAATATTTGATCTTTCAACTTGAAATATCCTATTGCATTATGCGAGGACCTAACTGGGATGCAACTGGCCATGGGTACTTAACTGGCTTCGTGAATGCTTTTTGGTCTACCGAAGAGTTTGAAAACGAGCCAAATGAGATGAAAAACTGATAGATCTTGCATCTACAAGTGTCCCTCGATCAAATAAGAGTTTACTTGTGCTAGACACTGTAGTCCATTGTAAAAACATGGGGAATGTACTTACCTGCAGCACCAACCAGTGCTTGTGGCGTTACCAAATTATGTTTGTTATGTATCAAATGTCTATGTGTGTAATAAGCCTATCAAACTTATTCGGGGTATTGGGTCCAGGTTTCAAATTTTCCCATTCAGACTAGCTGAGAGCTTCAAACTTTCTATATGTGTGTATAGAAATGTATTGGATCCCACCCACTTCACTACAGTACAGCAGAAAGGCGCCGCAGTCATTTTACCGTAACCCGGCCAGCAAGAACCTGAAGATCGTTGGCACTGAACTGTTCGGTATCAGTTGACATCAACACAATACAGTGAGTGCATCGTATATACCGCAAAATTCTTTCACTGTACTAAAGTGAGAACGCTATAATAACAATAAAAAAAAACTGCTGGCGGCAGCAGCAGCAACCAACACTGCTCACAGTAAAGGTTCCACATAGAGGGAGGTGTAGTTTGTAAACTTTATTGCTCTTCATGAAGCAATATAGAAATATATATATAATTCAAATTGAAATTGAAAAATATGTATTCCTCCCCGTAGGAAGGTATTCATACAATAGTTCTACTACAATATATGTTCAGTACACTAGTGTAGAACAATCAGCAATGAGTCTTGCACGTTAGGTTAAGAATTGACTGTACAATTCTTCTTCACGACCTACTGTTCGTACAAGAGAAAAAAAGAAAGAACATACATTTCTCCCGGTAGGAATTTTTTCCCTGCAATTATTCTATTAAAATACTTGTTGAGGAAACTAGATTAAATCATCGCAATGAGCCTTACATATTAGGGAGCAAATTTATAGCACTATTCTACTTCACGACCTATATTCTGTACAGCGCTCTATGATAGCAATAGGTTCACAGTTCACATACAGGTGTATTGTGAATCAACTAACACATCATGTTAATTTCGAGGCTAAAAATAGATGACATTAGGAAAACGTGAAATTATAGACATAATAAAGAAGAAAAGAGAAGTCAGAAAAAAAGCAGAAGCGAACATATAGCTGTAAATAATTTTAAGTGGTGCCAGGCGTAGATAAGGTGTGGAACCATTGTTGCAAAGCAAATGATTAAAAGAAGATCGTGAAGATGATGCTAATATTCGGCATTATAACTAAAGTTATGATTCTGGTAATATTAGAATAAAATGCCTCATTTTTTGTTACATAAATGGAAGCTTGTAGATAATAACAATAAGTCATTCATCTTTCCGACGCGTAGAAGTATTCTTTCTTCCCATTACTAATACATTACAAAACACAGAGGGGCAATCAGACAACGCCTTATAAACTGCACACGGCAAAACACAGGAAACAACAAAATGAATCATTCTAGAGCAGGAGCTCCCAACCGGGAGCGGCCGCATCCCCGCGAGGTGAGCTCTCAAGTCAAGGAGGGCAGTGAAACCTTAGATTGAACTCGCAATGAACTCGAACTTGCGGCGCAAATTGAGACCATTTAAATTCTTCATCATCATATGGGTATTATTATTATTATTTGTAAGGGTCCAAGCACTCAGCAAAAGCCTTTTAGGGGCGCCAAGCAAAGATGAGTTTGGGGAACAATTGTTCTAGAACAAAAAAAAAAAAAACGGAGATAGCCTGCGTAGTGATGAATAAACCGCAAAAAAAGGCTGATATTGTACTCTAAAGCTCTGCTATCACTATAGCACTGCTAACAAATTATTCGACTTTCGCGATACCGTTCCCTTGTAACGGTCGTTGATACTTAATTAAAGTAAAGGCACAACTAAAGCAGTGTTGACCATACACTCCAACAAGGAAATGTGAATGCACTGCCTTAGGTTGTAGATGAATCCCCTATAGGGCTCAGAGATATAAGTGTACGGCTGCAGTCGACCGCTGATAGTCAGAGCTATACCGGCATTGACTGAAAACCTATAATTATGATAACTGAGCCCCTAAAACAGTAGGTTAGTACCCACTCCCTCGCGGTACACTAGAAGTGTTAGAACTGCTGACGCTGCATTAGCGAGCACCACATACTTTCTTCTTGGCCTAAAGTAAAACGTCTCGCTTCGAGACGGCGAGCGGGTCAACACAGCTTACTCCTTAGTCATTAGCCCGTCTGCACGACGGTATTCTGAATGTGCTTTCCATGCAGCTATTCATCCGGATGCGCTATGGTTATATGTTAAACAGCTATGAGTGCTTTGCTTTCTAAGTTCTCAACCGCTGAAAAACCATCTGGAAAGCTATAAAAATAAATTTGCTGATGACACTTGCTAGCCGGCTGACATGGCTGTTAATAATTTAGTAAGCCTTTTGCTAGACACACTATGGTGTTTAAGTGTAGGGAACAAAACTGACTGATTATTAACTGACACAATGGAGAGGGTCTAAGTAAACAGTGTTGACTTATGTAAGGCAAAATACTGACGGAGAGAACAGGACTAATCAGCCAGTGTTGATCTAACAAGTTGTGTGACCGAGAAGAAATGACAAACAAACAGTTTTGGAAATTATCATCAACATCAGTACAATTTTTTAACAGACATCGAAAAAGTAATTCAGTGAGGAGCCTAAGTAGTAATGCCTGCAGCTCAATGTTGGAGAGAGATGAAATTATCTAAAAAGCGATCGCTAAGGCGGTCAGCGGCTTTGGTATAGGCTCTGCTGCCCTGCCTCTCAATGCAGTCCCCATCAAGACCCTGTCAGGTATGTGCTAAGGTGAACAGTGTCCCAGTTTTACAATATTTCTTACTAGTGGACCCGTGCGTGAAAAAATTCACGCAATAGTCGATATAATTTATTTGCTTAATATAAGCCGGTGCAAAATCTTCTCTTCTTTGACTTGCTTCTTCTTCATCACAAGCAATTTGTGATGGCTGATGACACTTCTTCATTGATTGTACTTTCCTTACTAAAATACATATAGAGGAAAACGCTTCGACGGCCAACTCAAATCATTATCGTAAAAGATGCGGGCTTTCTTCTGAGCAGCACACTTCAATTCATCTTCTGCACTTCTGCACACTCATTCCCTCCCTTAGATGACATGCAAAATATTAACTGGATTCGTAAGCGCTGAAACATCACCGCATTTCATTTCCGCTGCGTATCCAGAATACACAGTGAGATAGTTTCAACACAATATTAAATCTTCGCTCTCGAAAAGTTGGAATAGAGAATTACTACGTCTACTATACAGGAAAAAATTGATTTCTTTACGCTTCACTGATTTGCTACAAAATGTGTATATCGTAAACCAAAAGAAAATATCATTTCTATGTAGAAAAAAAGTTTTCAATATCAGACTCCACTGGAACGGCAAGAGAAGCTGGAAGAGCAAGAACTGCATTAAATGTTAATAGCGATAAGTACCGTATTCCAAATTTAGCCTTCTTCTGCAATATGGTTTATTGCCTACTGAATCCCATCAGAAGGGAGGACCGCTAAAATTTTCATCGGGGCAAGAAATACATCAGTACCATATAATAATTCACGTCGTGTTTTTATTTATTTATTTATTTATTTATTTATTTATTTATATTTATATCTTTCCTGTCACGCTCTATGGGAATAAGATAGGAGAAAATTCAGGTGCCGAAGACGGTATCTTGGATACGGGGGTCGCACTTGGGCGCTCAAGTTGAGGGACCTGAGCCTGCCTGCATGATTGTGTCTGGACACGTTCATTGTTCTGAGTGGCTACGGGAGATATCATTTACATACGCCTCATAATATAAATATATCCAATTGTTTAGGCAGAATGCTGCATTTTCATTAAAGAAGCCTTCTGAACAGTATTAAGCACAGGAGACAGCGTTGGTTTTCCTGAGGTGCTAATTTTCTACCGTCATTTATAATGACGGCCTAGGCCACTAGTTCAGATAATAAAGGGGTAAGGATTTCACTTAAGCCTTCTGCAACCTCGTCATCGTTGATTACTATATCTGTATCCTGGCCTATTTTTCACCTACTTCGTTATGAGTGGACCAGAAAAAAATAAATAAATAGGTATTGTATGAGTGAAATCTCAGAAGAGAGTAGGAACGATGATGCAACGGAGTGCTTAGACAAGCTGTATAATAAAATATGCATCTGCATTGAGTGAACTTCAACGCTTGAAAAGAATGAATGTTTCTCTGTCTATTTTAAAGAGCGTGACACCGAACATACAAATAAATAAATACATAAATACACGATCGGTCAATCTTAGTGTTAGATTAGATTGCACAGCGCCGCTAATAATAAAGGTTAAATATTACTGTACTTGCTGTACTTGATAGTCCAATATCCAACTGAGGCAGATTGATGGTACCTAAAAAATACAAATCCTAATAGAGTCGGGGCCCTAGAACAATAAATAAACTTTACGCGAGAGAAATAGAAATTTCTTTATCAGCAAGAAGCAAAAATTCGTATTTAGAGGTCAACGGTAGACGATAACCATAAAATTTTAGAACACGAAAATTATCTACAGATGTCCAGCAACGTTTTCAGTACTTAGTTGAAAGTAAGTAATATATGAAACTCCATAGAAATTTATTTGTCGAAAACATCATTAAAAACAGGAATTGTCATACATAAAACATACAAAATGAGACAAAAGAACGGTCGCTACAAGCATTCGCTTCTCGGACCAAAAAAATAAGGGTATTACAACAACAAAAAAAAAA
>LQNS02000210.1:6575704-6595712 GCA_001587735.2 Parhyale hawaiensis
CTCTCTTTGGTCGCAAACTGCGGCACCACAGAAGACACCCAGCAGAGTGACTCCACACACGTGGGGTGACGTGAACAACGTCACCTGGACTTCTTCCGAAGACTCTCAAGGTAGGTACTCAAGGTAAGGTAGGTACAATCATTATATACAACCTATCTCAAAATCAGGAAACTTGCATCAATCGTTTTCCAACTTAACTAACTATACTAATACGACTTTAGAGCACTGTATGCTTAATTATTCGTAGTGTGTATACCAAGGATGTTGATATCGATGCAACTGATATTTTTAGGGTATAAGAAAATTCAATTAAAGCAACTAAGTCTGGGCACCGTGTCCCACAGAACGCCCCTCACGCCAGTGAACCAAGGGTGAAGCACCGTCTTTGAAACGTAGGGACGCAAAATTTTTTATAGAGGCGTATTGTCATGTTCTTGGGCCTGTTTCGCACCTCTCGATTAAAATAATAAAAAAAAATGAAATGCGACATTCACTCAGGATGAAACGTTTTGACTACTTCCCCAGATTGTGGGATTTTACCCACGACAGTGGAATCTTGGGACCCTCATTATAAAGCAACAGTCAATACCGTCTATACGCAAGTACATCTGTTACATATTTTTCCACTTTGAAATCGATAGCAAACAATATTGCAATGGTGACCAAATATTATATATATATATATATGGTCCTGAAGGCTTCCAAATTTGTGCATATCGTGGCCGATATTATGTAAGGTTGTTTGCCCTTAAGTACGTCAATCTACTAAGGACTGTGTGTGGTTAAGGCAAAGAAAGTTCCAGCATTCCAACTCTAGCTGTTGAGTTGAAAATATTTTGCTCTATTTACCTCTGAAATCGTAAATTGTTAAGCAGATGACCTTTAGAATATTCATTTACGTACTTTTTTGTTGTTAACTGTTTTCTATTTTAGATTGCAAGAGCAATAAACAGGTACAGCTACTGTATATAGGAGCGGCCGTCATTTAAGGAATGAAAACAACATCTACATATATCACTTTATTACTTAGAAGCTAATGAATGAATGAATTGTAATCAAATATTCACTCAATTAACAAAGGTCATGGTACATAAATTAATTACCAAATTAAGAGATATTACAAAAGTTTTCCTAAGCAATTTAATTTGGAAAGATACTATAGAAGTTAGACCTGCCCAAAAATTAGGGAATGGTACTAGTGATAAGCGATTGTGTACAAAATGAGGAAAAATCTAATATTTTATAAATATTCCCTTATTATTTAATTAGTTCCCTGCATCGTCTACCACATGACCCAATTATTAATGTCCCCGCCAAAATCTACTGTAATCTCCAACAAGTAAAGCCAATAAATGATTTTGAATTTATGGGTTGCTTTTCCTATCATCGTTCACAGCTTTTCTATAAGGTTCAAGTCGGGGCTCTGTGCTGCTTAGCTCATCAGGGCAAATCCTTTTTTTTTTTTTTTTTAAAGTTACAACCACTCTAGCCACGTGGCAAGGCGCATGGTTCTGCATGAAAATGGGCGATTCACAAAGGCTGAGACATAAGTTTGGTACAGCATGCTGCTGAAAAAGCCGTTTGCAAATCTCAGCACTGATTTTACCATGAATACGGATGATGGGGCTAACCGTTCCTGAAGAAATCATTCCTCTTACCATAACTCTGCTCGCACCAAACTTAACCGTTTTTTTGACATTTTGAGGAGAATCTTTCACCTGTTTTGCGGCGTACGTAAATGTTGCCGTCAGAATCGGACAGGTAAACTTGTCTTCATCACTAAAATGAATTGTAGCTCATTATACGGCCGTCCAAACTACATTTTCTCTCGTAAACTCTAGACGTGCCTTCTTGTTTTTGCGTTGAAACCAGAGGCTTCGAAGCTAAAACCCTGACATGCTATACTAGCTTTCGTAACCTGCGAAAAACAGTTTTCCATATCTTATTCCCTATCTCTTTACTAAACATACAGGAAAATTGATTAAACAGTTTTAAAAAAATTGGTTCTCTTGAGCCATTCTAACAATAATTTTGTGATTATCCCTTTCAGATATTTTTGGAGGCCTACCAGTTTTTGCTCCTGCATCTAACGTTTTATCTGTGTTGTATTTGTTTACTTCCCGATGAACGATAATTAGTTTTAGATCTACGGATAGTTTTAGTATTCTCTGAAATTTACTTGTTTTCTTGAGGTTTTAAAATAATGAGTTATTATCATTATTATTATTTTTTCTGTGCAGGAGAGAGTGTCTTGCGTGTTGAAGTCGTCTATAGCTTTCAACTGGTTCCAATGATATGTAAGCGCCGTCTTTAGCTTTAAGATACTCCATTGAATGATTTAAAATGAATTGAGCAAAGTTTTTAACAACGTTCCTTAACTTTTGGCTAGGTCTGACTTCTTTTATGCCTGTTCATCTTAAAATTTTAGAAAAACTATTCTGTGAAATCGTTTAACATTGTAATTAATTTATGCATCGTAACCTAATGGTGAGTTGGCGAAATTTCATGTTACTATATATGCTTTAGTTTTTTAGTCCTGAGCTGATTGATGTCGGCATTGTTCCGTACCTTATAATATGGCACTATAGTAGTTTTCCCTTTTCGCAAGTGCTGTCACCCGTTTTGTCTGGAATTGAAGGAAGCTAACCATTGTTGTGCCTCCTGAATCGCTGGATCTTGTTTTTTTATTCATCTATTTGAAATTATTTTTATCGTGGGTGCCTTAAAATCATCAAGATTGTATGAAAGTTTACCAGTGGCGCTCTGGGAATACAATACATTGTAACTTGTGCAGGGGCGCAATGGCGCAAGACGCAATTGGGGCTGTGAAAAATTGGCTTTGATTGGTGGTGAAGAAGTACTTGTGGAGGTTATGGAGCAGTGGTGCTGACGCGGTACTAGTTGAGGTTATGGAGCAGTGGTGCTGACACGGTATTTGTTGAGGTTATGGAGCCGTGGTGCTGACGCGGTATTTGTTGAGGTCATGGAGCAGTGGTGCTCACGCAGTACTTGTTGAGGTTATGGAGCAGTGGTGCTGACGCGGTACTAGTTGAGGTTATGGAGCAGTGGTGCTGACACGGTATTTGTTGAGGTTATGGAACAGTTGTGCTGACGCGGTATTTGTTGAGGTCATGGAGCAGTGGTGCTCACGCAGTACTTGTTGAGGTTATGGAGCAGTGATGGTGAGGCAGTACTTGTCAAGGTTATGGAGCAGTGGTGCTGAAGCAGTGGTTGTCAAGGTTATGGAGCAGAGGTGCTGACGCGGTACTTGTTGAAGTCATGGAGCAGTGGTGCTCACGCAGTAGCTACTTGTCAAGTTTATGGAGCAGTGGTGCTGACGCAGTAGTTTTCAAGGTTATAGAGTAGTGGTGCTAATGTATTTGTAAAAAAAAAAATAAAAGAGAGAAGGAGGCTCACCGTTGATTTAAATGTGAGAAATTTTTATTTATGCCCTATGTAAGCTATTCAGTGATACTGATCTTCGCATTTTCAAGAAGTAAACTCTAGAAAAATATTTTGAGACTTCAAACCTCTGCCAAGCAACTCAATGTTTCAAGAAGTCGAATTATTCTTGAAATCAGGATTTCTATCTGATCGCCACAAAAATAAAACATTTGTGGCTCTGAACATTTGTGACAGCTACTGTAATTTTCTTGAAATCCCACCACTAACTTTTTTAGTCGTGTTCTGACCAACATTCAGTCAAACCGAAGAATCAATTCTCATCATCACCATTAAAATTTGGTCGTTTGTGTCTACTACATATTATTTATCTAACAATTCTTACAAATTTCATGAGTATCAGACTTTAACTTTCTGAATTATATTCGAACAAGCATTATGACAAATAAAAAATATCGTCAAACACACAAACACACGAGCCGGGCATCACCGAAGCTTCGTCGTTTGTGTCTCTTGACATTAATGACAATTCCATCAAATTTCATGAAGATCCGTTTGTGTCACTGAGAAATATGAAAACAAACAGAGAAAAACAAGCAAACGGATATGGTAAAAGTTTAATAATCTGTAGATTTCATGAAGATCCGTTTATGTCACTAAGAAATATGAAAACAAACAGAGAAAAACAAGCAAACAGAGAAAAACAAGCAAACAGATATGATAAAAGTTTAATAATCTGTACAGATTTCATGAAGCTCCGTCTATTACGTTTTGAATTATGTTGACAAGAAAAAAGAGGCAGACGAACCGGCAAACGGTTGAACGGATCGTCACCAACAACTAATCATCCGTCTCTCCTAACATGCCTAACAATCCCAATGGGTTTTGTAATGATCCATCCATAACTTTCAGAGTTACGTTATAATTAACAGACAAATGGACGAGAAGGATAACAGACAAAGATACTGACAAACTCTGACAAAAAGATAACATGTTTGGCGGAGGTAATAAAGTATTAAAGCGTTCGGGGCGTCTGAAGCGTTTTTGAATCTTGAGTTTCCAAACTCTGAAAAGCAAGAGAAGCAGTAGCAAAGCACGCAGAAACAACATTTAACACAAAAAAAAACAGTATGATTACGTGTGGTTTCTCTATAAAATAATTATTTTTTAATGGTCGCTAGGAGCAAAGACAAGTGTGAGACTCATTGACTGAAACTTTTTTTCAGATTTTGGAAGAACGACCAAAATACAAATCAGTAGGGCTAACTGGAAGGATGACATCACGCTGCCCAAACAGTGAGTTATAACAAGACTTTTCTTTACTCACATTAAAGTATGCCGAATAGGGCAGCATTCAGCGATTACGTGCTCTTAATTAAGAGATAATTTATAGCTAGCACTCCCTTTGGACATTACCAATCGACCGAAAAAAACCAGCTTCGTGACCGTATATACCGTACACTTCATTCGTAATGGTAATCGCTGGCAGAATACCCTACAGAGAATAAAGTGTAATTTTTCCCATTAGAATAGCATGACGTATTAAAATATGTCCTCTTGAAGTTGGGTGGGGAGAGTGTAATGCACAGAAGACATTTTTACAGAGCTGGAGATGATTCTATCTTCTTTTTTAAGGCGTTACGTTCACGTTTTTTATTGACTATTTCCATCCAATTACGCTTGAGACAGCTAAAACTCAGCATGCAGTAGTGATCTCAAGAAGATACGGCTAATCGTATGCGATTGTCTCTCTTTCGAATGGAAGACACGTTAACTCGTATTATCGTAGCTTTGGTATCAAAATGTCGCTGTCCAACGTACAGTAAGTTGTGAAATTACCTTGCGTTGTTTGTGAGGAACATGTATAATTTTATATCAATGCATTATGCTGCCTACGACGATGCCCTTCGACCTGACGTTACGACGAGATCGCTTTGATGTGACCTATGATCTGATCCTACGACTTGACCTACAACTTGACCTTCTACCCTTCTGGCATCGAAAGAATCAATCCTACTCTGCTACATCTCAAGTATTGTCGGGTTACTATTAACATTGTCAGCACAATTCAAAGTAGTTAACAATGGTTTCCGACTGTAGTACCGTTCAAGTCAACCCTAGTAAGCTCAACTTCACTCCATAGCTCGATGACGCCTTGATACTCCAATGAATTTATAACTATTGCTGCTAATGCTTTAAATAAACATAAAACAGGCCCCACCGCAATCGAAAAGTAAAAACAATTATCACCCGCGAGTGAAGTGAGAGAGAAGTTAATATTTTCATTGAAGATTTAAGTATATATATTCGTGTTAATTTGTTTGTCCCCCAAAAAATTGGTAGAAGGAGTTGGGCAGTGGTTAAGTTTTTTGCAGTCTGGTGGGTTCACCTAGGTGTGTCAGATGCCAAAAATTAGAATTAGCTGGCCATAAAAAACTACGACGATGGATTTTGTTTTCCATCCACCAAAAAGAATTAGGAGCTGAATCATAATGATATATATACATATATATATTTCCTTTTCAGGCAGTCAGGTGGGTTCTCTGAGATGAGAAATATATATACATATATAAAATATTTAGCTGGCCATTAAAAATGACGGCGTTGAGTTTGTAACTCCACCTAGAATGAGGCAGAAAGAGTTGAGCAATGTTCATAATTTTTTTAGGGAGTCAGGTGCGTTGACTTAGATGTGAGCAAAGCCTACAAACTAGGATTTGCTGGCCATCAAAGATGACGGCCATGAATTTTGTTTTCTGTCCTCCCAAAAATAGGCAGAAGGAGTTGTGTCATAATAATAATAATTTCCTTAGGCCGTCACACGGCTTGACTGAGCCGTGAGAAATGCCAAAAATTCTACAGTATATTGGCTATAAAAAATAAGGGCGTTGAATTTACCCCCTACCCTGGGTGATGGGTTTACGCCACGAGGCGTTCTCTTTATCACTGGACTGAGCCCCATTGATGGGCCGGTGATATTGGACCTAATTTATAAAATTTGCCCTCATCTTCTCGAAAATGAGGTGGCTTTGACCCGCTAAATCGATGATTAGGCGCTACATCGCAATCGACAATGTTTGACACTTGGGGAGGCGGAAGGTCAAGCGTAATCGGCTTGCATGTAACACTGTAGCACGATTCAAAATAGCAAAAAAAAATTGCTCCTCTTGCATGTTCCAGATGACTCAAGTCCTCTGGTCTTAGCTTAAACCGTTTTTGCCTCACTCATCAATGATGCCTTGCGTTACTGAAATTATCAGGTTGGTGTAAAAGTTAACATGGAGAATTTATAATTTTCTAACTATTTTTTAATTTACTCATCAAAATAACGTCTTTGTCTTTCTATAACTAGATGCCATCTGTTGACAAGCTTATAAATGCATCTCTTGCAATATTCTTTATACATAGACTTCGATATGAATAATGATACTAACCCATATCCAGTTTCTTCTCGTGATGTCATCCTAAGGCCTACTAAATGGTTTTATAATCCTCGAGATAAGTGATAGTCGAAAAGAGCAAGGTCAGGAGAATTTGTTGGATGGGACAAAACTTCCTATCCAAATTCTCCTATAGGAGAGTTTTCGTCAGTAGGGCTGTGCGTTGACCAGCATTTCCAGATGGACGGATTTTCACCAAAAATTATTCATATCTTACTGTTAACATGCCTAACAATCCCTGTAACTTTTTTTAAGTATTCGATCATAAGTTTTTGAGTAATCTTGATGACAGACAAAGAGGCAAAGAGACAGACAAACTCGCCAAAAACATAATCTCGTTGTACTCTCACACTCCACATCATCATATCTAAGTAGCACCATTTCAAGCTAAGCCCATATAGGACTAACGTCAACTCTTTCTGAATATTATCAAGGAAAGTGGAGAATTGAGTCACAGAGGGATTTTATACTCTATATATAATGTATGTGTGTAATTTACAGACAGGTCGGGTATAGCACCCAAAAATTGTTGATGAAATTGCTAACACTGAAATCACATGACTTCAGTCAAACAACTAAGCACGCTCGCTAATATTAATGAACATCAGATGGATGTTATGGATACACCAGCATATAGTAATCATATACATATATATATATGTACATGTATATTATTTTTTCTTCTATGGTAAAGGAAGAAGAGCTACTCCAGCGAGAATAGCTGGCTAGATTGGCTATTTTACTTCTGCTGCTGCATCGCTGTCATTAGCGGAGTGTTAGCGGTACTCTTTTTGTTACCGCGAGTCTTTTGCTCGCAGTCCACCCCGGCAGTAAATGTAGACGAAGACGCCAACGCAACAAACCATGTGCCAAAGTCTAACTTTATCCAAGACCTTCAAGTGGCAAATCGTAACGATACTCCAGATCTAAATGATGCAAACTATAATGTTACCCCAGATCTACAAGTGGCAAACTACAATGCTACCCAAGATCCACAACTGGCAAACTACAATGCTACCCTAGATCCACAAGTGGTAAACTACAGTGCTACCCCAGATTCACATGTGGCAAACTATAATGTTACCTTAGATCCACAAGTGGCAAACTACAATGTTACCCTAGATCCACTAGTGGTAAACTACAATGCTACCCCAGATTCACATGTGGAAAACTACAATGTTACCCTAGATCCACAAGTGGCAAACTACAATGTTACCCTAGATCCGCAAGTGTCAAACAACCATACTACTCAAGATTCCCAACAGGTAAAGTACAAAGTTATCCCAGAATATTATACGGCAATGTCCGGCGCTGGCCGAGACTATAATTTTAACATCCAGTTTGTAGTGGACCCAGAATCTACAAGGATGAAATCTGCAGTTGACATTGAATACGACTTAAAGTCACGCGCTTCCCCACTACCTAAAGGGTTTACCTATGGCAATAATCCAGAACGTGAATGGTCTGGCATTGACCCAGGACTGCTCTCGTCGGATTTCAGTTATCAAGAACCGCAAGAGACGAAGCGGGTTGACTACCCAGACGGACCGGCTGCGTACGCTCTCTCGGATGTTTTCATCGAACAAATCAAGAGCCAAGCTGTGGACTGGAAGGTAAAGTTCCAATGCATGCCCTCTTTAGATAATGATAATTTTCATCTCGACTGTCAAAGATGTAGCATAAACACACGAGTTAAAAACTCCACTAACAAACTTACAACACTTGGCATCAATAAGTCTAGACACAGAGATGAAGTAAAATTGATAATGACCACACTTCCTCAATCAAACACTGACGTTAGGAACGGTATTCCATCGGCCTAGGATTGGTACTTTAAACTGAGATTTGACGTTATTTCTTAACTTAAATTTCAGAAATAAATTCCCCATCCAACCAACTTTTCACTAGCCACACCACTGCAGTTTCGCAACCCTATAGCTCCATAGTACAACATGTGACTCGGTGCTTCTAGATATAAACAAAACAATAAACTTGCAAATAGCTTACAGGCTGAGATACACTAGCCACTATCGTGAGCGACTCTCACCTTTTCTAAACCGATATATGGTCAGCTCAATGTCAAATATCGCGGCACGAGTTATAAAATGTATTCTATTTTCTTAAACTATTGTTTAAACTTTTGCAATGTTCAATGTCCACAGGCAGGTGCAAACTTCGCTCCAACAACGCCAATGCACCTCATAAAGCGAATGATGGGAACGAAGAGGCATGAAAAAGTCGAACCATTACTGATTCGAACGAAATATCCACTCGAAGGTAACATTTCCAGCAGCAAGAAAAACATATTTTAGTGAACAATATTGTAAAACCATAACAGTGGAAATGTACAGTGAAGCGCATGAGTATTCATTTCATCGAATTATTGCACAATACGAAATTCTAATCAATGACAGGAACTGTAATCGACATGGAACAGTTAATTTCAGCGTAACTAGTAAGTTCTCGAAATGATACGAAAATCATTGAGGTTTCAATTATTTATTGAGAAGAATATCAAAAGTGCCCTGTAAAGTATTTAAAACATGCATCTAGTATTTATTTATCTGCAAATCCTTGCTGAATTTTTCAGCAATGAGCCTGCTTGCATAGTTTCAGGTGTAACATGGGACTACTATTGAACGGTTGCCTGTCTAGCGTCCAAAAACATAACCACAACCTACTATTCCTCATAACGTATAAAATCTCTTAGAAGTATAAAAATTGCTGACACACCTGAAAACAGCAATAAATGTTGACTACACTTTATTTTCATGTAAAAAAATATATCATCCCATTTACACTTACGCTCACTAAAAGTTCTGCCACTCTGAGATGCCCCAAATTATTTTGCCTTAGCAAATTCTTAGACGTTGAAAAATCTTTCGTTAACTAAAATATACCCTAAATTTTTCTCATCAAATCTTACTCAGTACAAAAATTCCGCCTCAAACAAAAAATCCTTCAAACGTGCTTCAACTAACCAACTTATCGGTAATAATCGTCAATCAGCCATTACTTCTACGCCAAATTATTTTAGCGATAAATGTTTCCCATCAAAAAATTTGTCGCCTAATTGGAACATCGTCAAATAATTCATGCCCCAAATATTCTCTCCGCAAATATGCATACCACACATTTTTTCTTCCGCAAATCTGTTTTCCGTCTCGCCAAAATATCCTCAAATTATCTAGAAGCAAAAAATTGGGGTGCACCCCCGCGGCCAGTGGCAGCGTTGCCATATCGTGAGTATATCGTCTCCGCTAACTTAGTAGTAATTTAGTTTCATGGGTTTGGCCCCAAACGCCGCCTGTCTTAGCCTTAAATCTGTATTTTTTTATAAGGTGCCATCCATTTCTCTCTGAAAAGACTGGATATAAATCCTGTTAAAATATGTGTGATATTGTTTTGGGTAAGAACTGTTTATCTACCTACCTTCACTGCCATCATTTTCACCGGTGAATCGCACTTCTATTCCATAATTTTCTGTAATAAAATTGGCTAATGGTATGTATGATTGGTGCATAGATAAAGGAAAACTTATTCAGGGGGTAGCGTTGAGAATGGTAACGCCTTAGCTCCCGTGCGAGAGGTACGAGTGGAGGTGAGAGGAAAAATTGGACGCTAGACAGGTTTGGGCTTAAACAAACTTGCGCGAAACCCTTTAGCTGTCGCGTGAATGGAGGCAACAGAGATTTGGTGTCCTGTAATTCGAGGTAGTAAAAAGTTGTGCAGGACTGATTTTTGTCAATAGTTTTAGGTTAGAAAAATGAGTTGCCTGTAGAAAAGTATGCGGTATTCTCATGTTAGTGAGTATAAGTATGCGCACCGGTACAATTATTTGAAGAGAAATATTAGGTAGGACAAATAATTTAGATGCATTTATGATTATTAAGTAAACAAATTTATCTAATTAAATTAGATGAGTTAAATTAGTGAACATACTGGTTAGAGGAGAATTTTTTATGCGATGGATAATTGTTGGAAACTATGTTTGAGCTTGGATATTTATCCTGTTAAAATATGTGAAATATAAAATTTTGGAAGAAAATTTTTAGACAATCGCTGAGTATACGTTACAAAACTTGACTTCATTTCATTTCGACGGAAATTATTTTGGCGATGAGCTAATTGGATGAAAACTATTTTCCTGTGTTGAGGTTTGATGAAAAAATAGGCATATTTTCCCTTGGAGCTTAGAGAAGCAGACTTTCCTGCTTTTGAAGATATATTAGTGGCTGCTGTACAGCCATCCCCTTTTGAACGCTAAAGACTTTTAGATCTTTCATATTTTGAGGATTCATTTGGTGGACATTGAGTTTGAGAATAATATTGTTCCCAAATTTTAGGTCGAGCTTAGGCCAAGTGACTGACTCAGCCCCTTCATAACATTAATTTTGTTGTCGCCAAACCATCCTTGAATGCGCTTTGGATCGTTGTCTTATTGAAAGACCCGATAACCCTCAACAGTCATGGAAAGTTTTCCCATTAATTAAGAATATCTCCGCACAGTGTTCATATAATTTTTTTTACGCGATCTTCTGTTAACCAGTTTCAAGTGAAGAGAAGCATCCCAAACCATAAACGTCCCCCCTCTCCCAAAAATTTGACTGAGATAGTGTTTCTCGAAGCATGTGCTTCTCTTCAAACGTGGCTCCAAGTATTTCATGTGTCTGAAAATTTCTATTTTTGTTTCATCAAACCTCAAAACAGAATTCCACAATGTGTCTGGCGTTTCCAAATACTCGTTAGCAAATTTCAAACGGACAGAAACACGTTTTTTCTTTGGTAGCTGAATTTTTCGCAGTGATAACGAGTAAAAGCCACTACAGTGAAGAGTTCGATTGATGACGTCTCTGCTGTCTGTTACCTCTGTCCACTGCAAATCTTCTCTCATCTTGGTTGGAGTCACAATTTTTGCTTCGTTTTACCTTTCTGATAACTAACCCTCCTGTTGCACCAATGATCTTTGACGGACGGCCGTTCGTACAGGCCCATTAATTGGCAAGAGAATTAGTCATTCTCCGCTTTCTGATCACGCTCCCAACCGTGTTTACGTTAATTTCAAAGCCTGGGTATCATCCTGCACCAGTTTGCTTTTCGCTACAGGCCCAATATGCATTTCCGAAGTTTATTCGATAATTCTTGCATTTAACCATTTCCTAATAATCGAAAATGATACTACCTCTTGCTTTAGCTGTTCACGATGGAGGTGACCAGCTGCAAGGGGTTTAATACAGCACCCATACAGTGCTGTACAAATTCATTCACATACTGATGAAATTAGGCAATTATTTCCTAAGTTGAAATTTAATTCAAAACGTGTCGTTGGTATGAGAGTTGATATGTTCAACAAGTTGTATGACCTCTCACTTTTACAACCACTGGTACTCGATTTACCCTAGCTTCGACTACATTCAAACACATTCTTGCTATTTTTTTTTTTTTTTATCATGGCACCAGACCTTAGTAATAGCACTAATGAGCTTCTGCATGGTCGAACAGTCTTCTTTTTGGAACCTACGTTTGATTATAGCCCATCGATTTCGATTTTTATTCGGATTCATATCAGGACAATATCCAGGTAAGTCTAAAGCCGTTGGTTAACTTTCATTTAAAGAATGCGAGCATTGATTGATTGATTTAGCATGATTCTTTCATCTCCATCGAGAACGACCCTTCTCTTTATAGGAAGTAAGTGCATCTGTAAATCGCGTCGTATTTAACATTAATGAAAAATGATACCTCATACCTCGAATATATTAATTATATCGACTCTCATATCACTGACATATTTTTTAAAATAACTTCCAATGTATGTAGCAAATAATTCTATTATTTCATCACTGTCCGAACTAATTTGCACAGCACTGTACGTCTGTATTAGCTGAAATATTTCCATATCAGCATGAAGAAACTCATGCTGATATTGTTGTAAAATAAAATGCTTCGGTATTAATATCTCCATCAATATATGGTATAGAAATACGTTCAATAATTTTGTGTTAGCACTATTTTTTGCTTTTCGTAATCAATGAACGATAAAAAACACAATGATTCTCTATATCCTTTTGAGAGTGAAAAAGAGGTGAAGACAACTTTGACTGCACCCTCCATTGGGACACCCACATGCACTGGTTCGTGCGGCAAACATAGGCCAACTGGTAACAGTAATTCCTGTACTTGATAGCTACTATTACTGATTAAATTTTTAAATATCCATAATATTTTGATGAGATGAATGCTATGTTTTTCAATGTATTAAAACCCAGTTTATTGTTAAGGGAAAATGCATTGGCAATGAATAATACAGAGAGAGACAAAGAGACCGTAGCAGAAATGAATCTTCACTGAAGCAGACTAGTGTTCTTGCCCGAAATTTTTTCTTACTTTCTTAATGGAAGGGGGAAAATTTAATATTGTCACTAACACTGTTTTTGTTGCAATATTTTTTATTCATGTACTGTCTTGAAGCTAAAGGTATAAGCCTACACACCGCAGCACACGTACAGTTAGTAAAAGTATGGTGTTCTCTCTCTGTTGCTCTGCTTATTCAGTGCAGTGCTAGGGAAAATATGTTTTTTTTTCAGACAGACGCCAAAACCTGAGGTTATTTAGAAGAAATCTAAGCATGAGATCCAATTTTTGTTTGCCCTCAGATAACAAGACATTGCCGGTAAACTTCGATGCTCGACGCAAGTGGCCGCAGTGCCGTAGACTGCATGAAATTCTCGACCAAGGAGCTTGTGGCTCGGACTGGGTGGGTATTCCCTGATTTCAAATGTTTCGAATGGTACTCTTTTATTTTATCGATTGAATAATTAGAAGTAGATGCTCCAGATATTATTCGGGTTGTATTATTGCGGGGCGAAATATTGAGCAGTAGTTACCTCTTTGGTTCCTTTCGAATGTTTTAACAAAGTATTCATCTCTTAAAACAACCTCGCCCCACCGGCGCCACAAGCGACGCGCAACGCTACAAATTTGTTGAACGACAAAATGTAACGGAGGGTACAGCAGTCTGCTGCCCCCACCGCCGCAACTGCGATGCCTCGCAACACCCGTGCATTGCTGCAACACGACTCCCGTAATAATCGCATTGCGTCGCTTGTTGCTTTCTGTGGGGCCCCGGCCTAAGAAAGACTGGGGAGCCGCGTAAAAGCTCAATAAATTGCGGTTCCAACTTCTCCAGCGGCCCTGGTTTTCGGCGGGCAGCCTCTGCTGACCCGGCGAGGGGTTGCTGAGCTTAGTCCAATAGTCTTGACTCGCCCGACACTTCAAAAGAGCGTTGTATTGGGATCTTTGGGGAATGCTATGCAACCCTGAAGCATCTCGAATATGCATAAGATGGCAAACAACCGGGATGAATTTTCGGATGCTTCTAAATTAACCGATTTGAGGATAACGCCAGAAGCTCGAATTACATGGCTGGAGCCAAAACACTCCTCACAAGTTCTGGACAGTGCGTTTCGCAGCTAGCACTGTCACTAAAAAGGAATAAAGATTTATTTTTGTGACGAACACTTGAAGCAATACGGAAATAACACCGTCAGCGTAAAGGTATTACTCGGATGTATGGATGAACAAACGGTTATAAAAGATCACAAATTCGCTTTTTATTTTCAGGCGATAGCTGCAGTTGAGTCCATGACGGATCGTCGCTGCATCGGCAGAGGGTTTTATACTTATTTCCGCTACTCAGCAGAAGACCTTCTGGCCTGTTGCTCCCGCTGTGGTGATGGATGCAATGGTGGATATCTCGAGGAGGCTTTCTTACACTGGAAAATCAGCGGCATTGCTTCCGGTGGTTCCTATAACTCCCCTGAGGGTTGTCAACCTTACAAAATACCACCTTGTGAACACAGTGTCAACGGCTACAGTTCCGATTGTGGCGATACGGTTACCCCCCAGTGCAAAAAATACTGTCGAAATGGCTACAGCATAAGCTACCCCGATGATACACGTTCTGCCAGCAGTGTGTTCGCTGTATATAGTGAAGAGGAAATTCTTGAGGAACTATTCAGTAGTGGCCCATTGGTAGCTTCTATTCAGGTTTACGAAGACTTTCTCCACTACAAGTCAGGCATCTACCATCACTTGATGGGCGACTACCTTGGTACTCACGCAGTCAAAGTCATTGGCTACGGAGTTGAGAAGGGCATTCCATATTATACCTGTGCCAATTCATGGAACATCCACTGGGGTGATCACGGTTTCTTCAAGATACGGAGATCTGAAATGGACCCAGGCATGCTCGGTGGTATTAATACGTTATGACGTATTCATAAGACTGCGTAAACGTTGCTTAAATTAAAATCAGGATGACAAGCGAACCTAAGAAACCCGGTCTAAGGATTATCTACACTGAAGAAAACGAAGAGAAGTACTATTAGAAATTTGGTTACCCGCGACGCGTTTCACCGTACCTCGGCTCATCAGCTGGGAGGTCGAAGGTGGTCGAATTTGAAGACGTTTAGATTTTTCGAAAATTTAGCCAGGTTTTCTCAGAAAGATGTGGCTGTGATACCGAGTTATCCAAAGCTTTAAAAACAATTTTCAAACAAGCAAATCTTTTTTTCAATTCTGAATTGTTTAATTGGTATGCTACATATTAGAGAGCTCTAACAATTCAAGAGCCCTACCATCGCTTCAAGCAACTGGATGCTCCCGTCGAAATTTAATTATCGTCGCTTCTTGTGTTTTCGCTATCTACCGAGCAGATGTGCCACCTTTGAAGCCCTTGTGCAGGAGGTTCCTGCCGCCCCGGTGCATCTACGTGGTGTAGTTGGAGTCAGCGCAGCGGACAATGTTTCAAAATTGAAAAATAACATTGGCTTGTTTGAAAGTTATTTTTAAAGCTTTTGATAACCCGGTATCACAGCTACAGCTTTTTTTGACAACCTGGCTAAATTTTTGGAAAATCCTAACGTCTTCAGATTCGACCATCTTCGACCTGATGAGCCGAGGTACGGCGAAACGCGTCGTGGGTAACCAAATTTCTAATTGCGCTTCTCTTCGTTTTCTTCAATATTTGAAATAATACCATTTCAAGACAATGATTGTCTACACAGAAATAACTCGAATAATATTATGCCCGTAACCCACACTGAAACTCGATGACCTTCACAACATTTCACATGACATCTGCCATCATTGTATTGGTAAATTGGTCAATATATTTGTCAGAGCTTGGCAGGCTAGCTCCATGAAATTTTTTGTGTAAATGCTCTGGCCATTGGAGAGAGCTGTGTGTGCATTGGTGTGTGGAGAGGGGAATGGGGGAGAGAGGCTTGAAGGAGGGAGAAAAATGGAGCCAGCAATGGATAAACTTTACTATCAGATAGGATGAATTGAAAAAATTTGTGTAATTGCGTTCAGAACAAAATACACATGTCTCATTGAAAGTGCCTCTTACATGCAAGCCGTTCAGCCTATGCAGTGGTTCTTAATCTGGGTTCGATCGAACCCCAGGGATTCGGTGAGTCACTTTCAGGGGATCAGCGATTTGGTTCCCCCCTCATATGATTAGTGACGTCACACTGTGCAGGCTCGTTCTATTCAATAAACACAGTGATTTTGTGTGTAAATGATGAATGGTATAGTTTGCGAACAAAAACAGTACATGATTTTATGCATATGCTTTGTGTCTGAAGAAAAACAACAGTGCATTTTATTTTATTTTACCTTACTACGAAGGGTTCGAAGAATGAATATATGGAACTTGAGGGGTTCGGTACCTCCAAAAAGGTTAAGAACCACTGGCCTATAGGTATAAAGAATAGCTTAATTTTCTTGAAATGAATTACTTTTGCATCTTCAACTTCAAGATCTTCAAGATAGATCGCCTAACAAATTCCAAAGAATTACTTGCACTAAATAAAAAGCTGCAATAAATGGGATTACTTAATATAAGTCTGTAAGAAGCAAACAGGTCACTGGCTGCTACACTCTATGAACGTGCAAATGAGGCTTTCCCTTGTTCTCAGGTGTTCTATAGAAGAAAAAATTCTGTGACAAAGTTTTGTTTCTAGTAGTTCCATATTACTGCTGCTGGTCCTCTATCTACTCGCTCACTAAGATATTTTAATAGTACCAGCCGAGAAAGTATCAGGTAGGGGATATTATAGACGGCAAGTAGAGTTCCTTCGCTGTAGGCTGTGACATTGAAATCGTTGAGTTGTCTGCTTTTTATCAGCTTTTTCCTCAATGACATACCAGTCTGAGGAGCCAAACTGCATCAGTAGCGATTAAACTTGCTGCTAAACAATCACTGTAAACTTTTAAGATGTTCCAACAACACCATCCCGGGTACATCCCACAAAGGTAGTAAAATTATGCCTTCGAAGCTTGAAATGTCCAACACTTCTGACAAGTTTTCCTTTCATCAACTCGTCTATTGAAGAATTCCGACGCAGACTCTTAATCAAATACCTGTGACACTTCCATGAACTCAGCTATACTCTGTAAAGTGAAGAATTTTGTTTGCTCAATGGTAAAAAGTTGTTTCGAACACCTGTACGCAGATTCAAAATGACGCAGCCAAAGTTCTTGTCAATAGTTCCGGACAAGTCAAGTTGAAGGGACTCGGCTTAGATTGACTTTGACGGCCCAATAACACGAACCCTACAATGAGTATCCTTTGACGGATTTTCGTACTTGTATTTACCTGGGAATGATGGATGACTATTATTAAACTAGGACACCAAAATAACTCAAAACTTTGTACTGATGACCTCGCGAGATAAATGTATGCTTCTTCCAACAAGGTACAATACCAGTATTAATAATGATCATCTTCTATATTCGATGAATATAGGGATATGATGAACGTGCTAAAGGCACAGCTTAATACTAGAGTTACATTAAACTTAAACATAAAGTATTTCTATCACCACATAGAAATTACGCTTGTGTAACGACGAACTTGTTTTTGTTTTGTGGTCGCTATGTCAATTGGAAGAAATTTTATCGAAACTTGATCAGTCAGCAGTAGAACGCGCACGGTAAAAGTTCACCAACAAGTACCGGGTAATCTTTTGGAAACGAGACATTTGAATAGATAATAAAATATAAGAAACCAACTCCACTCTCATATTAAGTGAAACGCACCATGCTGTTCTCACAGTCAGTTCTTAACAGCCCAATATATTCACACTGAAGTCCTTGTAACGCTAAGTTAATGTTCACCTTGCAAAAGGTATATCTAATTAGACTTTTCCTTATAGATTTGACTAGTTAAGGGTAATTATGGGTTTTTTCTCTGTGGACAGAGTCGACTACCAGACCTGACTGTTTGTTCTCCTTCTTCAAGTCAGGATATTTCCGGACCTCGGAGTCAAGATTAAGACATTTTTACAAAGCTTAGCTAGGTTGAATTAGCATACAATTTTTTTCCGCCTAGAAAAAGATTGTGTTTTATAACGTAAGACGCTCTAGTTATTGGATAATACACTAATCATTGTATAATACTTATAATGAAGGTTTATTCGATTCACAGCTTTCACTAACAATAAGATTTAAGATGGTCATACTAATCGATGTAGAATTATTTTCAGTCAAAATCCAGAATCAGCGTTTGTTTAGTTAGTGGTACAACAAACACGCTCTTAAGAGTCTTACGAGAGGATCTGGTCTCATACTAGATTAAAGCTTTTACATTCAACTCTCAAAATTTGATGCCGAATTTTGATAGGACTGCTCAACATTCTCTTGATCAGAAAAATAAAGAAAATCCAAAGTTTGATGATATTACTCAAAATTCTCGATATTGTAAACAAGTAGAATTCACTGGAGTAGACCTCTAGCTGGATTAAGAATAAAAAAGTAACTCAAAGACGTCTCATCCCTCTGAGTATCCGAAATAAACGCGAAAGCTTGCAACTGCTCGCATCTTCTACTGTCCTAATGATGTATGCCATCTTACATCGTAAGTGTCTCAGAAATAAAACATATACATCAGCTAGGTATGAGAAATGTGATTGTGTAAAGAAATATAAGTAACCTGGTAATACGTTTGTCAGAACTTGATCTAACAGCCTCTTTAAAACAAGCATAAGCAATATGAATCAGAAAAAAATGAACAAAATTATTTCTTCGGCTGGCCGCCCATATGCACTTACGACTTCCGTTGACGTTGCCAGCACAAAGTGAACTATACTAATCCTAGTATGCTGTTACGATCGTGATTGCCACTTCAAGCATTTTAACATCGCCCTAAAACACTCCTAAAATATAAGTCCTTCCCGATCTAACTTTTTCAGATTTACAGGGGGACAGTCGAAACCTCATGATTGATTTTTACTAACATGAATAAATTGCACCGGTGGCTGATATCTTTAAACTTTTGTTGGTTCAGTGCCAGCGTCTACTCTTGCAAAATATTACCCTCGAAAAATATCGAAGTTGATCTCAAACCCCATTTATATCAGGATGTGCTGCCTCACTGCACAGGTCTGTTTTTTTAAGAAATAAAAAAGACTATTAACCCTGCGTTGGTCATTTGGGGTGTTTGGATACTCCAATTTTTTTAAATGCTCATAATTTTCGTATTACATAGGTTTCTACTCTCTATCGCTCCTGGTACTTTACTGATTCATGGAGGATGCATGATACCAGTTACGGCGCAATAATTGTATCCCAATTTTTCTATGAGGTACAAGTCAATTTTGCGCCCTGGAATGACCAAACAAAACATATTTATTTCTCATTCGGATGCTGTGGCCAACAAGACTCGGACACAGCATCCTGAGCTTTTTCTTCTTTGTACTAACATAAGAATAATACTAAAAAAAAACATAAGAGAGAATCAGCATTTAGTTAGCAGAGAGTTACTGGCACAATGCCTGCATCTCCGCTGAGAAGAGCGTTGGTTACACATTGCTGGGGTGGAAAGGGTTTTTTGAAAGTATGAAATACAGTATGCAGCATAAAGCGGTCTAGGACAAGACGTTGCGCATTAGTAAACGGTACGTTTACATGGATTTCAAAATAAAGAGAGAAGTGGGATGTGAAATTTAGAATATACTAGACGACCCGTGACCCGTTGGGTCGTTACAACGATCGTCTTGTCTGTCTTTCGTGCCCATTTTGCTTCCTTCTCACCAGTTACTCATACTGATCTTTCTTCAATCTGTTCTTCTTCTTCTTCTTTCCCAACTTGCTGTTCCCAT
>LQNS02000210.1:6600507-6623289 GCA_001587735.2 Parhyale hawaiensis
CTAAAAGTGAAGAAGATGTGTCAAACAAGATCACAAGCAAGACACAAGCAAGACACAAGCAAGACACAAGCACGACACAAGCAAGCAAGACCGGTTCACAGACTTTTAGTATAATATAGATAGATAGATAGATAGATAGATAGACCAGCTAATCATACTCAAGAGTGAATGAGAAACGGACATGTGTTACAAGAAGAAAATCTTGAAATAAAATAGAATGGATAAATTATATTACAGTGTAAGAGACACTGCACGTTTCCAATTTAATTCATTATATAACTGTGATTCCCCTATTTGTGATCGACTAAATACCATAGGAGACTATAACCGCGTATGGTTTGTGATTTGCATATTTTTCATGTTCCAGTATGTAGCACTAGTAAGAAACAACCATGCAGTGATCAGAGTAAGATGACTGTACTGTGCAGAAAGTGCAAGAAGCAGACAGTGGTGAATCGGCGTATTGGCTACCTATTCCCATAAGTGGTGAATAAATTGAAAGGTAGAAGTTATGATTTCAACTCTCAAATATAGTTTAAATAGGGATTTAGTTCCATAAAACATGTTGCAGAAACTTCATAGGGTTCGCTGATTTTTGTAAATATATCCTGAACCAGTAAACAAGTTGCATGGTTAACCCTATACAGTTTTTTTTTTTGTTTTCGGGTATGCGTACACTGCACATAACTAACCAAGTAACCACGTATGTCAATATACCACGTGACCATTGCAGAGTTACAGAACTCTTGCTGCAAAATACCACAGCCTGGCTAAAACGACGTTATGACTCAATTTTGATTCTGCTGCACGACGTACCGAGCCTTTCGTCACTGATGCCACAGCTTTGGCAATTTGTGGTTGACTGCAGCGGTGTAACCCTTTGATCCCAAGAGGGGATTTTATGTGCTGCACGAGTCATTGCATCGGGATTCCTATCATGAAATATGCGGTCAGGGCAGCTGAAATTTTTCAGTTGTCGATTCCAGAGATGGAATACGCTAGCTGGTAAGGTGGAGTGAGTTAATTAGTGCTCTTCCAGGTGAAACTACGCAACGTATTTCTTTGGTAACTATCTAGAAAAAAGTGTACCGTAACGCCACTCTGCTGAAGGTACACATACCAAATTTGTGTAGATTAGCAGAAAGCATTATCGATAATATATAAGTGAAATAAATTCAATATTTAGCTATAAATTAGATTATTTCATATCAGCTCTTACACATACTGTAATATTGCATATGCGCGTCATGAAGAGCTCATCAAATTATCACACTGAGGTCGTAAGGACGGTGAGAAGACTGTTTGCTTACACGTCGAAGTAACAGAGTGTTGTTACATGAAGCTTTTTCACGTGTTGAAAACTAGGAGCTTACTCAAGAGCAAAGACGTGGGTGTTTGTTTTCTGTGAACATAATGCAAGCTATGGGAACACACGACAGTCAATTGAAGCTGCTGTCTCAGCTAAACAGGCGGATGCGTTTAGATATTTGAAGAGACATCCAAAATTATAAACAAAATTAGACCAGCTAAGCCAGCTCAATTGACGGCTAGAAATCATTATGAGATCCGTTGCTAGACAGCTTGCTAATTTCAGAAATAAAAAAAGATACCAAAAAATTTGGACGATGACCTCAGTAAACTCGTTCACTGAACAGCTCTGTGTACTCGGATTTAGAGCGATGGTTTGGCAAACACAAAGGTAATGCGTACTGTAAGCACTTCTTAAGCGCAAGACCCATGAGAGCTGGGCTGGGCAGGGCCGAAACAGGATATGGGCTCAGAACACGGGTTTGATTATCTGGTGAAGCGAGGACGTCGAGCAGAACAGACAATGGTTTCACAGGCCAAGGCTCGGACACATCCGTGGAAGTCAATTTAGGCTAAGCCCAGGTCCCATAATAGGCTGATTCTGAGCTTGGGCTCTGCCGAGCAGCAAAGCTAAGCCATATCAACCGCATCTCAGCATGGGCTGCCTAAGCCCGCCTTTCGGCCCCGGTGCAGGCTTAGCTGAGTAAATTTCGCCTGAAATCGCTTCTCCCATGCCCGACTTTCAGTTTCTCTCATGTAAGTTATATGCATACTTCCAGGGAAGGACATTTTAACATTTTACTTCATAGGAGACCGAGACACTGCTTGCCCTTGTGGGTCTGAAGACATTTAGCAATCTTCCAAAAAATCTATATCAGTAATAAAAATTACGGGAGAGCAGACAAGGAACACACCAATAAACGCCATAGAGGTCATGCGTGCTGTCGTCTACGTATAGCTATAGTACCTTAACTCTGCGCGCGCTTCAGTGCTGAGCTTTGATACCTTAAATCAGAGCAATCCCTTTGTTTGTTAAACTAATGGAATTTTCACCTTCACTCACAGACTACAGTCACCTTTACAGATAAGGAAATTTATATATATTCTATTTTAAATCAAGCAATTATGGTACATTACTCGTCCTTGTCCACAGCATCATACAGATTATGCATAAAGCATAACGCAGCATTATGCTGATGGAGTGCATCGTAGAGTTATCCAGATATTACTGCAATATACTGGATAACAGTGTCTGTTGGAGTTCATTGATTGATTCAATCAAGCTTCCTTCCATCCTATACAATTACTAGTGGCATTCAGGCACCCTACCTGCCTTAGAATGCCGGCAGTATCAAGTAGATTGTCACCCATGAGGTGCCCATACACCGAAAGGAGAACCAATAGGATAATGCAACACCAATATGCATTTTATGTTTAATCCTGTGCTGCTCGTATTTTTTACCGGGAGGGCTAAACATCGTAGGTAATCTATTAGTCGTGTTCCACATGTCCCGCTCCCGAGCTGCGTTTCGGAAAGCGGTAGCTAGTTCTTGTAGTGAGCTGTGGCTAGGTCGAGAAGTACACATCTCATCGTCAACATAACTGGTGGCCGCGTGGACGCACCAGTTGCCTCAGCATTTCCTATCTTCACGACTGCTACAACTCAGCGCGTTGCATGCCCCGTCAATTAAAATATTGAAATGCAACAGCGGAAAAAGCCTTGTTTTAGATAACACTTTTTCTAAGAGGAATCCACGTTTACAAAAAATGCAGAGAACATATAGCACTAGCAATGTCTACTTGACTGTCGTTCCGTCTGCTGCAAGAGTCTGGATATAAAGACAGTGAAACATCGGTTATCACGCGAGATAGGTTCCATGACCGGACAGAGTAAGTGAATTTCTGTATAATACGGACATCATATTTATTTCATTATTTAACGTGTGTAATGACTTTTCAAAAACCCTCCCTGTACTACCTTGAGTACCTTGAGTGTCTTCGGAAGAACTTCAGGTGATGTTGTTCATGTCACCCCGCGTATGTGGAGTCACTCTGCTGCGTGTCTTCTGTGGGACCGCAGTTAGCGACCAAAGAGAGAACCAGCAGCGAATTATGTCCACAGTGCACGTAACCGCTGACCGATGGTTCATCTTGTATTCTTCTTGAATGAGAATCCAGCAAATTCTTGAACTCTACAATAATTTTGAGATATCAGTTGCATTTCTAGATTACAACTTATGTAATTGGGGTTAAAGTCCAGCTTCTAAGCGTTTCGAATGAAGACAATGAATACTGCACCACTAGGAAAAGGCCAGGGTTGACCAATCCATCAACGTCAGATTTTTATGAACAACAAATCAAATTTGAAGTCCGTTTCAACAAGCGAACGGAAATCAAATCACAAATAGATTCAACATCCGTTCATATGTAAATACAGCATTTGTTCAGCTAAAATAGCCTATTATCACTGAAATTATTTTTTTGCCGAGCGCAGTAACTTCTGTATGAAAAAAAAAAGAATCCTTGACACAGTTGACTGGTTGTTAGACTTGCTGTCAGAGATTATAGAGAAAGATACAGCGAAACACATTGAAAACCAAAAGGATGCATAATTATTATCATCTAGTTCTAATCTAAGGATAAGTTCGAAGGGGCTCCGAAATTAAGCTTTCTAGGTTTGACTTATCCGACACTTCATAAAGAAGCTTTGACTTTGCCCACTTGTATCGTGTTACAAGTGTTAGAAGCAAAGTGATTACTTTGTGCGCGCAGAAAACTCCATTGTACAGAGCAAGATTCTGTTTCGTGGAGAACTGATTGAGAAGGCTAATATTATTATTAAATCACGCCAGTCCGGCGACGTGTGAACGGAGAAACTCAATGAGGTTGACAAACCCCCATGCAAGCAGCCCAGCGAGTGATGAAAAAAAAGAAAAAGAAGATCCGGGATCAGAGCATAGCTCTGTGCACAAATCGCTTAAACCTTAAAATACCGCACCAGCAAAGACAGAGCCATCAAGACCATCCCAAACATCCATACACGATGGAAAAAAACTAACGAGACTACTGGCCCGTATGGCATCGTACCGGTTCTAAGGCAAACTCATGAAGAGCACCAGTGCGCCGAGTAGGCCTATACCTCACCCGAACAAACGGCTCCGGAAGAAAATCAGACACTGGATGACTAGGGCAATTATATATTTTATACCGAAAGTAGACCCCACCAACTGTGCGATGATACGCCAGGTCACAAGGCACAACACCATCCAGCATGAACGTACATCGACGAACCACTTTATGAAGCAAGCACAGATGACAATCGGCAGCAGAACCCCAGACTACGGAGCAGTATTCGTGAGCGAAAAATATCTCTTATTCTGGAAGACATCGCACCTACTACAAGCTTCGAATCATTCATGTTTCTAATTACGGCTTAGTTTTGGAACCGGATAATACAAGCCCTAATACGTAAGAAAACTAATCTGACGACATTTGAGACTCAGCTGATACTTATCAACAACTACCGCCGGTCGCAAGAAAACGAAACAATTGACTTTTAGAAATGATAATGTCTTCATTTTTGCGTTTCACATCTCTTCTATCGTTCTCAACGGCTGTGGACAGCCAACCTTATGTAATGACAGCATCCCTCTATTCTTCCCCTATGCCGGCGCCACACTAGGCGTTCGTATGAACAATGTGATGTCAGGATAAACATCTTGCGTGTCGTTCATGTTGCGGTATCTGTGCTAGCAAATTGAATTATATCTCCGAACCACGAATGAGTTTATCGTCTTCGCTTAAAGTTGCTCCTGGGAATACATATGCGCCATCGGCATATGCATACTCTCAATCCCCTTCTGCAATTTGAGCTCTCTGCAATTCTCAGTCTTCCTCTGCATTGAGTCTGCTATTTCCCAACCTTCCTCTGTTATACACGGTGTTCCTCTCTATTTACCAGCTTTCCTCTGTAATTCCCAGTCTTCATTTGTATTTCCCAGCTTTGCTTTGCAATCTGAAGCTGACCTTGGTATTCCAGCCTCGTTCTGCAATTTCCAGCTTTCCTCTGTAATTTCCAGCCTTCCTGTGGAATTTTCAGCTTTCCTGTACAATTTCCAGCCTTCCTTTAATATTCCTATCTGCCTCTCCATTTTCAGGATTTCTCTGCTGTACCCAACCTTCCTCTGTAATTCCCTCCATTCCTCTATAATTCCCAGCCTTCCTGTGCAATTCGCACAGCGACACACACAACGCTGATGACGTATGCAGAGGCATCGCGTTCGATCTCCAGTCGCTGCACCTCAACTCAGGCTTTGTTTATTTTGCCATAATTGAAGAGAGCTCTTCTCTTATGTATTCATCGTCGGCTGAGCTGCGCCAGCTGATTGTTGGAGTAGTAACTTAAAGGGATGGACATTTTACATGGTATTAAGTGAAGAAAGGCGGTTTTACCTCAGTGCTAATGGGCATGGGAGTTAGGCGTCGATATTATAAATGAAGTAAACTCTTATCTTCTTTTTTCTTCATGTTTTTGCAATAAGAAATAGCTAGACATCAAATTCCATTGGAGGCTTAGGATAATAATTGTACTGAAATTTCATTTATTTTTAAATTCAGGAGGGGAACATAGGTTTTGATAAATACAAAATCTAGTAGTCTGATCTATGTAGTACAATTAATATTTTCATTAAAGATGAAGTCAGCTTTACTCCACAGCCCAACTGAGCAATATGCATTTACTTGTTCTTCCTGTAGATAAATATCCCCTCGCCCAGAGAAGTGTATGGCTGCAGTCAACCACAGCTTATCAGAGGTATGTCATCAAGGGTGGAAGGGCCAAAGTTGCGACTTCCCAAGCGTCCCTATTACTGGTTGGGTTAGTGCCCAAGAAGTGGACGCTGTACGTACGACACAAACGCCAGTGCTGCGAGTCAGAGTTTCGCAAGGCACACTACCTTTGTAAGGAAGTAAACTTCAGACCACGAAACAAATACAGCAGTGCTTTTTTTACTCTCCCTACTAAACCTTTAACCGGGTGAGTGTAAATGTATGATTAGTTCTATACTACCATTCCTTCTAGTGTTTTTTTTTTCAGTTATCGGTAAAGGGTATGAGCGATTCTTGCTCAAGCACCCACCTTACATGCCTGATGCTGTCAGGCTCGAAGAGTGTTTGTGTTGCACTGTAGAGCAGTGGCACTGCAGCAGCGATCCATAGTTCTGGTTGAGCTCCCATAAAAAAAAAAGCTGCACCCATGGTATACCAGTTAGTAGCTACAACTGATAGGATGCAAGGGAATACTTACGGCCAGTTACCGGAACTCAAACATTTATTACCTGAGAAGTCATGACTAATTGAGTAATAAAACAGCTGTAACCCATACATCTATCTATATTATGCTAAAAGTCAGTGAACCGGTCTTGTTTGTGTCTTGTTTATTTATTTGTGTCTGGCTTGTGTCCTTTTTGACACATCTTCTTCGCTTTTAGACAAGAAGAAATTCAAGGTATTAGGTGGGGGGGGGGGGCAGTTGCATTCGTGTCTTGTTTGACACAGATTATGCGCTTTTGTACGGGAAGAAATTCAAAGTATTGGGGGGGGGGATGAAGCAGACGCATTCTTTCCATGGATTAGCTCTTTAATTCAATTGAATCTGTTATACGGAAGTTAAACTGAGCTGGGCCTCAAGAACAGGCATGATCAATTCAGCTGTTCCATGGGCAATATCTGAAATACGTTACATATAACAATTTGACTTTGCTTACAACCTGGGGGTCTAATATTCGTTAGAGAAGCAGAGAATCTGTTGATAGTGAACCGAACGGGCCGCTCCTTGACGTGCAGAAGAAGACGGCCGAATAGCGGGTGGTCTATGACCAGCTAAATAACACCTGCTTGTTTTGCGAAAGCGAAGGCGATCGTGATGACGACCCAACGGGTCACCGGTCGTCTAGTCTTAGAATAAAACGATAGCCGTAAACTTTCGGCGTCATGGCATGGCGACATGGATTTGAAAAGAAACTGTTTTTTCTTTATTATAATCATTGTATATTTTTTGTGAATGGGCGGTCCACGTGCCGGGCAAAGTAAAAAAAATACAAAGCTAGAATTAACTAAAATTTTTCCTGTCTACTGAAAGGTATCAAAGAAAGGCAGAACGGACTCCCTTAAATTTAATTGTTACAAATCTAGAAACGGTCATTGAGATGAAGATAGTAAGAATGGTGCTAAGCTAGCGGAGCTGATCTAATTCAAACAGAAAGTTATCAAGATGATATGATACGCACTGCACTTTCTTTGGAGAATACATTAAGCATAAAGATATATTGATTGCCGTTATTGAAGGAGAAATTAATGTGAAGCCTAAGTAAATAATTTTCTCGATAGCTCAGAGTTAGATACCATAAAGTTATCGAGAGAAGCGATCACGACAGAGATCCCGAACCGATATAAACACTGGTTCTGCCCCTTAGATTCAGTTTCCATCAAGACTCACCGGCAGGTGTGTGTTAAGGTAAAAGTGTCCCATTTATAGAATATTAGAATTCTAGCCGGACCCGTGGAAATTCTGTGGTTGGTTAATGTTCTCACTTTGTAAAATGAAGCACTCCTAGCCTACGCTACAATATAACTCACTATAATTCGACCTAATTCAGATCCTAAGCTTATAACCTACCCCGTATATAGCGCCTGGCTCTTCATCCTTACAAACTCCGTCTAACCTCAAGTTTTCTCCATACAGGAGTCGAAACATAGGAAACGTTTCTCCCTAGCCTTTAAATTTCACTGCTGTGTATGCAGTTTCGGCTTGTCTAATATTATTGTATTTAAAAACTGCTTAAACACCGAGCCGCGGCAGTTATTCCACTACAGCGAGCCCACTTGCTCAGTTTCGAATCTCGCTGTGAATTTCAGTTTAGTTTCAATTCACAACAATTGTACACATTTCGAATCGATGTATCTAATAGATTCAGCCGTTGTCACCCTCACAAAAAGAATGTATTCCATGAAAGTGAGGCGCTTCCTTATTTCGACTCGTACTCATCAGGCCTAACGTAGCCAGTGTAAGCCAGACACTATATCACCGGTGGACCTCGCAGATGTTTTACCAACAAAGTTTTCGCCCTAGTATTTCATGATATAGCTAGACATAAAGACAGCCTAAAAATCAAAACTATAGCAATCTCATTCTTTGGAAGTACTCTTCTCATTGTTTTCTTAAATATTTAGACGCTTTCGCTGACCTTCATATCTCATCGTCAGAATATATTATTATTTAGGCTTTTATATTTTTAACATGTTCATTTTTCATCGGTGAATTTAAGGATTTCAATTCCCGTGACTACTTTGTACTTTATATGTGCGATAGCTTTCCCACACATTTTTCTAATAACTGATCCATGTCGCTGAGAGCGCTTTTTCTGTCAGCTCACGGGATTTTTCTAAACATCTCGCTTTCACTTCAAAAAATGCGTTAGAATGAAGTAGTTCAGAACAGCTCGCTGCACCGTAGTCTGGATACAAATTTTCTCATACTTGGATCGCTGTACGAACTCAGCAACGTGACTATTTCATGATATGAAAATCGGTACGGTATGATAATTGCACTAGTAACCTCATGTCTTTGTTTCGAAACTGACTGAAAATTTCTTCAAGAGCAAGCAAAAAGAAGACAGATATCATTGAGCTTCTTCCCAGAGAAAAGCAGAACTTCTGGCAAGTTAAATTTGCCCCTAGCTAATACTGTTAGGTATATTAGGAAAAGTAAATGACAAAACTTTTTTGTAGATCTGTCTATTCCTTTATTAGTTTGTTACTGATTTTAATTTAATGCTTGGTAGCGCAATAACTCAAAAAAAATGTGAATGGATCCTTATAAAATTAATAGTTGTCACTAATTATGAAAGACATTACTGATTAAATTTTGGGGATGATCGGTTGGTCCGTTTGCGAGTTTAATTAATATTTGTCGGAATGATTGTTAGCAGCATAACTCAGAAAATTAAGAACGAATCTTAAAAAAATACTGAAGCTGTTAACACTATTGGAGGGCACAATTAATTAGATTTTAGTGTTTATACAAAAAATCACAGAGTCAGAATCAATTTCAATTTTTCTAACCGTTGCCTGGCTTGGCGGAGGTATGCGCTCTCAGCGTGCTCTTGTTGTGCAATGATTTTACTCAACGTGAAAATATATTTTCTACGAAGACAAAGTCTGTGGACTAGCTGACATATATAGTAGCATCAACGTCAGCATTTCATAAAAACACAATGTATGCTCAAAAATGTGCATACAGTATGGTGCCTGTTTTATTCCTATGGCGAAATTTCCCATTCATCAATCCAGCCAACAGGTCACAATCACATCCTGTTGGAACATGATCTCGTTCTTCATCTGCTCTTAATGCTTGAAATGTATTGAGTAGTGCCTCCGTTTTCTCCCTAGATAAATATCTATTTTCTTTGTGATTGCCCGTAGAGAGTTATCCCTAGATAATTAACATTATGGCCATTCTTCCCCCTTGTGTTTGTAGTGATGATATGACGTACAAAATCCAATGAGTGTGTGTACATTATTCTCCATTCTCAGTACAAAATAAAGTTAATTCACAGTAACGATGAGCGTTTACTTTGCAGATCTTACAACCATGGATACCAAAATATTGATCAATCCTCTCGATTGGAAGGATGACATCTCCCTTCAGAAAAAGTAAGTTTCGACTTCAGCGTTATACAGTCACATTTTACAGTTAAGCCATGTATGCAATTACCATTCAGTGAACTACAGAGTATTGGAGCTTACCAAATGATGTTGTAATATTTTTCCTACTGTCAATGGTTGCAGCACGGGCACTAGCAGGGGTGGTCCTGAACAACACAACAACAACAACAACAACAGTAGTCGTTATTTTAGAATTGCTTGCATACAATATCCATTGCACGCTAATATTAATGCCAATCTGCAGTGAAGCGAAAATGTCTCGTAGACAGTGTCGCCGTAGACAACTCAACACAGCCGGGCAACATTTGTGCAAGAAAATTTGCGAAAGCGATGACGTCACAATCGATCGCGGGCTTTAATTAAATCGTACTAGCGGGACCCGTAGAAATTCCACGGTTGAATAAAGTCTACAGCAACCTACTTTCCCGCCACATATCCCCGACGAACGCTTTCCAACTCCATAATGGCTGTCAACCCTAACATAATGGATGACGCTTGCTAACGTACCCCGTGGGTGACCCGTGACAAATCCACGATTAGTTAACGTTCTCACTTTGTAAAATGTAGCAATCCTAAGGAAGCTACACTATTATAACTCATTTCACCTAGTACTGCTCTTCTAACCTGACCGATTCCGTAAATAACGTCAGTCGCCGCGGAATTTTGTGACTAAGCTTTTTATTGTTCTGGTTCCTAGCATAGGTTGAGTTGCAAAATAGGTCTCATCCCTGCAGGAGTGATCTTCCATTAATGAAACGCAAGTTGTACAGTAATGAGTTTTGTGAGAGCAAAATATCCTCCTGCAAGATACTGTAAGATCCGAATATCAGCTTCGAGTTGGGCAAACGTTGAGCAGCACTAAGAAAATCTCCAGTAGTTCAGTCAAAATAATTCACCGGATATATTCGGTACCATATTCTGGATACCAACCGATAGTTGAACCTCAAGCGCTGAAATTTGCCTGCAATGTAAATCTATACTATAATAAGAGAGCCGTCTGTCCGTCAGTCCGTCCGTCTGTCCGAAGCCTTATTTTCCTCTATCTATTACTGAAGAAACAATTCCAAGTCACCCAACATTTCTTTGGTCAAACCGTATCCAGGATACGAGCCGGGGAATTGCCGGGTTATTAATGAAGGCCTGGTCACGGGCCTTTGTGATCTTGGTTGCTTTTGTGCACTTGGTGAACTTCGTAGACTTTGTGGGCATGGTGAAATTTCGAGTATTGTGAACTTTTTCGATAGGATGTAAGATATTTTCTAATACATTCTTTCATGACTTATTCAACAAAAGGGTAGCGTTTGGTGCACTTATTCATCATAAAAAGCGTCAACTCAGCGTGAAGTTTAAGCTGCATCTAAGAGATTCAGCTAAAAAAAGCATTAGTGAAATGGTTTACGCACAAAATGAACGAAACTCCAATCGAAACTGAGTTTCTCGAACTGCTGAGAAAAAATTCATCGATAAATATGCGACATAGCTTGCGCCTGACTGGATCAAAAACTGTATCAAAGATATTGCCTTAGACGAATCCCGTCTAATGAAATATGGAAACATTTCTCCGTACCCATCCGATGATCCTGCTATGGATGCTGCTGAAACCTGAACAAATTCCGCAGAACAGGAACAATGTTATTCAGTGATATCTCAGGCCTGTATCATCTTAATTGCCTTTATGTAATACTGACCCGTATCATCCTAATTACCTCTATCTAATACTGAAGGAACCTGTGCAATGTCAAGAGAAAATAAGACTCTTCAATTGTGTTGCCTTCGCAACCGTATCAAGCATAGAAAGATTGAAAAATGTACCAAGTCAGGCAGTGAATCTTCTTCCTAAGACCTGCCAAGAAGTACCAGCTAAAACTCGAACTTGATTCCTCCTATTCTCCTGTTGCGTAACCTATATACATATTTTGGCTGGTCTTATTAAAAACGCCGAGCGTCAAAAGCAAAGCCAACGTAGTATGTCTTGAGAGAAATGAAAAGCAGTAGACAAGATATGGGTGAAGTGGCCTTCATGTCTTCGCTTTGAAATTGATTGATTTTTTTTCAAAAAGCGCTAAAGAAGACAGCTAGCTATGACCGAACTTCGTTCCAGTGAAAATCAGAGTTTCTTAGAAGTTGAATTTCCCCCTATCCTATATTGAAAAGCGTAACGTGCAGACACACGTACGGACAGACGGACGGATGGAGCTTCAAGCAGAATTATAATATAGATATTTGTATCCGTGATGCCAGTGCCGCCGCACCGAGAGACACAGATAACGTCACATCGTCCTAGCCTCCAACAGTTGATGGTGCGCTAGAAAGTCGTACGTCAGTGTCTCTCTTCGTCTGTCGGTGTTGGTTTCTATCGGCTGTCCACACGAACGGTCATCACAAGCGGCCACCGGACAAATCCCTTTGTTGCGCACCGGGAGATGGAGCTGATCTACTCGCTGATCTTATATAGGTTTCCGTTGGGTTCTGTACTAGAATTGGATAGTTATTCTGCTCTAACTGAATTCTGGGTCACCTCGAAAGCTTAAACTGTAAATCAGTTTCTGGGGTTATCATAAGTTCTGGATGCACTGGAGGTATTGTTACAGCGCCTCCCACGAACGTCCGTCAATACCTCCCTGGGTTGTGTTGTTTGCTAACGAGATGATTGTTGATTTTAACAAGAAGCTTTCGAGCGGCTAAATTTCAGTCTCGAGAGATAAGAGAGCTGGATACATTTTTCGGTAGCACCTTGGGGTGGCAGTTCAAAGGGGAATGCCCTCTCCGTGATGGGTACCCTGGGTAGAGGAGAACAGCTCGTGGATGAGGTTGCTGATATGTTTTAGTGGTCGAGAGCGTCCGCGCGAGACTCATTCCAACATTCCAAATCTGAATGGTTGCGCGGCCGCAATCTTTGGCTTGTTGGGGCCTCTGACCTGCACTCGCTCCCTGTAAATAATTATACCTAGATTAGGTGGAAGCCATTACGAACAGGCAACCGGACAAGCAGCTCACAATTGAAATTTTGTCATTTGTTCCTCGTATTATCTTCTTCTGCTTCTGCAAATTTCATAAAGATTCGTTAATAACTTTGTGAGTAGGTCTAATGTGGCGAAGCGAGAACGGTTAAACAGATGATTGCCAAGCGTTAATCATCTGCTAATCCCATGATACGTAATTATCCCGATGAATTTAATGTAGATCCGTCCATAACTATTCCAGTTATTTTAGAGACAGACAAACAAAGACGCAGACCAATGCCGACAAATACATGACCTCCTGTGCGGAAATAATTGATCGGTAAACATAACACCCAGTATCTGCTTGGCTTTTGTTTCGAAGACTTTAAACATCCCACCAGATTTCTTGAGTGATCTAAAGTCTCCTAGCAAACGTTACTGTCAGCTTTATAGTTTATATAATGAGATGTACCGGTATTATGTTTGTAAATTTACAATGAATCGTAATTCATGATCAAGAAGTGGAAGTATGTATGAGTGTGCTGCCAAAATTAATTTAAGTACTGTAAAGTAATAAGTCTGTTCCTACACAGCAGATAAAGGAATTGAAGTATGTTTCCGTAACGAATAAACTTTAAGTTTGGTACCCAATAATTCAAATAAAAAATTCTGTAAGGTGGAGGTCCTGCTGCTGTGATCTACTGACAACAATTAATTGAAAAATAAAATATTGCCTGCGTAGTTTCTGTGTACAATGGAGCTGATTTCAGATCAGCAGATGATGTATTATGGACATTTCTTGGAAATACCCTTACATATATGTAACAACACTGAATACTCAGAGCAGAAACAACAGCAATGAAATACTATGTAGAAAAATATGAAATACTATGTAGAAAAATATGAATGGTCTGAAGATTTTCATTGCCAATGTGGAATAATTGGTGATAATAGAGCGGAACGAATCCATGCATAGGAAAGATTGTTGAACAGTAGTGTATTGCGTACTACACACAGAAAAATGGTTGTTTGCCATTAAACAAAATTAGTTAACTGTAAACTACCTTGTCGTTTGAATTTGCGTCAATGCACATTAACAACAGATGAACAACAGCGTAGTGATGGACATCAGTGTTGTTACGATTAACTATTATTGCTCTGTAGCTAAAATATTACGTCATTAGGGATAAGAAACCAGGTGTTTTTTATCGTAAAGAATATACTTTTCGGTGTGCAATGTTTTGCTTTAGTGTAAGGTAACTTCAGAGCTTCACTGCTGTGGCTATGAACTACGCAATTAATTTACGTATATAAGCAACCTGTTTTCTCTTTTGTTCCAATGAAGGGAGAAGAAGTGCTGTGGCTCCATTTGGCAGCCAGTTGTTTTCACCGTCGGCACCACCTTCGTCATCTTTGGCATACTAGCCTTGTGTTTCCCAGAGCACTTCAAGCTTTTCTCCAACTGGATTTACAGCGACAATACGCAATCAACAGTTCTTACTCCTGCAACCCAGGAGGAAAAGGTCAATGCTACCCAAGAACTCCAATCCAAAAGAGCTTACGCCCTCTCAGATGCATTTATCCAGGAAATCAACAGCCATGGTTCTACATGGGAGGTAAGGACCCAGTTCAGTCACATGCGACTTTAGCCCTCCCGTTTTCGATGAATGCCAATGACAACAATATAGCGTTAATTACTTCATACAAGCTAGTGGCTAAGCACCTAGTCTTGAGTGAGAACCAAAGTAGCTAGGTGGTTGCCGCAACAAAGATTGCAGCTTCTGTTAATACCTAATAACGTAATTAAACTTTATTAAGTGTACATGGAAAAAATTAGAAGAATCTGATTGAAACATCACAAGAAACTCACTGAAACGTTACATGGTGCACTAGAGAATGTAGCTTATTTCTAGGTTACATCTTCTTCATCTTTTAGGCCTAATATACATGCATACTGTTGTTACAGTGAGCAGCCATATTAATTCAGTAGGACGCGCAAAGGCAAGCACCACGTCGTCAACATAACTATGTTACGGCATTTACCGCTTTATTAATAATAACCTATGACAGCCTATTCCAATTGCATACAACTTAGTGGGATTCAGTCGATGAAGATAGTGAACAGCCAACGGCAGAGTAAGCTTTCTTGTCGTTTACCATTAATGTTGTCAAGCGCTAATGACATTACCTCCCATTTCGTGAACACTTCTGAATTTCCAATCAATACTTCAGCTTTTTTACAACGTAATGAGGAATATTGTTTCTATAACAAACTCTTAAACAGAGTAATGCTATCAATTGCTGCCATAGCGTCTAGAAAACGCAAATACATTGAAGAACCATTGCTATTTAAATTATATTTTAATTTATTTGTTTGAGTGCAAGGACAGATATTTCCTTACAAAAATATACTTTAAAGCTAAACAGGTTGTCTGCAGATCCAAATAGATTGGCATCCGCCTCTCCAGCAGGTAGCCACTAGCTTAGTAACTTTGATCGTGACGTCGCTCGGGGGCCAAAATTCCTCCGATCTGAATTATACGTTACCTTGGGAAACAAAAATTAAACTGTGCTACCTGTCGTAGGGGCCACCAAGATGTTTTGTTTCCTACTCAATCTAACATTGGTATGTACTGACTTGTAAGAATACATTTATCAAATACAGTACCTACCTGGTACCTGAAAACAATTAGAAAGCTAATGAGATGTTAAAATAATAACTGTTTACTTGCACATATGAATTTGCAAGAAATGTTAACCCTATGCATCGGTGAATGGATTAAAAACCTGTAATAATTTTAAATTCCTTTTATACATCATTCTTAATTCTGCTGAAACACTTTATTCTTCTAATAATGAATATAATAAGACAGATGATAAAATTTAACGTTTGATCCAGATAGGTGGAGAGGCCGAATGTCAGCTCTTGTACAGTCAGGAGGTGTGAGACTAATTGGGGACCGGGTGAAGCGGTACAGCCGCAGTTATTATGTTAAGGCTGGGCCTTGTTCTGCAAATATAGATAGATTCTAATGTTGTGTGCTCCATTGGCTTAGAAGAATCTACAATGGAGAAGTCATTTTTGCTGATGGAATGGTTGTTTTGTTCAGCATGTAGGCGAAGGGCTGCATGTGAGAGTTTTCCTGAGAGTTTATACCGCCACGGTAGCTGCATGCTTCCGTTCTCAGCTGAACACCTTGTATCGCTCGTTCGATTCCCGTGAGGCACACGGGCTCTTTGCAGATCTTGGTGTGCTGACTCGGCAGTTGTGTGTGCATGCTCGGCACCGTGGCGGAACTGCTTTCCTCAGAGATGAGGGGGTGGGGGGTCTCGGGTTATTTNGAGGGCGACTGCGACTACACTTGCTCATCTGGGGCCGGTGGGCCTATACCCGCAGCACAAACCAGTGCATGTGGGTTTCCCAGGTGAGGGTGTGGTCTAAGTTGACTTTACCTTTACCTTTCCAAGTGCTAAACCTGTTCGACTAGACACACCTAACTGTTGGTCAATACGGGCTTTGAAGTGTGTTCCAGTGCTACCGATGTACGAGGCGTTGCATCCCGGGCAGCGAATACGGTAGATAACACTGGACAAAAGTGGTGTAGGAGGTTTCTCTTTAAATTTGAAGTAGGATCCTATTGTAAATGTGCTTTTGTATAAAAATTTGAAGTTTATACCGGATGTAGGTAGGCTTTAGAGAGGAACGTTTTTGAAAGTGTTTACTGCTCTAACAGAGGCTTTGTTGTTAGACGGACGCGAGGAAAAGGAGTCCAAGTTACGGACCGATGGTTTGCTAATGCAGGGATCGAACAGTTTGTCTGGGAACAATTTCCAGTAGTGATCCAGAAGGTGGTGCGGATAACCGTTATTTTTCAAGAATGTTGGGAGAAAGTCATTTTCGTTTAAAAATGCAAGATAGGAGGAATACAAATGGTGTGCTCTAAATAATAAAGTTTTTATTCTTCCTTAAAGAAGAGGTTAGCCAGGAAAATTCAGCATGAAAATCTGAATAATCAGCTAAAAAACTTAAATTTGACCTTTTTGGGCTAACCATGTTCACCTGCAATGTAACCATTACTATCTATTGCATGTCATTTTAAACCTCCATGTTAAATTTAAAACGTTATAATGATAATGATAATGATACATCTCCTTACAAACTATACTAAGTAAATATAAATCTGCCCAATTTACAGGCGGGCAGAAACTTCGCAGAGACCACATCGATGCGCCACATAAAGCGCTTGATGGGCGCCAAGAGACGGAGCTTGGGAGAGCGACTCGATGCTGGGCTGGAACTCGTACCAGTACTTGAGGTGTCAAGAGGTAAGGGAAGCTGTTATCAACCAACCTGCTTCGTAAACTCTATACGCTCGAGAAATCTTGTACCTGATCATGAATTAACAACAATTTGGCTTACTAGGCATAGCGCCGTGGAAACTCATGTACCTAAATTTTATCTTTTAGAAGCAAACAAAGCTGGGAAAAGCCATGACCTCTTGATTAAGAATGTTATCAATAATTTTAGATTGTGCTGCCAATAATGATTTATAACTACGGTCCATGCAGAGATACCGACAGCAACGTTAGTGTTGATCTCACTGGCAAGTTCTTTGTACTGTACGGCACCTCCCACACTTATAGGCATCAGGTGCATTATAACAAGGTAATATTGTGTAATATAAAGTATCTGCTTGTGAACCAAGTTTTCTTGTCAGTAGACTCGAAACTTTGGTGGTGGTTTCTGCTTATACTAGAAGACCTATTACGAGCAAGTTCTAGAACTTGACTGCTGCGCTGGCAGCTTATAAAATTTCACTGCTACGGTGGCAGCTGAGATTCAATAATTATTTTAGGAACAGGCATAGCTACATTTCTATAACAATTGGAGAGGAGCGGTTGGAGAGAAATAATTCAATCGGTTAATGCCTACTAGCTGTGCACATTTTTAGAAGTTACAAATAGCGACATAACAAAAAATAATAATAATGTGCAGTATACAAAACAAGAAATTTTGTTGTTGTTATTGTTTGGAGCTTATCACAACGAAGCATTTTACGCTTCATTTAATAATAATAATTATTGCATTGATGTTGTGTTCTTTCTCTCGCTCAGATTATTCGTCAGTGCCAAAAGAATTTGATGCTCGGAACAAGTGGCCGGAATGTCCATCATTGAATGAAATCCGCGATCAGGGAGGCTGTGGCTCATGCTGGGTGAGTAGTAACTGCTTTATTTTGCTAACTAGCAGGATCTTCGAAAATTATATTATTTTCTCCAATATTAATTGCATTAGCATAGGAAAAAATAGGCACACTGCGTTTGGGCACTGAAGTTAAACCAGAATCTCATTTCTTTATAGATTAAGAGTGCTGGTGTGTGACTCATTCTGTACCAACGCGTAAATGCGCTCTTCTACAGAAATCTTATAGAAGTTGCAGTTAGAGACACCAGGCAACAGTTGTAACGCAGGGTTTGCAGAATATCTGACATGAAATGTACATTAATTTTTTTCTGTAGTTTCAGAGTGGCTAACAAATCTTTACATCTTAGGTATCACATTCACTTCATTGCATCAGGTGAGAAAACATCAACACTGGTTCAACCTTACTGTATTTTTCAATACGCTTTATGTTTTAAACAAGACTCTATTTTCCAGGCAATTGCTGCGGCTGAGACCATGACGGACCGTCACTGCATCGTCCACAAAACTCAATTTCACTACGCAGTTGAGGACCTGGTGGCGTGTTGTAAGCGCTGCGGGAACGGATGCGACGGGGGAATACCTGGGGATGCTTTCATCTTCTGGAGAGACCACGGTATTGTCTCCGGAGGTCCCTATCAATCCAATGAGGGTTGTCAGCCTTACGAGATACCAGCATGTGAGCACCATGTCCACGGCTATAGACCAGATTGTGGCGATGAGGTTACTCCCCAATGCAAAAGATCTTGTCGCCCTGGCTATAACGTCAGTTACTCTGATGACAAACATTTTGCCTCCAGTGTGTTTTCCGTGCACAATGAGTGGAGTATCAAGAGGGAGTTATCCACCAACGGCCCTCTGGAAGGGACCTTCCTAGTTTACGAAGATTTTCTGCATTACAAGTCGGGGGTCTACAAACATGTGACGGGCAAGCCCCTTGGTGGCCACGCAGTCAAAGTCATTGGCTTCGGCGTTGAAAAAGGCGTCCCGTATTATATCTGCGCTAATTCTTGGAACTACGACTGGGGTGAAGGTGGTTTCTTCAAGATCGACCGAAGCGAAATGGACGCCTACATGTTTGGTGGAGTTCCTGAAGATATCACTGCGCAATTATAGCTTACATTATAAATTTGGGCTTACGTAGGTCAGTGTTTGCTTCAAGGAGCAAGAGACACGGAGGTAGTATTAAGTCTTTGCTATGAGTAAAATGAAGAAACAAATGGGTGTTAGAAGCTATGAATAAATCAAGTTGTTCGCATGAATAGTGCAACTTAATGTTTTCTTTCTTCGTCTACTTGGTGATAGATCTCTTGGGGCAACTTTCTATAATCATACCCAGAACAGCAGTATGCCATGTGTGTCTGAATTCTGTGCTAGGGGTGCTACGATCGAGCCTGCCTGGCTATCTTTACGGCATCCGGCGAGCAGAGCCGGCAATTGCTTGGTTTGCGAGCTGTGCGGGGGCGCCTGCCTCACCAAGAATGGAAGAGTAGGAGGCTCGGATCGTTGTACCTTCCGTTTTGGCGCCATTGTTTTTAGCGATCTGTTGTCGGCTGCTTACTCCTCTGGGACCAGATGACCCATATCTGCAACACAAACCAGTGCGTGTGGGTTTACCAGTGAAGGGCACAGTCAAAGTTGACTTTGTTTTGCCTGTTATGCAGTATTGTTCATACTGTCTATGTCTGGAAACAAGAAAGACAGGAAACTACACACTAACATGTCCATCATCTTTTACTATCCTACTTGTTAACTGATTCATTCGTCATACTCTCTGGTACTGTCTTTTTTTAATAAAGAAAAACTCGGAGTTTTGTTTGAATTCCTCCCTTCTCACGGTATTTTAGCTTTGTTACTCGGAAGTGCGACACAGTAACTGTTAAGGCACAAGGCAAGCGAGGCTATCGAATATTAAGTAACGTTTTACTCCTTGTATTATTGGCAACGATAAGTTAGCAGACGCCAATTCACCAGACCTCATCTGGGTGGTGTAATGGAAGAGGATGTTAATGTCTCTGATCATCATCCAATATTCACTGAGCTTCCTTTCGCATATGAATAGCAGCGACAACATAGACTATCAAGTATTCCCATATGTGTCTCAGCCTTTCAGAGAGAGAGAGAGACTTAGGTTTGCTATGGCAAAGTCTTGCAGCAACCTGGAGAAATATCGTAGTCTGGATTATTGTTCACTCGCTACATTGTTTTCATATGAAATCTACAGTTTGTACGATATGTGTTACCAACTAAGCGAAAAATGGTACACTAAAAACAGATACATAAGGCGTGGGTAACTGCTGTAATCGAATCCTCCATCGAAGAAACACACAATCTCTTTAGGCTGTATGAGAATTATTTAGACTCGATACCTGAAAACTTATATAAACGGTTTAACAACAACGCTTCGAAAAGAAAAAAACTTTCTTATTACCAGTAAAACTATCGAAGATAGAACGTTATTCAAGCGCCTGAAAGTGTCCTTGGTTGTTCCAGATTTTAAGAGTGGAAACAAAAAGTATAACCAACTATCGAATTGCAGAATACATATCCACTTTACCCGTCCTGTCGAAAATGTTTGGAAAATCTCTGTGCGTCCGCCTGAATTCATTCCTAAGTGAACGCAGAATTTATTCAGAGAGCCTGCTCGGTTTTCTCTCATGTTGTAATACTTCCGGTGTAATACTTCCGGTTTTTTACAGAATGTTGAATTGTTTAGGAGATTCTTGTATGTATTAAGAATTATAACAGAGTTTAGAGGAACAACACTTCGATGCAAATAACATAAGTGATAGAATGGCAGTGGACGCTACCAGAGGGAGCAGAAATCCGGCTTTTGTCTAGATATTGCACATAAATTACTTGTATGTAATTGCACTATGAACATTACTTACATGTCAGATATATGGACACGGGGATCTAAAGTAAAATCCATCATGGCCTGGTGTGGTCTTTGCAAACCATGACAAGTACTGTGCGGCAGGGTTGCCAGAATTGTTACGATAGTAACAAAAGTGTTACTTTTTGGTTGTAATTGTGAATTTTGGTACTTTTGTTACGACGCTGATAAAAGTTGTTACTTTTTCCCTATTTCATGCATTAGAACATTTTTGTGGTTTAGAGTAAGTATAACGGCACAAAACAAAATATTTTGAGCCAATCTCAGTGCAACGAGATAACAAAACCTAACCTAAAAAACCTAAACTCACCGAGTACGATTCTCGTATAAATTGTTTGGTCGCCGACACCGGTCGTCAAACGACCTATTCAAAAGTCAAAACGCTAAAATTACTAGAGGCAATTGATCCTGATAATGTGAATATGGGAAACCCACGAACAATAATTACAATTTCCTTATATTGTAGCCTAGGTACCAGGAGAAAATTATGAAGAGCTCAACACGGAGCGGCGACAGCTCACGGTAGAAGACACCTGCCGCAATTCTGCAAAATAACCTGAAATATTTTGGCTTAATATATCAGAGGAAATTAATGTGGTGATAAACTTCGGTACCCAGTACTATCGAGATTAATAACACAGGGCAACATTTTTTTTTTTTTTTGCCTCAACTTTACGTGGTATTCCAAAGTCAATATTTAACCTTGATTTTAGATCTGTAACTGAAATTTCGCTAGCACGTCAGGGTTTTAGATATTCGTACTAGCTATTCTTGTAGGAATAACATTACAGGACTCGTCTGAAAATCTTCCCAGTGGGCGTTCGATAGGAATAGCACTGATGAAGCACGCGATGAAGCACACGATTGCTTGAAAGTTTGACGTGATAGACAAAAAACGGTTATCAGATTTGGAATCACAAGGTAGAACTGATGATAATACAGTTGAAATAATTACGACAACAAATTGCTCGTTGTCCAGTGTAATGAGTCTTCTAGTACTGCCATATTCTCTTGCATCTGCTGAGTGAATCTTTTTATTCTTGAATTATAGTAAAGGGAAAATAGAGTACTATTGAAAACATCTACGATTAAATCTCTTTTGTATACATAAGGTTTATTAAAAGAACAGCAAAACTATACTCAATGAAAATATTCTTAGGAGCTTCTTCCGCTGATGGATCCAGAGAACTTGTATGTGGAGAAGACTCCCGAGACCAACACTACCATTAAATAGGCACATAGGCGGATGAGACCTTTTTGGTCCAACGGCATCCCTGAGAGGAGATGAATAGGCTGGTGCCATAGCTGGGTACTCAGTCTTCCGCAGTCTGCTCCTCTCTTCCTTCCCTCGGGTAGAACCACTTGATGCTGTTTTCGTTTTCTTTCTCTTCTTCCTCTTTTCGGCCAAAGCCCGTACTGGTGATTTCAGGGTCTGGGGCGCGTAGATAGCTGGCCGCTCTCGTTGCTATCACGACTGTCGATTTGCATTTTTGTAATTTTTTGATGAGTCCCTTCGTTTATGGTGTATGTTTATTTATTGTTCTTTGCGTGCCTGATTACTAGATATCCAGACGTGGAAGAGAACCCCGGTCCTCGTGGTTTTGGGTCTCGCTTCTGCCGGATCTTGTGCACTAATGTTCGGGGATTATATGGTAATTTGGCTGAACTAGCTGTAGCCTCTTCCAGTTATGACCTTGTGCTATGTTCGG
>LQNS02000210.1:6637574-6654145 GCA_001587735.2 Parhyale hawaiensis
CCCCCTCCACTCCACTGAAAGGGCACATGCTGCCCCCCTTATTGCCCCTCCACATGCTGCCCCCCCTATCGCCCCTCCACTGTCAGGGCAAGGGGGGCGGTCGCCCCCCCTGCCCCCCCCGTTCCGGCGCCCCTGAAGGGCGCAAAACTTGAAACATGATTAAGATAGAAAGCCATATGTCGAACTAATCAGTTCTGTCGGTTCTTCGTGCCCTGGTCAGCTAAAGTTTGGAATTTGTTGCCTGCATTGGCTTTTGGTCTTGTTTCCCTGCAGGCTTTTAAGTCGGCTGTTAATGGTTTTTTGCTGAATTTCCTTTAGCAGCGTTTTGGGCTTCCCGGTGTTGCAAATGCTTCATTTGGGTTGCATTACCTGTTCGTGATAGCTCAAGCGTGAAATTTTAATAATAATAATAATATGAAAGTTCAGGATAAGCCTCATAACACTGCACTCTTCACCAACTGCCCGTCATGAATGGCGGCTACCACCGGAGCAATCCCGTCCGTCACTCTAGGTTCCAACAATGTGCATACGTGGATTCCTATTGAACAACTTGAGTGAAGAAAAACCCACGGTGTTCTCATTTAGATTTGGTTGATGCTCATAGATGAGTAATGCCTCTAGAATATTTAAATGGTCCTTGTTTTGCGCATTGTACAAGACCTTAGTATTATGCTTTGTTATCACAAATACCACGGCGCAATATTCAATCATTACAGGAACGTTCACGACCGCAAACCCACTAAAGAAGATCTTGAGCATAATACTAAGGTCTTGTACAATGCGCAAAACAAGGACCATTTAAATATTCTAGAGGCATTACTCATCTATGAGCATCAACCAAATCTAAATGAGAACACCGTGGATTTTTCTTCACTCAAGTTGTTCAATAGGAATCCACGTATGCACATTGTTGGAACCTAGAGTGACGGACGGGATTGCTCCGGTGGTAGCCGCCATTCATGACGGGCAGTTGGTGAAGAGTGCAGTGTTATGAGGCTTATCCTGAACTTTCATACTTTAGCAAATAGTATCTAGTCATGTGTACAATAATAATAATAATAATTTCACTGCTCAAGACTATACCGTTTCAGATCATTTGAAGCCAATAAGCAGTGTGACATTCGAAACATCAAATATAATTTCATGTAAAAAACATATTAATTCACACAGACACTAAAAAAGGTTCAAATGAATAGGGTTGTGCAGATGGTATCGATTATTTTGAACGGGACTTACGACAGAGGAGAAAATTACGATTATTCGTAAGGAAACTCAGTGAACAGTCTAATAAAGCAGCACCCACTACCCTTTCAACCCACATCCGAGGGGAATCATCCTCTGTAGTTGACGTGCCATTCTGGTGCAGCGAAGCCCACGTCCGTCCCGAAGCCGTCCCTGGCTACCCGGACCTCAACGTTTACTGGCTCATGTCACAATCCATAATGAATGGATGGATGGAGTTGAAGAATCGCTATACAGTGATGGACCTACGTAAAAATTCCTGATCGACTGGAACAGGTAGTAGAGGTTTAACCTCAGGTGCTGCAAGTAAACCCAGCAGGTAGGAGCGTCTCACGACCCGGTCGATCTGCTGCGCATGCTTCTGGTGCTTCCGAAACCTCTGCCGGAATAATTCAATGAGCTGCTCGTAGTAATCTAGTACACTGAAGCAGTTTAGCGACCAGGGTGTGAAAAAGCAGCAATGGCCGCCAGGACAATGTTCACCAACATTTCCACATGAAAAATATATTTTTCCCCGCTAACTGTATTTCCGTGTCTAGCATTCATTACGAAGAAACTTTCATAAAAGTTTTTACAATAGTTTATACATACCCTGGATAGAAAATTGTTTCAGGTGTTGTTTGATAGTGACAAATTGGTACACTGACTAAAGAGTTCTCTCTTGTCCTAGCAGTACGAAAAGCTACATTCTTTGGTCATCACGACCAAATGTGTGCTGCATTGGTTTCACTACCTGGAGAATTCTCTGCCTGCAATATTTAATGTCTCTATAAACAATGAATTGAAATCTGAACTTAGGACTGCTCTCATAGAAGGTTTCTATCAACTTCAAAATGTTTATATGACCCAGCAAAATGTTAGTGTCATAGCTTTTATTTTAGACTTCTTGGTCCAACGGAGAAGACGCGTGAAATTTACACTCAGGTTTTATGAAGCTTAGTAATAGAATGACTGGTTTATGTGTAGTCTCTGTGGCTCTTACGAACTGAAAAATGTTTTTTAGGTTAATGATTAGTTAGTACACCTCTTGTCATATCGTTTCAGTTCTGTTAGGCGCTGATTCCATGAATGTTGTTAAAATTACTGATGAGCGGTTGTCCATCAGAAAACGCTATCCAAGATCTCTTAAGCCCAATGAAGACGAAAAGTGAAAGTTGCCGAGAGTGAAATTTTGCCACGAATGCTCTGCCAGACTGTGAAAAAGTTGCTTGAAAAGCAATTCAGCAGAATGGTTCTGGGCATCACTGTACAGTTTCCCCTGTTATCTAGTCTAAGTCAAGTCAACTATTCACTACTGCGATGCTTAACGCCTCCGTATTTCTTAAAATTTTACTTTAAACGATCGCGATTTCAAATGTAATGTCAAACGTATAAAATGAATTTGTCTCAACGTTAGAACAATGATAGCCAGCGGAAAACTTACGGGTAAAAGTTTCATTTGCAACCTACAATATCATACAAAACATTCGGTGGCTGAATACTATATGTACAGCAAATAAAAAAACGGGCGTAAACATCAATGAAATTTTAAAAATTACCTACTATGTTAACAATTTATGTTTCACGCACCTTATAACTTTACTCTAAAGCATTACAACTTCAAGCATCTACCACCGCTGCGTGAGCTTTCAAGATGAATATTTAGGCAATATCTTCCCATCCAAAATCAGCGAAGATTTCACTCCCTTCTCACGGCATTAGGCAACCGGATCTCGGGTGACTGCCCTATGTTCCGACACCTCTATGTTCCGACACCCCTATGGTCCGACACCCCTATGGTCCGACACCCCTATGTTCCGACACCTCTATGTTTCGACACCCCTATGTTCCGACACCTCTATGTTCCGACACCTCTATGTTCCGACACCTCTATGTTCCGACACCCCTATGGTCCGACACCCCTATGTTCTGACACCTCTATGTTTTGACACCCCTATGTTCCGACACCCCTATGTTCCGACACCTCTATGTTCCGACACCTCTATGTTCAGTTTAGGTCAGTTCAGGTCAGGGTAGGTCAGATCAGGTCAGGTCAGGGCAGGTCAGGTCAGATCAGGTCAGGTCAGGTCAGGTTAGGTTAGGTTAGGTTCTTACCTAGGGGTTTCGGAACATAGGGGTGTCGGAATATAGGGGTGTCGGAATATAGAGCTGTAATCAGATCTTGTACTATTTCCTTACAGCTGTTCCCATTCAGTTTCATGGCTAGTTATAGTTAGGAAGTTTGAGCCTTCGTTGCCAAACTGAACGACATCACAGAGAAAAGATCAAGGGACATATAGTATGCCAAGAGAAACACGGGGAACCCATGCGCGAAAGTGTTTCCACACTAGATCAACACGCATGGGAATTGCAAGTCGGCATTCAGTGTCATAGGATTCAAATCTGAATATTAGGGTGGTTAAAGTAGTTGACGAATGTCATTGGTGTTTCAGGCTCCACGTGCGTGACTTAACTAAACCAACATTCAACTGTCTATTGTCGTCTTGGGAATTTCGGGAACCATTAGGGAAGTTACAGTCAGTAGATCGAAGGATACAATTGGCAGCTGAACATGCTCGAGCGTTTAGAGCAATTATATTTTTCATTTTTGTCGCTGCATAAAATTTGTATTCTCTATTCAATCAAAGACGAACATTGATCTTTATTCCATCGGGTTTCCTTGTGAAACCTGAAAGTTACCAAGGAGGAATCCAAGCTCTCATGACATTCGCATCTCAGTTAAACGCGACCTTTCTGAAACAAGGGATAATGGGAATCGTCACACAGACCATAAACTATTTTGTTTCTACTGTTGCACACCCTTATCTTGATGGCCCTTGCCAAATCATAACAGTTCTAAGCTGTTCACTGTTTTGTCAGCTGTATACTTCGTCGCAACTCGACCATTTAAACTAACTTTACTCAATTCTCCACGCATGGGAAGGAGATATTTCCTTGACCTTCATCGAACAAACGAGTAATATCTTCAATGCATTCACGCTTGCTATACTTCACTGTAATCCCATTACAGACCGCCTATCCCTGTTTGTGCAGGATTTAAAGCTTAACAACGTTTGCTAAAGTATCAACTCCACTTTTTCCTCGAGTATATTGTCCTCGACCTGAGGAATTATTTTAATCCTGTTCACCCCTTGCGTTGCGTCATGCATTTCCTCGGCATTTTCTAGGGAAATAGGAGCAGTATTTCTGGTTATATTTTTATTTTAATGCGAACAATGTATATATTTTTGCCACGTAGTCTTTGAATCAGTGGCGGCTTGTAGCCACTGATTCCAGGATATTTTCAATTCTTTTATGATAGCTAATGGAATTAGAGCACAGTACTATCAGCAACTATCGTCTAGTTCATGATAGTTTTTAGAATTCCTGGTGCAGAACTGCGGAGCACTCCGACTTCGGAAGCCACAAACCACCTCTAATTATAATTAGCCATCTCATAACAATACACTTTACGCACTAGGCCTATAAGCCTTACAGACTCTTAGAAAAAACTGGACTTCACGCAAGGTATCTTGTGCTGTAGTTCGTTTGGTATGGGAGATAATTGCTTACTTTAGTTTGCAACGATGTATCAAGATCTGTAGCTATCATTTATTTTCATTTAATTTTATAAATACACGAACTGAATCCTGTGCGGCACGTAAGTTCAAAAATATTCTTTTAAAGAGGACACTTTTAATGAAACTGTAATGTTTGGAAATGCCAATTAACTACCTAAAGTTTCCTACGCTGGCGGGAATTTACCGCCTGACGCACGATAGGCCGCGGAGATCACGAACTCTATGAAATGCTAATTCTGAAAAGCCATCAGATTTGCTGAATGTTCCTAAAATCTTGGAGGAATGAAGTTCAATGACATGGCCCGATCTAATATCGAACTCAACTCTGCCCAGTAATGAAAGAAATAGAGGAGCTCATGTTTTAGTGGTGCTTCCTAAGGGATCAAAAGCTCTCGACCTTTTGATGTGATGAACGACATCGCCAGAATACTTAGACCGGCAAATTATTAAAAGCAGTGCGAGCGCTTAATTAAAATTTTGCTTTCCTGTGATCGAATACAAACTGCAGAGAGAATCATTTTTTTTATTTTTTTTTATCGCGTCACCTATTTCTGGTGATTTTCGAGGCGTCTGCATTAAACATCATCTCTGTGGCTTACGCATATATAGCTAAAAATATTGACTAAAATGGTATTCCTAAGATACAATGCTGTCTGACTATATCGTTTATTCTAAAGCAGGACGGCGTATGTACTACATCATCTGATGATACTGTGGTTGTTCTTTTGTAATAGATGAATAATGATTATAGCTTTTGACTCATAGAGCTTCTCGAGTCGCCGTAAATGAATCCACGGAGATAATAATCGAATACTTTTCTACTAAAGCTTTCGACGGCCCTAAACTTCTGAGTGATAGCTCATGTCGCTAAGGATGCTATATCAATACGAATAAGTTCAAGTACATGCGATGCATCAGACTGAAGGTATTTACGTATCATTTGTTTGAACACAAGTTGTAAATTGATTGATACTGCTGCTCAGTTGTCAAACAAATGTACTGTCCTTTAGATAAAGCGCAGCAAAGTTTCATGAGTAGTGTGCTGTGCACTCAAATGCGTGCTGGTGACCTTTGATCTTTCACCCTCGCAAACCTTGCGCTTGACCTTCCGGTTTAGGACGTCCTATGCACTTCCGGTGTAGCGGGGGTCAGGAGGGCGCCAACCGAAAGTGGGCGCGGGGACTGGGAAACCGGAAATAGGCGGGGCCTAAGGGTCAAATGTTACAAGTGTGTATTTGGCAGCATAGACCACTACTTTCATGGTCGACATGAGTTTTAGACGAGTATTTAAAGGCTGTCACGCATATACTGCGATATTGGTGACAGTAAGCACGCTACACTTCATAATATCATCCGTAGGCTTTGTCGGCCTATAGGATGCTTTTATGGTACAGTCAGAAGAAAAAACAATCATCACTCTGCTAGTTTGTTCCTTCCAAAATGAAAGGTATTGATAATATTATGATATATTTTGCCAGATGATATATTTTATTAACTTGGTAGATATGTAGATGAATATGTTTCTCTGCTTAATCTACAAGGGATTCCTTTCCATCATATATATATATATATATTTTATTTTACAGCAACCAGTATTTTTAGCGATAAGAAGTCGTGGTCTATAAATCTGCTTTGTCTGCAGTATAAATGGCTTGTCTTTTATTTTCTATGTTCCTAGCGGCACTTAGTACATAACCACACCAGGGAAAAGTTTAGTTAAGAACCACTGCTCTAGCAGCATGTACTAGCCTAGGTTGTATACCATTAGAAGTATTACTTTATGGCTACCATGAGTCTAAAAATTGCTCAGGATTAGAAGAATCTCGATTATTAGTAACATGGGCAAATTTTAAAATTTCTTTATTAGTAGACAGTTGGGTAGAACCTCATGCTAGATTCTCCTCAGAAAGATAATCAGCAAACCATGTTCTTGTCAGAACCTCTTTGGCTCCATGCTTCCAAGATTTCGGAGTGACAGTTCTGTACGGGATGTTGCATCTGGCTGCAGCTCTTGCTCATAACTATAGGTAAGCTTTATAATCTTCCCCTTTTGCTTCATGAGGTGGGACGCCTAATGATGGAGAGCGACTCATCCCATGGGACTCCTTCCTAACCTGAAAAAGACCCTTCACCCTTTTATTTCTGTCTTCTTCTCTTTTCTTTTTTTGCATCTTTTGGTCCTTGTGGCACGGTTTAGCGAATTCCGGCAGCCGTGCCGGATAGAGTCAGAGATGTTTGCGCCTCATTTACCGGTCAAGTAGCACCCTGGCCGCTTGAGACCGACTAAAGCTCACCTGAGCTCGCATATCATTTAAGTTCTTCCGGCAGATCGGCTGAGAAAAAATAACTGGGATCTGCGGCGCTAAAGGTAGCATATTGTACCTGAAGAGCTAGTAAAATATTTTTCTTCCATGGCATCAAGGAAGACTATTTTCGATGGATGCGGGCATGGCTTACGGGTCGGCAACAGCGAGTCAATTAAGCTTGAAGGAGAGACGAGCGCCTGGATTCAGGTATCATTAGGGGTTCTACTAGGTAGGGTGCTAAGCCAATTTTTATTCTTAATTTACATCAACTATATCGATCTTAACATCTGTAGTAAAATCAGTAAATCTGAGTATGATACTAAACTATGTCCTCCCGCCACGAAACGAGCAGAGCTCCAATAAGACCTTGACCACCTCATGGAATGGAGCACAACATCTCAGACGAACTTTAATGTCGGCAAATGCTCAGTAATGCACATAGGGCTGGTGAACCCTTCACCTCCATTGAAAATGAACTGGACGGTATTGGCTGCTGTCACCCAACAACATGACTTGATCATCACAATAATATTATTACAAACACACTGCAGCACTGCATAGTCAGCAAGTTGACATGAGTGTGAAAATGGTAAGCAGAAAACTTGGATTCATCACAAGAAATTTTGAATACTAGTCCAAGGACATTATCATTCCCTTGTACAAGGCATTAGTGCGGCCACACTTAGAATTTTCTGTTCAATTATTCTGGTCGCTTATATGTGTAAAGATATCGATAACATGGAAAGAGTCCAACGCAAAGCAACGAAATTGATGCCTCAGTGGCAAAATAAGCAGTATGAATGTGGCCTAAAAGAACTGGGTCTGATCTATCTCGAGCAAAGGCGACGCAAGGGGCAACTAATAGAAGCATTCAAGTATTTAAACGGCTTCAGTGACGTACCTACAACGGGACTCTTGGAAAGAGACCTCAATTATCGCTTGCGAAACAACGGTCAAAAACTCATGCATAAAGCTTGAAGAATGACCTTAATTCAGCAGTTCTTTCCGTAAATCATAGTAAGCAGATGGAATAAACTCCCCTCCGACGTCGTTAACGCGGAGTCAGTCAATGCGTTTAAAAATCGTCTTGACATACATTGGGAGAGATATCCTAAACAGCTAAGAACTCCTCCTCCAAGAGTTGCAAGCTCTTAACGGCCAAAGCTTCCTAGGCCACCTTAATCCGTCTTCTCCTCTCCCCCCGCTCCAACTACACTGCCTGACATCTCTAAGCTCCTCATAGCAGCGGCTCTTGATCGTGCTTGCGTGAATTCATGATTGTCTCTTCGGCTGGGATTCTTCCCCCTTTTTTCTCTCTTTTATTATTCTTCTTCTTCTTTTCTCCAGTCCTTTGCATCCTACTAACACAATGGCAATAGCTCATAGAGGGCCGGGGCGTAGGTTCCGGTGTCTCTCTGGGAATGGGCCTATTGGTTCGTCTACTGCCGCCTATCTAATCTAATCTACTACCTATATACTGCTATTACTACTTCTATTACTGATAAACTTACTTTGTAAGCGAATATACGCTGTAAGCTTATACGCTGCAATAGCATTAAGCTGGGAAATCATCCGTCGGCAAGGAATAGTAAGTGAAATCCCTCGATATGTTTCAGCCGAAAACGACCAAACACCCAGAGCAATACGTAGCTTGTATTTTGAGCACCGATGCCACCGTTCCCCGACAACGAGTGCGTTTACAAGCAATTGCCGATGCCAAAGTTCCATTTCTATGCGACGTTGTGAGCAAATCACAGAAGCGCCTCGGACAGTTTACGAGACGGATTGGACCAGTTCCCGATGCCGCAGATTTATTGTCCGGTCGTTAGCTGAAGTTTTTCTCGCCAATGTTCGACGCTTATTTGCTCAACTGTTAGTGCCCGCTAATCCTATCAATCTCCATTAAACCGACATGGGAGGCTGTTGTTCTAATACAATATCTGAAGTAACTTGTGAAGCGATCAAAATCGACCGGAGGCAATGCTATTAGTTTATTAAACCGACAAACATTGCACTCTGGACAGTGTTCAATGTCAGATATATCATAGATTGATGGTTACACCAGGGCTTTTGTCACAATATTTTGGAAGAGTGGTCCTTAACAATTACTGGACTCAATAGTAGACTCAGTCTCGCAGAGTTCTTTCACCGTTTGTGACTTTAATTTAAGTGAAGTAAAATTAACTATTTCCACTGCTGATATACATAGGATGTATATTACTCATGTGCTCCTACACCACATACCACATGGGCACATGATGGAATGTACGAGTGTATTTCTAAGGAGTTTCTGAGGTGATCGTCAGTAATTACTTGAATCCTTAAATATATATATGTAAATATAATAAAATGCTTCGTGTACTTATTTATTCATTTATTTCGTATAGGCTCTTAAGGAAACAGATACGCGAAAAAATAGGCCAGGTGGCAGATTTTGTAATTAAGTTACGTTTTCACAGAGATCAATGACCAGGTTGCAGAAGATGGCGAAAGTTGGATCCTTTTCTCATAATCTGAATGCACTTTTTGCATAAAACGCTTCTTGAAATCGGAACAATATACACCGTAGGCAGCTTCTGGAGTCTGATTCCATAACTGTTTCTCTCAGGTCACGACGTATAAATTCGGCAGATGATCAACGGAGCCGTCACAACGCCTCTGGCAATGGACAATAATTTCACGGGCAGTATTTCTTCTAGCTTACTGTCTTTCTCTTAGAGCAGATATTGCTTCATAGGCCAAAATTCAGCACTTCAAGGAAGAAATCAGATATTTGAGTATGCAAGACAGTATCATAGATACGATGCACTCACATTGCATATAATAATCTAACTGGAGTTGCATTCGAGTGCTTGTTTTTCAGTGCTTTACTGAAGATTTTGCTGGTGTCTCACTATGAAAGACGCACGTTTAATTAAGAAAGACGACAGGGAACGTGAATGAAGAACGAGACTACTGTAGTCACATGAACGAAGAAGTGTCACCAATGGAAAGAGATGGAGCGCCAATGCGACACAGTGGCAAGAAAAACGTGAAGCAGAAAAATGACAGGAAGGAATGAGAGCTGCTAATATGAGTGAGCGGAAAAATGCGGAAACGGTAAGTTAGAGAAGAGAGCAAACATATCTATTATTGCGTGAATTTTTTTTTTTACGTACGTATCCACTAGTCTATTATAACTCTGCTTGCTCCTTCCTCAATTAGTTCATACGACCGTGACCATTTCATCACTATTAGATGGAGGAAAATTAGGGTATTTTTGATACGACCAGGAAAAGGATCAATAGCAGAAGGAGTCAGGTTCGATTTTGAGCTCATCGGTAGAAACTTCACGGCTTGACTTGCAACATTTTTCACATTTCGTATGCATAATACAGGTCCGAAGGCATCGAGGAACATGCTTTTGTTCTGAAGAATTTCCCCAGGTATCTTAGTGACACAGGAAAACTAGGATGATAAGGATCTGAGATATCACCGAAGAAAGTTACTTTTGTTCTGAAAATTTCTACAGGGTCCGCTTCAAACTACTAATAGGTTGCTGCTCATTATCTACTCAAATTATGATTATTACGATCTTTAAACAAGCACAATGGAGGCAAAGAATCGTTAATCAGCAGTGTGTCGCAGTAACGTACCTCAACAAAGAAGTCACAAAGACTGAGAAATCTCTAAATGCAATATCGGTGCACGGTATAGAATTTTCTGAACGTTAAAACTGATCTTGACGCCATCGTACTGACCACTAGTCAGCTTAAGACTGGTTTTTGGTTCAAAGATGGGTGCCACTAAGGCGCATGTTGATATATTAAACGGTGTACAGATTTTTACTGTTCCATGAATCCTATTCCGACATTTGCGAGGAATTATTCGTTGATCATTTTCAAGTTTCATTTTATCTCATATTAACATTTACGGACAGACTTTATGGGTATGTTTTTTGTGCTCAATAGCCGTTTTTTTCACAAAACTATTTTTGCCCAAGTTTTCAAACAATCCATTAGTTATCTAGCCTATCAGTACCAATAACTTCGACGCTACTGAATTTTTGCGCCGCCCCAGAAGATTGTTTCTGATTTAGCTTCTCGAGCAGCCGAGAGTTATGCTAAAGGTATATGTATTTCATAGTGTATATTCAGCGCCAAATCAACGTTACTTAATACTGGAGGATTGAGAATTTTTAGGGTAAGATTTCATGTTTCCGTGGAATTTTCAAAGAGTACAACCCAACGAAAACTTTTGTTGAATATGACCAATAATCGTTCTGTTAGAGGTAATTCTAAGCAGTACCTCTACTATACTTAATTTTCAGCCATTACTATAGAGTTTCATTAATTAAAACTATCGATTGGAGAGCAAACCCTTGTTATTAGTCGCCCTTCAGTAAACAGTGCATGCATCCTGAAGTTGGATAGATATTTTCTTTTCTTCTTTCAGGCAACATTGTACCCTATCCAACTCGGAAGTCTTGTTTGCTTTCGGACGAGGTCCATGTGATACTGTGCACTCCACTCCACCTGTGCAGAACTGCAGATACTTATTCGCTTTACCTGCCTCCTGACAGTTGAAAGCTTGTGGGTAATGGAAGAACGAATGATGAATTATTTTCACAGTGCACGAAACCGCAGAAACACTGAATTTTTCAGATGCTCTACAGATATGGTGAACAGGTTTTTTATTCCCGTTACTTGTAACCATCAGCATTTTTTTATATTTTTCGTGGCATTTACTTTAGCACATCTGTAACCCGCATATTTTGCTTCCTCACATCAATACAGGGAACGTGTAACTCAAAAGTTCATTGAGTCTTTTCGAAGTGTCTGTCAAAAAAATCCCTTCGTTCTCGGGCACCGTGATTCTCTCTAGAATTTTCATAACGTGTTATGAATTTGCCGTGTTCAACTCTTCGCTGCACTGAGTACAAATAGAGATGATAAGGTCATTTTTGATAGCGAATTGCCTACTTGCTGTGAAAATTAGCAGTGAAAAATTCCTTAATCGACTAGAGTTGTTCCAAGTCTTTTCGTTTACTTAGCATCAAACAAGGGAATCAGTACATGTGCTACATATCTTGTTACTATCGTTCCCCAGAGTGAGTCAAACTTTTGCCTCAAGTGATGAGAAACTTTGAGGCACCTATAGCCGCTCCAAGTTTTTACATGTGTGATTATAGCTCTAGACTCACCGATTTGATAAGTAGAACCTTCTCGATTTCATGCATCATGAAGAACTTTTATAATTGTCTTTTCAATTTATTGACCAGCGGATTATGAGAGAGAATCAAAAGATATAAGGTATTTTCAGTAAGTCGGGTGACGGTTCTCCTGTCTCCGAGACAGGTACAAGGGAAATGAGCCAGAATTCTATGAAGGTAAAGTCAACTTAGACCACACCCTCACCTGGGAAACCCACACGCACTGGTTTGTGCTGCGGGTATATACCCACGATATAATGATGGTAACGGGTATTCGGCAGTTATATAATTGGCGCAGAGGATAGGGAGTAGGGGTGGAGTGTGGGGACCTAGTCAGATACTCTACATATTCACACAACTTTTCTTATAAAATTGTAAATTAGCATTCGAAACAACTTTTATTCAATGTCCACTACAACGTGCCTTTTTAGTTATAATCTATAGAGCTGAGACTAAGAAATGAATAGTAAATGACGGTATTTAGCAACTGACTAACACCACATTGAGCCTGACTAATTATTCATATTGCGTAACAGAAACTCTTATCTTGATCGGCATTTCCTACTTAGTCCATGCTCTGGGAGGATGTCTGAGTAAAATTCTCTTTCACGGCTCCCCCATGTATTTTCCTATTCCATATGATGAGGACATTAAAAAAAAAGTCGGGTAGAACCTTCGTAATTTGTGCATTTTTGAAGGGGTGCATGGGGGGAGCACAAATTATCAATTGTAGATTGAGTGTTCAGAAACTTGCTCAGCCTATGTATTTTTGAAAAAGAAACAGATTTTGTTCCCACAACTTTTTCGATTTAGGCTTTAGTTTTTGAGGTATTGGGCTTAAGTATAAATACTTATGTATGTTTTGGAAATTTCAAACGATTAGAACTCAATGAGTTTTCATGCTAGAATAAAAACAATGACAGGGTTGGAATCATTGAAACAGTCCTAACAAAACCATAGAGCTGGATTCTCCAATTTTGCCTTCATAATGTTTTTTTATCACACCTCAAAACCGAATCCCTTATTGGTTTTTCCCCTATATTTTATTTACCGATTGCAACGAAACATAAAAAGGAGAATCCAGCTGTGATGAAAAAAAAAACGTTAAGAGGGCAAAAATGCAAAAACCTGCTCTATATATGGCTTTATTAGGAATGTTTCAAGGATTCCAAAACTGTCATTGTTTTTATTCTAGCATGAAAACTCATTGAGTTCTATTCGTTTGAAATTTTCAAAATATACATAATTATTTATATTTAAACCCCATTATCTCAAGAACTAAGGCCTAAATCGAAATGTTTAATAAACAAAATGTGTTAATGTGTTTTTTTTTGTTTTTAATACATATTGTGAGCGATTTTTAGAACAATCAGTCTACAATTGATAATTTTGTGCCCCCATGTACCAGTTGTGAAAGTTCTACCACTTTTTTTTTTAATGTCCTCATCATATGAAATAGGAAAATACAGGGCAGAGCCGTGAAAGAGAAATGTACGCAGACACCCTCCTAGAGCCTGGACTAACTTCCATTCTATAGTGCCTTTGACCAAGTACATTATGAATATAAATAGCACCAAACACTCCTTATGTATGTTACGATGTTGACTACAGGGTGGAAAAAGTGAATTGTCTCCAGAGCCTGGAACGACGGTCATCACCAGTTATACAATGGCATTGATGTGTAGACCATTGCCATCGAAAAAAACTACGATGTTACGATGGAACATAGCAAAATCCATCGGCGATAGCGATGGTCTGTTGGAAATCGTATCAAACAAGAATTTTTGATGATGGCCAATTTCTCCATCGGCGATTGTGTTATGAAGAAGAACATGTCCGATGAAATGGCTGAACATCCCATCGGCGATGGCATACAATGGACATCTTCTTCGGATGTACTTCCGATGCCGATGAAATAATGAAATAAGGCTAGAACTACAGAAAAACAGCCTTACGAGTTTGAAACATTTTTTTTTTTTTTCAGTAACATTAAAACAAAGTGTTGGTTACAAAGTTTATTTGGTGAATTTTTCGAAGAGGTTACTAATGCCATTTAGTATTTTTATTAACATAGTTAGGGAAAATGAGGAATTTTTGAATTTTATTTGAATAACATTCCCCCCCCCCCCCAATGCTTAGTTATTCATGAAAAATGTCTTAGAATGCCTTAGTTTACCTAAATATGTCAACAAACATACTAAATGTCATTACTGACTTCCTCAGAAAATGACCGTTTATTTTAATACATTCCCAGACCTAACAATTAATATCAATTAGAATTAAAATTTTGAAAGGTCATTAGATTTGGAGTATATTAGCTACTAGGCAAATAGTAATTAAACTTCGCGGAGCAGGCTTTAATTAATCCTAATAACCTGGGCCTTACATTTCGCAACTTTTATCAGGTAGGGATAGTATTACTTGTTTAAAAATTGCACACAGGCCGAAGTTATAGGAGATGCTGTTGTTATTCGATGTCTGTGGTTTGAGATCTTTGTATTTTTAAAATGTGGTAATGCGATTGTCCATCACCGATTGTGACGCCCTACGATGGCCATCGCCGATGGTTATTTCATCGTAAGTCATCGCAGATGAAAATTGGCGATTTTTCATTCCAATGGCGATTGAGCGATGGTATTGCATTCTCCATCGTATGTACGATGGCGATGGCCATCGTACCATCGATTGTGCCATCGTAACATCGTACCATAATCGGAGAGTGCGAGCTCGATTGTCTTCGTCACGTTATTCGAGACAGAGGTAAATATTTTCTACACTTTCTATCTATAGGTCATCAAGTTCGTACTACTACTATCGATCGCATTACGTTTATTGAAGCGCTGCAAGCACTTTAAAACGATGTTCACTGCGGGTTATGTTAATGTTCTTATACCCTGGTTACCGCAACCACAGCAATTGACGACATAGTAAATCGATTGAAGACATTCTTTCCAGCACTTCTCACACCGGTAAAAAAGCCAGAGTCGTCGGCTTCGTGTGATGCCATATACTATTTTTTTACATGGGGCTGATTGTTATTTTTTTCTTGTTTTCCATTATTATTATTATACTCTGTGTAATTCCAGTCTGGCCGATCTTTGCGTTGTACAATTATTATTTAGGCCAGTTCAAGCGACACTGAAGGTGAGCGCAGTCAAGTGTACGTTATAGTGCAGTATAGAGTTAAAATTTCATGAGTACTGAGCAGCAGATGAACTACCCTAACTATAGGACCTTCACTAAATGTTACTAAAGTGCAAAACAGGGAGATAAAAATCTGACGAATATGTGAAAACACCCAACAAAGACATATATAGTCATATAGATGTATGGATATACCTAATATATAAAATTCTCACATAATTATAAATTTTTTTTATTGATGGAAGTCCTCACCCATCAAGATTTAAAGTTACCTTTCTGTTATTTGAAATATTGAATTGCAAGCAGATTTAAGCCTGTTAGCTACCAGGTGAGGGGAGATGATCGTGCCTTAACCTCCATCGGCCAGTATAATTACATAGGTAATCGTCCTGCGGTACTTTCTTTACATTCTGCTGCAAGAAATGGATAACTTACTCTCAAGAACTAAATATATAAGTACCAAACATAGGAAATGTTTCTTACAATGTTCACCTTCTGCGTCTGGACCGAAGTTCAGATGACATACTTCACGTCACCTCACGAGCGTGGAGTGCATGGCGAAGCTTGGTTTTTACATTGGGTCGCAGCTAGCAACCAAAGAGAGAGCCAGTAGAGAGTTCTCTACACACTACAAGTGACCGCTGACCGCTGGTCTATCTGGCATTTTTTTAAATGAATATAACTGTTAGACCTGAAAATTAGGTTCTAGGTGGACCCCTGGAATATATATATATATAAGTTTCTCTGTCTTACTGGACCCGCGGAGTTCCTTTGGCTGCAAACCAGGTTCTCAAAGATATATACTTTGAAATTTCTGGCACGATTAAAAAACCTGGCCTGTGGCCGAGAAATTACCGACACCCGCCGTATCTTCGATACGCCAACTTCCCAAAGTCAACAACAAATCTCGAATTTTCTCCTATCTATTACTGATGAAGAGCGCGACACAAATGGTAGGTAGGTAGGTAGGTACTAGCGTATTAATATATAGACTAGCTGGACCCGTAAAAATATTCACGGTTTACTAACTTTATTTTGAGTCTTTGGAAATTTCTTGATGCCGGTATGCTTGTTATTGAATTTTAATGTAATTAGTTGCAAATCTAATTTTATCGTGTTTATTAGTGC
>LQNS02000210.1:6665200-6718649 GCA_001587735.2 Parhyale hawaiensis
GTACAATATATCCCATAAGCGATAGATACGCTTTTAGTAGGATACGTTCTCAGTTTTAGTGGTAGATACGTTTAAGTTTTAAGGTACAATTGTATTTCTTGAGAACAATAAAGGTGAAAGGTGAAGGCATAGAGAAAAGTGAGGCAGACAAACAAACAAACGGATAGGCGGATCTTCACCTAAAGCTAATCATCTGTTCCTCCTAACGTACTGAACAATCCCTGTAAATTTCATCGAAATCTGTCCATAACTTGTTGAGTTATTTTGGTGACAGACAGACAGAAAGACAGACAGAGAGACAAACAGGCAGATATACAAGCCCGTCAAAAACATAACCTCCGTGGTGGAGGTACTTAGGTGTCATTTTGTAAAAGTACTGTACGCACTCCCTGCACGTTCTTTAATATAATTTTAACGGTAAATAGTTACCTCCGCCAAAGAGGTTATGTTTTCGTCGTGTTTGTCTGCCTCTTTGTCTGTCTTTCTGTCACAAAGATAACTCAAAAAGTTATGAACAGATTTGGATGAAATTGACAGGGATTGTTAGGTGTGTTAGGAGGAACAGATAAATAACTTTTGATGAAGATATGTATATCCGTTTGTATATTTGTCTGCCTCACTTTTCTCTATGCCATAACTAAAAAAGTTAGGGACGGATTTTTATGAAGTTGACATGAGTTGTTAGGTATGTAACAAAGAGTAAATGATCAAAATTTTGATGATCTGTTTGTTTGTTCATTCGTTCGAATGTTTGTTGCTGTGTTTGATTTTATGTTTGTATGATTGTTAGCGTAATAGCTCAAAAAGTTTTGAGTAAATCCTTATGAAACTCACAGGAATTGTTGGTAATGTTAAACGACATCAATGATAAAATTTTGGTGCAGATCGGTTGATTTTTTTCTATGTTTGAATTGTGTTTGTTGTAATATTTGTTACGCAATAACTCAAAAAGTTTTAAATGGATCTTTATGAAATTTGCAAATGTTGTTAGTAATGTTAAAAGATATAAATAGTTAAATATTTGTGCAGATCGGCTGACTCGTTTGCATCTTTGACTTACGTTTATCACAATGTTTGTTAGCAACATAACTCAAACAGTTTAACTCAAACAGTTATGAGAGGATCTTTAAAAAACGGAAACTGTTTATACCATTAAAAGGCACAAATGATTAGATTTTGGTGTTGATACAAAAGAAAATCATGGTTTCAGAGCCAATTTGAATTTTTCGTTACCGATGCCTTACTTGGCGGAGGTATGCGCACTCAGAGTGCTCTAGTTCTTCAATGAAATCCTTTTGATGAGAACTATAACTGCTAAGTTGAATATCAGCGAGGGTTAGAAGTGGGCACTCAGTAATGAAGAGTCGCACTTGCTATAAAATGTGAATTAGAGGCAGTAAAAGGCGGCATCAAATAAGCACGACTGTAGAAGCGCAGCTGAGGCTGAGAATAATGCTGAATATTGATGCAATAATTCGCAGTAACTTACGAATAGCACAAAACAACGAACTTGGCGGCTCAAAAAAAAAAAAAACTAAATTCCTACCCTACAATGCCTTACTCACACGTACTGCGACGCTGGTGTGGGTCTACCATGACGCCGATTTTCACTAGGAAGTTTTTGTATGTTGTTTTATAGACATAAATCCGAGCAAAACAAAAATGAATAGCGCATGAAACCTCCAATTTGCTCGCAGAAATATCTATTTTGCAGCTGATATTTGAATTCTCGCAACACTGCCATATTTGGGCCGGCGTAATTATGCTTCTTATATATCATTGGTGTGTATTTTACCTCATAACCCCCTAAGCCAGCTTGTTAAAAATAAACTGAAAAGAGTATAAAACTAATAATAATCCGAGGCCAAACCTCCGGCCCGCTCCCAGCCATTGCCGTTAATATAAATAATACAAATCAACTCCGCAAAAAAATAACGTGAGCAGATGTCGGTTATAAGTTCATTCATGAACATAAGAGATATTGTCTTCATATACGGTATCTTTACCACGCGCAGTGCGATGAATTATTGCCCGAATTTGAAGCTTTTTGATACAATAATGATAATGACACAGAACGGCCTACATGCGCGCCACAGAAATGCTGAGCGCTGGCGCCAGGTGAACGTCTAATTCCGAGGCCACGCTATAAAATCGCACACTCATCCTGCGAGTGAACGTTCAACACGTACAATGTCCTACATTGTTCCACTTGAGGACTATTCATGAGTATCTTTGTTACCAACTTTCACTATGTATTGGGACGATGCGTGAGCTAGACATCCGTTCATAGAGTGAACTTGCAGTTCCGTACGTAGTGCAGCTCAGGCACAGCTAAGCATGTGCACCAGCAAAATGTGCTGTGCGTGCTGAAAACGTTCCCGATGTATTAGGATGCCTTCAAATATGCTTAGCTCCCGGCCGAGAGCCAATCTTGTTTCGACCTCAAATGGCATCTATAATGTAAGAAATAGAGGAGTTCACGTCTTGTCCGCGATCCGCAATCGATCAAATGCTCCCTGACTTTTGATGAGATGAACGAAATCGTTGATATATTTAGGCTTGCGAACTTCAAGAAGGTAATACGTGGGCCTCATTATAGTTTTGCTAGGAATTTGAAAAAAAAAAAAATCGGAGAGAGCGGAGAATGTTTTTGATGATCGCATGAATTACCTTGAGATTCTTAGGTTTCGAACGATGTAATCTCAAAGTCTCTAAGGAAGTCAAAGAGATAAATTCCAGACAAAAATACTTTCTAAATTCTGTCGATCAGACAAAAAAGCGCCAAGGCAAAAATTTTAGATTGTTATTTTTTGCATAGTTAGGATCTATGGGATGAAATACTCCATTTCTTATCTCAGTTACGCTGTACTGTGGTTGTAAGAGGTGCTATTCAATATAAAAGAAAACACCAACTCGCTGTTGACTTACTTTATCAGTGATAAAAAACTCCAAGTTGAGCTTCTGGAGTACAAAAACGCCAACTCTTCAGTAAAGTGCTATAAAAAACGCCAGTTTGACATGGCCCTTTTTTAACTTGAAAATAATTCGGTATAGACGGCTCCAAGTACCAGTTAGCGTTTTTTCATACCCGCTTATCTTACTGTGACGTTTTCTATTACACAGATTCTAATGCTTAATGTGACTTGTGTGCTAAACTGACGCCGGAAGAACTTAGCGAACATACCAAGTTATTTACAGCAGCACTTGAAGAAATGAAAACAAGATCAACAAATTCTAGGAAAGCGCATCGCTACATTTGATCTACAGAAAGTACTGCCATGCTCCTTGTTTCTACACAAAGATTTTTTCTACAAGCGTACGCTTTCAATGCATAACTTGACAATTTGTACTGATGGTAAAAATCCCGAATGTTATACCTGGCATGAAGCAGGCGGAAAGCGAGGTTCTAACGCCATCGCATCTTGCTTGGCTACTCATATTGCGAAATTGCCAGTGACGTTAAACACCTCGTCGTGTAGAGTGACTCACATTCTGGCCAAAACAGAAATAAGTACACAGCTGCTTCTACGCTGCTTGCACTTGAAAAGCATCCCAATATTAAACTCATCGACATGAAGTTCCTGGTACCAGGTCATACCTACATGAATGTCGATGGCGTCCATGGGCGCATTGAGAGGACCAAAACAAAAAATCTATCAACTCATGTTTCAGCAGACTGGAAGTGCTTTCAGCTCGAAACAAAACTCCATGTTTTTGAAATGAATACATTCGATTTCAAGGACTATTCAACACTGTTTCAGAGACGCCGAAGGACTCTTGTTGCAATAAATCATCAGTGAAAATGGAATGGCTTCGAATTCGTTGGCTACGATTCATGAAAAGTGAAGACAGAGAGCACAAAGTGTTTTTTAGGTAGCCTACCCATTTTCAGAGTCTGAGGAGTTCAAAATTGCTAATTGGACTCGGAAACCATTTAGGCCTCTTGTTAGTCAGAGTCTCCCAGAAGCCTACAAAGGAGGTGTTCCCATTTCAGCAGCAAAAAAAAAGAGATATTATATCTCTCCTGCGATACATTCGGTATGCAACTCATTAGGCGTTTTATGAAGGCCTTACAACATTACTTCAAATGACCTCAATGCTGATGACGGTGAAGATTATGCGACAGCAGACGAGTCGTTCCATTAAATTCGTACTCCTTTGTTAACTGTTTCATTATTACCTCTGCCAAGGAGGTTATGTTTTCGTCGTGTTTGTCTCTCTGTCTGTCACGAAGATGACTCAAAAAGTTGTGAACCGATTTGGACAAAATTTACAGGGATTGTTTGGAATGTTTAGAGCAACAGATGATTAACTTTTGGTGAAGATATTTTCATCCGTTTGTTTCTTTGCCTCATTATCCTTAATGCCATATCTCAAAAAGTTATGGATGGATTTTGATGAAATCAACATGAGTTGTTAGGTATATAACAAAGAGTAAATGACCAAATTTTGGTAATGATCCGTTTGTTCGTTCGTTTGTCACTGTTTTTAATTTTATGCCAGTTAGCACAATAACTCAAAGAATGATAAATGGTTCTTTATGAAATTTATAAAGGCTGTTAGTGATGTTAAAAGACATGAATGATCAAATTTTTGTGCAGATCTGTTTGTTCGTTTGCATGTTTAACTCATGTTTGTCATAACGTTTGTCAGCAGTATAACTCAGAAAGTTATGAACGGATCTGCAAGAAAATTGCACAAGCTGTTACTATCAAAAGGCACAAATGATAAGATTTTGGAGTTTATAAGTTATGCAAAGAAAGTTATTGTTTCAGAGCTAATTTGAACTTTTTGCTACCGTTGCCTCGCTTGGCGGAGGTATGCGCCCTCAGAGTGCTCTAGTTGTGTCATATTTTCATATATTGTTTTTACTTAGCTCATGGAATAAAGTTTGAATTTGTTTCCTTAATTTCTTGTTGTTACTTAGCGGAAAACCATCAATGTTGTAAATAATATTGTTTTAGTTTGATTCATTCTTGAATAAATGATGATCAAAAGCAAAGTTCACTTTCATTTTCATTAATATTTTGGCATAGAAAAATTTTAAGGTCAAATTTGAATATTAAATCTAAACACTAGTGACATTCACTGCTATCTCGTCACATTCTAGTGCATTGCATATTTATATATTCTGGTTTATTTAAGTTTTGATAGAATTAAACAACACACAGGAGGATTACTAATCTTCAAAATAACTTTATGTACAATCTATGACAGCTTAGAGTCGTAGATATAGTCTTTTTGAGTCATATTGCATTCGAAATAAAAAGTCATCTAATACGTTGGCATTTATTCATATTGGAGTTTCCTAATTGGAGCTTTTTAAATAGGATAAAAAAACGCCAAATCATATTAATTATAAAAGAACGAGAACCAAAATTCTATTAGATTGAAATTAATCAGAATGATAGCTTATGACAAGATGCATCATTTCCAATAAACACATTTCTAAATTGACCAATAGGTCGTGAATAAATAGTGGAAACAGAAAAATCGCTTTACTGAAAAATTTAGTAAAATGGACTTGGCGCTTTTCTTGTCTGATCGACAGAATTATAGGGTTCCCTTATTACAGCGAGCGATTTGAACGGAGGCAGTTTTATAGCAAGTGTCGTTTCATTGTGATTTACCACAACATATGTAGGTGATGGGCATGAAATTGAAAGAAAGACAGTTTTAACAGACCTTGGCCTGAGAAAAAATGCTACTTTTGAAGAATATATGGCTAGAATTATCGCTTTGGCAAATAAGTGAGGTGGATGGGTTTTACGAATTCTCTCATCCCGCGAAGTACATATATATCTATATATATATAGAGGTGATACTCACTCTAGGAAAGCAATTAATTTTGTCGAGAATAGAGAACTGTTCTCCACGTTGGACACCGAGTACGAGAAAAAAGCTAGAACAACTTGAGGCTTGTAATAAAAAAGATCGTTCACTGAATCGACGTCCTTCACGACGAGAGCTAGGAATGAAATCGAAACAAAGCAAATTTTGTTGGAAATTAGAGTGGGACAGAAGCACATACGAAACAAGTTAAGTCATGATTGTGTTCTAAGGGCAGCCGTGAGCGATAGTGGAAGATGCCATGAATCAGTAATATGAGCTTAATTAACAATAATTTACAGAATTCGTCTGCATAAAGTTATTCCTATATAGCGTGAAATCATGATACATTTGGAAGCCCGTTAGATTGCTTGCTGTCCCATGCACTGCAAAGCGCTCGTTTGCGGCCCACAAGGCTTTTACTATCAGTTCATTTTGTGCAGATTTCTTGCAGTCTAATGTGATGTAAATATCAGTTTTATATCAGTATATAACATAAAGTATCAATCAATATGCACTCACGATCCCTGCCCTTCCTTGTAGCCGATACCTGCCGAAGTGGCCCACCACGTTGCGGCGGTTGGTTAGCTCAAACCAAACCATTGGATCCAAATCTACAAAGCCTCAGCAGCATCATGCACGTATGTAGCAGCTGGTGTTCACCGTTGAGTGTGTGTTGACAATCAATTGCTCGATCGAGCCGTGGTTCCATTTCTATGCGATGTTCCGAGCAAATCACAGAAGCGCCTCGGACAGGTTACGAGACTGATTGGACCAGTTCCCTGGCGCCGCAGACACATTGTTCGGTCGTTAGCAGAAGTTTTTCTTGCCGATATTCGACGTTCTCTGTGACAGGAGCTTCTGCTATAGGTTGTTCTCTCATGCTTCGGTAGCTAAGTTCTAAAGCATGTCTGTAAGTAATTTCTCATGCAACTAGAACACTATACTATTTCAAATGTACTTTAAGTAGTGCGTGTATGTATAGGCCTACAATATTTTAAGTTGTGCATTAGTAACAAACAATAATATATTTTAACAGAACAAAATCACTTCCCTCTAACTGGCTTTCCCTTATTCAGACGTGCTGATGACACAGCTTAATTCGAAGGATTAGGCGTTGTTTATAATCATACACCAGAGTGGGTTGTAATCGTAGGGCGGTTGTGGCCACCACCGCTTTGCTGACAGCTACACGAGAGCACCTTGTGTGGACACGAGCTGTCACTTCCAACATAGACAATAACAAAGATATTTATTACGTGTTTGTTAATCGTCATCGATTCTAAATGATCTGTAACGATTTTAACCATCTGCACCGAATTTATTATACTTCGTGACCTGAGAAAAAACATTATAAAATGGGACTCCAGAAGCTGCATACATATTGTTCCAATTTCAAGTGCTTCAAGCAAACACTGTCTTCAGATAAAGCGAAGATGTGTCTTCAGATAAAGGGATAAAGATCCCACTTTCACCATCTTCTGGAACCTGGTCATTAATCTCCATAGCAACGTAACTTGATCATGAAACCTGCAACCTGGCATATTTTTCGCCTTTTTCCTTCAGATGCGGACACGAAATATAGGAATAAACTAAAGCACTCTGACAGCGCATACCTCCGCCAAGCGAGGCTAAGTAGCAAAAATTTAAATTGGCTCTGAAACCTTAATTTTCTTTGTATAAACTCCAAAATCTAATCATATGAGACTTTTGGTAATAATAACAGCTTGTGCAATTTTCTTGAAGATCCGTTCATAACTTTTTGAGTTATACTGCTAACAAATGGTATGACAAACATGAGAATTTTGTAGAATTGTCACAGGTTTCTTCAGTATTAGATAGTAAAAAATTAGGGTGATACGAGTCTGAGAGATATCACTGAAGAACAACACTTTTGCTGCGTGGAATTTTCACGGGTTCCTGCTAGTATTTACTTTAAGCTTTGTAGCCGAATTTACGATTATTGCATAGATTTGTTTCTTTCGAACTTAAAACGGCCGTCGTTAATGTTGGTCTCGTAACGGTTCTTTCGAATGCCGTAGCCCCAATGGGTCATATAACGATCACCATACCCCTATGGTAACCCTGAGATTGTGCTCACAACGGGGCCATGGCTTATCTTCTATAGGTCATTAATGTCGTGATAGCTGGAGATTGTACAAAGACAAGCGGCAGGCGTTAATTAATTTTATTTATCTTCGTGCACATAGTCGCCTAGCATAAAATATATCCCATAATTAATAAGCTTGCTAGCAGTATTTCAATAGTACGAATAATTAATGGAGTATATACAGTTTAGCTGTTAAAGCAGTTAGTGGAATATGCATATGCTGGAATATAATTCTCTATCAATCACTACATCTATAGGACTTCAGTTATATATGCAAATCGCCTAGTGGGCAGGTTTCCTCAATTGTGAATCTTGTAACTTAACTCAGCAGAGACCAAATTAGCCAGGGTCTAAGGACATTTACTGGTAATCAAGGAAAGATAAGAATTTTTCCTGCTTCCATAAATTAGAATCTGGTATCATACGATGACGTCACAGGTGCCATTCAGAATATAAGAACAATAACCCAGACATGCGTTTACTGGTATTTTCAAGCAATAGCGACATTAATATCAATTTAAAATATTCTTTAATGATATTATGCCGTAATGTAGAGCCGGAGAAAAACTGATGAAAATGTTTGCCGTTGTCTCATTATTACGAGGACGTGATCGTCGTAACTCGCATCGACTGCATGGATAATTAAAATTAGACAGCAGGCAATAGTCGAACCAATAAGCTCAATCCCAAGGAGTAACCGAAACTAACACCGCGGCCCTCTATGAGCTATTGCCGTTATATCAGATAATGTAGGCATCCGAGGATAGAGGAAAAACAAAGAAAAAAAACTATGCCAAGCCTAGAAGGTGATCGCGCCAAAGCAATGCATTGTAGCAGACTATTGGGGATTCAGACTTAATTTTTTAATTGGGGCATAATAGATGATGGTATAGGGTGCGTCTGAAGCTCCGACCGGTAGGAGTGTGACTCCTGGAGGAGAATTTTGTAGCTGTGGAGGGCGTTGCTCACAATGTGGCTTCAACGCAGCTCTATAAGAGAGACGTTAAGTATCACTTGTGAAGGAACCGCCAAAACCTCAAGCATAAAGATCGAAGAATTACTCTCAGCCAGCAGTTTTTCCCGTATTTCACAGTCAACGTTGGGAATAGACTCCCCTCTGAAGTGGTCGGTGGAGAGTCAATCATTGCGTTTAAAAATTGCCTTGACAAACATTAGGAGCAAATTCTGCTCAGTTACGAGCTCCTCCTTTAGTAGTACCAAGTTCTCAACGGCCAAAGTTTCTAAACCACCGTAGTCCATTATATTTCATTCCACAAGTAACTTAACGCATCCGAGCAGCCCGTATCTACAACAATTGTTATTTGCACTTTCACGATTCACTCCGTGTCTGAGTTTTTTCTCTTTTTCTGCCTCTGAAGTTTCCATGATTCTGAATCAATGGCAATAACTCATAGATGGTCGGAGCGTAAATCCCCCGAGTGCACTCTGGGAATGGGCCATCTGATCCTTCTACTGCCAGCTACCTTTTCTATTGAATATTTTTCAAGACGGTTTTTAAACGCGTTGACTGTCTCTGCACCGACAACTTCGGAAGGCAGTCCATGGCGGTTTCTAAAAACGTTCATTGTGTCGTGTTAGCAGCAGTACCAAATCTGTTTTTCTGTTTTCGCCTGTTTTACGCTTTATACGCCTTCTAGACTCCATTGGAGTAGGCAAAGGCAATGTTATTTCGGGCTAGCTATCTCATACATAATTTGATTTGTGAATTACTGGCCCGTATCAGAATGGTGAGTACAGCCAATCGCTTATTATTTCTGTACAATTATTAGCTCCTAATACTGTGTGGGGATACAAAAGCTTATGGGAGCGTGTATTTCTAGCTTTGTTTTGAAAATTAACTTATGTAGAATCTCTAATCGAACGCTGTGTAGCATCACTTGGTACCGCTGACGTCACAGCTCACCCCCGCCCATGCTCTACCAACAATTCTGCAAACTCCTATCTGACGGCTCTCTTGTTGTTCTTATATCCTGCACTTGAATTAGTAGAATATGTACAGTGGGGCTGATACTCGTCTAGTTATATCTCAGACTCTAAAATGAAGGCCAAGTTTTAATTTGGTTTAATTTATGTAATTCCTTTATTGTTACAACTTTAAGGATATTCTTGGGCTAGAAGACGAAGTCGAATGCCGAAAAATAATCAGTGCACTGTCTTTTATGACAAAAGCGTAGCACAGACAGAAAGTCAAGACCCCCTATCCCTAAACGGAACCGTGCTTAGCCTCAAACAGACAACGAGGCCACACGCGGTACTGTTGCCTAGATAATCTTGCCTGCAGTTCACCACAATTCGCTGTTATAAAGAAACTTCCTTGTAGATGATTTTGCCACCCACCGGATGATACTCAACAACACGGGAAGGATAGGCGCCAGCGATCTGGTGCTTTATATCGAACTAGAGGGCCCGCGCTGTTATAAAATGACAGCGAAGAATTTGTGATGACCTTCTTCATTGATCATACTTTCGTCATTACAACTGCTAACCTAAGCACCCTGAAAAGAGCGTTTAAGCTTCACAGCCGCTCCGTATCGAAACTTTTTTCTCAGAAATGGAGAAAATAGATGGCTCATAATTCTACTTGAGGCTCTATCTGTACGCCCACTCGTACGTGTGTCTGCACGTTACGCTTTCAGCAGTAGCTTGGAGAAAAGTTGCACTTGAATAAGAAACCGTGATTTCAGTCGCTCTTCTCTGTAGTTAAGATGCGAGCCAATTTTTCTCAAGGGGCGCCTGCTCATTTTTGAAACTCAAATTTCAGTACTGTTTGTTTGAAAATAAATTTCTGATGCTAAATGAATTGTATTCGCAATTTTCCTTTGTTATATCTTCTAATCTGCAGAAACACTTTAGTTGTCTCGTCCATTCGTATGAATACAGCACTTTGATCATCAAGTAAGCAGCACTGAGTAGGTCCACATTATCAGAGTAATTTAGCTCTGCACTTTTCGATATGACGATGATTTATTTTTCTTCTTAGCGTGGTAGATGAAAGGCAATATCTTTGATAAATTATTTGATCCTGCCGGGCATAAGCTATATCGCATGTTCTTAGTTGATATTGTTCTCAGTAGTTTCAGATGCGAAGTCTTGGCTGGAGTTTTTATTCATTGTTGTGCATAATCCATTTCGTTAATGCTTCCTTAAGATGAATCTTCTCGTAGCAGTTGGAACTTTACGCCGAGCAGATGCCTTTTTATAGTCAACTAGTGCACCAAACGCAACCCTCTTGTTGAATAAGTCATGAAAATATGTATTTGAAAACATCTTACCATCCTATCGAAAAAGTTCACAATACTTCAAAATTCACAAAGTCCACGAAGTTGACCAAGTTCACCAAAACCACAAAGTCCACCAAGTCCACAAAGTTCACCAAGTCCACGAAGTTCACCAAATCCACATTGTCCGCCATTGCAAGTGCGCAAAAGCAACCCATTCACAAAGGCCCCTGACCAGGCCTTCACTAATAACCCGGGAATTCCCGGGTTCGTGTCCTGGATACGGTTTGGCAAAAAGAAAGGTTGGGTGCCTTGAATTTTTTTCTTTAGTATTAGATAGGGGAAAATAAGGCTTCGAACAGACGGACGGACGGACTGAGAGACAGACAGACGGCTCCGTCCGTCTGTCCGTCCGAAGCCTTATTTTCTCCTACTTAATATCGAAGAAAAAGGTTCCAAGACACCCAACTTTTCCTTTTTTGCCAAACCGTATCCAGGATACGAGCCCGGGAATTCCCGGGTTATTGGTGAAGGCCTGGTCACGGGCCTTTTTGAACTTGGTTGCTTTTGTGCACTTGGTGAATTTCGTGGACTTTGTGGACATGGTGAAATTTGGAGTATTGTGATTTTTTTCGACAGGATGTTAAGGTATTTTCAAATACCAACAAAAGGGTTGCGTTTGGTGCACTAGTTCAATATAAAAAGGCATTTGCTCAGCGTGAAGATTCAACTACTTTGATACCATTCAACAATGAAAGCGGGGATCCAGAGGCTAAAGATCCAGAGACTGGGGATACAGAGCCCAGGATCCTGAGGCCGGAGATCCAGAGCTATATAAGTCACCGGTACTCCAAGCGTAAAATTGTATGGTATCATTACTTGTTTTTCAGTACATGAATTTTCTCCTATTTAACTCTTATCTGCGTGACGGAGAGACGGACCAACATTGGAGCAATCAGGCGACCAACAACTGTGTTTTATTATGTAGTGGATTCCGAAATCAGGTGTGTCAGTTAGTGGGTAGGGAGGGAGAATTATCCCTCCAGCTCGTCAGGTGTGTATTTAGTTTGCCAGTTCTCCTTTTTCGATCAAACAGGGGCAATAAAAAAGCTGCTGTTTCATAGAACTATAAAATAAATTATTGATGTTGAAAAATTAGCTAGATAAAAGAACATTTTAATTGAAGACTCGATGCAATAAAAGTCTCGTTGCAGCAATACACAGTAGGGGAAAGTTCAAATCAGACCCTTATGGTCATAAAACCTATTGTCAGCTCAAGTAAAAAAAATAATAGTTGCAGCCCTGCCGCAGTATCACTGGCACGGAGTTTCATCCCCTTGACCACTTTGAGGTCCGCCTGAGTTCCACAACCCTACAAGGAGGGAAGGAAACATATTCTAAGTTTTTTTTGTACGCTCGCGGCTACAGAAATAAGCAAAATCGTTAACACAGTATTACCTCTTTATAATACGCTTATTAACGGTAACTATTGCCATGGTTGTAAAGGATTTAATTGCGCAGTTATACACAGTGGACACTTACATGTTTACGCAGAGCCGCCAACAAACAAGAAAGACATATATAGAGTCCCTGCAGCTGCGAAGGCCGTGTGCTATGAGAAAACGTCGCTTAGCGTAAGAGACGCGTATTGCGTAAGAGGTAAAAACATGACATTTCAATAAAAATCGCTGTATGTTACTCCCTTACAAGGCAAACCTCCAGGCCCCAGTGTCTTCATTTTGCCAGACTGAGCGAAGTTTGGAAAGAAAATTATTATGTGACCTCGCCCATGCCTCACGGATATTTTCTATTTGATTAGAGAGTAGATTACGGTCATAAATTTATTTATGGTTAATTCTAAGATGCCTCCAATTCGCCGCGGCCTGAAACTGAAGCTAAATTAGGTAATATTAAAGAAGACGTCACAGCGACAGATGTAAATTGCATGCACTGACGTTAATTGAATTCAAATCAGATTTTTAAGTAAAGGCGCTTTGAAAACAGCAATTTTAAAGGAGATATACCTGAAGCTAAATCAGGAAAGTAGTCCTCATGTGATAGGTCTTTCAGATAAATTCGAATAAATTTTAAATGGAGGCAGCACCGATTACACTCTAAATTTGGCAACACTAACCTATGCCACTTACGCTCAGTTATACCTACCTATTATCATGAGTAAGGATTTCACACTGTTGATGCAAACACTATGTAGTGGAGCAGTCCAGACGTTCAGCAATCGTGAATTCTTCGTACGGGGGCACAGTTCTGCTTGGACTTCAAAAACACTCACGTATCCTAGGCAGACAGTTCGCCATGGCATGTTTGTAATCGAACTGATAAAACTAGCCAAGAAGAGCTACCCACAGACCAAGGAAATACGCAACTCGCAAAGTCTGCTTTTTGGCTGGTCTCTAAAGAAGTGTCGAAGTCAGACCAACCGTTCTAATATCAACATTGTGAACCCATTGTGTTCTTAATAAAAAGCTAATTAATTAATTAATTGGCTAAGAAAGTACAGTTCACCGGGCAGTGCAAGACCTTCGTATATCCTCTTATGTCCAAGGATGAAAGCATCTCCTAATTGACATGGAGAAAATAGTTCATTTACAGTGGTTCAAGAAGCTTTTGAACTGGTTCAAACAAACAGGAAAATCCAATTTTTCCTCATAAAAAAAATTACTTTGGACAGAACTGATTACAGACGTAACAATAATTTTATTCCTCTTCTAAAACTGAAGCTTATCCTACAATAACTGCAACAAAACCAGCTAGCATGATGATCGTGTGTGTTATTTCAAGTGAAGGTAATATCTTTACTCATTTCATCGCCATACACTAAAAAGTGAAAGCCGAATCCTGCTGCAACGTCTTGGAAATGGAAATCATTCCATGAATGAAAATCAACGCTCAAAATAAGAAGTTTATTTTCATACAGGAAGCTGTTCCCGTCCATACGGCGCGATAAACTGTTGAATCGACATCCAATTTAAAAAGAAAGACTTTTGGCTCTACAGCTCCACAGATATAAGTCCCTTAGATTATTTGTCTGGTGGCGAATTAAGCCAGGGTATGTGCTAATTCCCACAGCCGTGCTACAGCCCTCAAAAAGGATATCGGAGAGGCCTTGAAGTCATTGAAAAACAGAAGTTTCTGGCGTTGGTTCCGAATTCGAATGGGTGTAGAAGCCGCTTTTATAAATTTAAGGTCATCGTACTGAATAAAACTTCTATTCTTAAAATTTCATGAATAAACTGTAAAAGACTCAAGGTCCTGTGAGATTTTTTCCTCGAGTTATTAGCGTGTAAGCATAAGATAAAAATTTGTTTGGATTTATCTGTAAGACTCTGTATTAAACACTTGCAAAGTTCTTCCATTAGATCCCACAGAGAATTATGTAAATATTTAATACACGATGATGATAATAGTATTTTTTAGGTTTCAGCAACTCCATTTTAGAACGAATTATGTTTAACTGTGATGAGTCATATACACCTAACAGATTACGCTCTTGAGTGACAAATTTTTCTAGGCCCCAGGTCATCAAAATTTTGTTGAGACACAATGTGCGCATCTTCCTTTTCTAACTACAGAAGTAGATCGTTAAAGAGGAACTTTAAAAGACGCACCGAGTTTAAATGTGAACAAAATAACTGAGTAGCTAAAATCTACTCCCGAAGCCCTAGCAAAACTCTTGACTGCGCTTGACAACTTTAGCTTCTATGGCGGCCACGAATTCGGTCGAGCAGAACATAACACGAGTCGATAACCAATTTACTGTCATAACTGCTCTAATTTTTCAGATATTTTAATTCATACATTACTTCGAATCATATCAAATTCGAAGCTGTATAATAAGTTCATTTTTAAGATGTATACCAAAACTCTTTTTATATTTAGAACCCTGACGCGAGATAGTCCTGAACTTCCAAGCCGTACGTAGACAAAGTAAATTTTAATGACATGTCTCAAAAATTATCCGCGGTGATTTATAGGCCTACATATATAAAATACTCAAGTCCACTACTACTTTTCATGCTTTTTCATCTAGTATCAAGCTCAGCGTGCCTCACTAATGGAAGAAACAGGAGAGCTCATGCTTTTATTGTGCTTCTCAAACGATCAGAAGCTCTCGTTCTTTTGATGAGATGAACGAAACTGCCGGAATTTGTAGACCGGCAAATTATGAAAAGCAGTACGAGCGCCTTGATTAAACTTTTGCTTTCTATTCCTCACGAAATCATTAACTTTGAGCGAGAGGAGAAAGTTTTCGCTCATCAGAGACTTTTTCTCGTGATTTTTAATCTTCCATAACATCATCTCAACGGCAATCACCAAGATGTGCCTGTTGAAAAGTCTGTGCGAAATTCTAGTGTTTACGAATTATAATATTCCTTCAGAAGTGGAATCTTTTTTATTGTATTTTAGAGTAAAACCAGATGACGTGTCTTTGAAATGACATTATAGGATTATTTATGAAACCAGTCATGTCATTTCTGCAAAGTTTCTTTTCTTATTTCAGTGCCTTACACAGTCAATGATATGATGGTCATATCCGGGTGACTGAATAAACAAATTGTTGAGTGAATATCGATAGGATGAGGTGGACAAAGACTCCCCCATCCCAAAGAGCTCACTGTCATCCAAAGGAAGAGAGAAAGGACAGCTGGGACAGCTTATATATCATGCAAAACCAGGAGCCTATCGATGGATATAGCAAACTGGGAAAGAAAAGAGAAGCAGCACCAAAGAAAGTTTGACAGGAGGAGTACGAACAGAAAGAATGGAGCCATTGGGGATAAAATGGAAAGCGTAACGGTGGGTGTATGTGGTAGATATAACAACAATAACATCTAGGGTGAATGAATAATTAGTCAGTGAATTGAATGAAGTAATGTCATAATACCATATAGAACTCAATTGATAATCAGCTCGCTTTTGTTACACTTACCGTGATATAAAGAAGACGTTCAAATTCCTGTACTGTAGACAAATGGATATTGTAGCCTGGCAGAGTCAGAGTGAAACACAAATCACCATCTACCAGAGCAACATGTAGCTGGTATTTTGTGCACCGATGCCACCGTTCCCCGACAACGAGTGCGTTTACAAGCAATTGCCGATGCCAAACTTCCATTTCTATGCGACGTTGTGAGCAAATCACAGAAGCGCCTCCGACAGTTTACGAGACGGATTGGACCAGTTCCCCGATGCCGCAGATTTATTGTCCGGTCGTTAGCTGAAGTTTTTCTCGCCGATGTTCGACGCTTATTTGCTCAACTGTTAGTGCCCGCTAATCCTATCAATCTCCATTAAACCGACATGGGAGGCTGATGTTCTTGTAGACTATCTGAAGTAACTTCTTAAGTGGTCAAAATCGGTCAAGGTCAGCAATTATATTTACCTCCACCAAGGAGGTTCTGTTTTCGTCTGGTCTGTCTGTATGTGTCTGTTTGACTGTTTGTTTGTCTGTGTGTCTGTCACCAAGATAACTCAAAAAGTTATGGACGGATTTTGACGAAATTTACAGAGATTGTTAGGTATGTTAGGATGAACAGATGATTAACTTTTGGTGAAGATCCGTCTATCCGTTTGTTTATCTTACTTTTCTCAATGCCATAACTCAAAAAGTTATGGGATTTTTATGAAATTTACATGAGTTGTTAGGTATATCACAAAAATTAAATGGCCAGATTTTGTGATGATCTGTTTGTTCGTTCGTATGTTCGTTGCGGTGTTTGCTTTAATGTTTGTTAGCGCAATAATTCAAAAAAGTTTCGAGTGAATCTTTATGAAACTTACAGGAATTGTTAGTAAACTTAAAAGACATAAATGATTAAATGTTGGTGCAAATCAGTTGCTTCGTTTCTATGTTTGAGTTGTGTTTGTCATAATGTTTGTTACGCAATAACTCAAAAAGTTTTGAATGTATTTTTATGAAATTTGCATTACTTGTTAGCAATGTTAAACGTTCTTCGTGACAGTTCGTTAAGACGGCTTCAAACTCAATTCAGCCAAAAAATCGTTGAGCTAGGCGCAGTTTAAGGTTAATACGCTGGGGGATAACGCCTGTCACACCATCCAAGGCAGCAAAACCAACGCTCATGACCATATGGGGAGATAAGTTAATGAGACTTATAAGCTTCTGTTTCTCTAAGGCCGGGTTCACGCGTCCCTCATCGTAACGCGTCAATCACGAAAATGAATACGAGCTATGTGTCAACATTTTCTGTCTCTGTCCACACGTAGAAGTTTCTTTCATGCAAATGAATAACACCGCGCGTTTAGTTATGATATCGTTTCTTTACATTTTCGCTTATATTTTTGCACTGTTTGAAGTAATATTCGCATCCCATAATCTTATAGACTGATTTTGAGAGTAACAGCCTAATTCTAGAATGTTTATTAACCGATAGAAGGGAAATCAACAGAGAGCTATGTGCCGGGCTTCCAAATCCAAGATGGCGTCTGTGTTCATAAAACAGTTTCAGGTCATCTAATTTTCTTGTGGTGAACGGGAGAAGAGTTATTCTGATCGTTAAAGTGACGACAAAAAAGCATTTTTGTCGACTTGTTCATGTTTTGAAAACGCTATACAGGATAAATTTAGTATTTATAAATTTTGTTACTGAACTTGAATTAGGCAGGGAGTTCAAAAAATGACATGCTTCATCCTTCAGTCTCCCGTGTTTGCTGCAGCTGCTTCTATCAAATCAATGTGCCGCGTCCATCAGTAAGACTGAACGTGTTACGATGAGAGATGTGTAAACTCGGCCTAAGTCAATATGCAATGATCGATAATGCTGATATTATTTGGTCCAAAAATATTTTTCAGTCATTTTTGTTAGAAGGAAATATATTGGCGTTGTAGAATATATCAGAATCAACGTTTGCAATTCGGAAATGCAGGAAGTAGTAATCATAACTTCTGGCCATTCTCTTGTTGGCTGTCACCAGTCCAGATGACTACAGCATCAGTTCAGACTCGTAATGATACGTAACAACGAATTTACTAGGTGATGAAATTACGGTTCCATAAATTTAGTATGTAATAACTTTACAATTCGATGACTTCTCCACGCAGTGTATTCATATGACAAACTTGTCCAGCCATGAATTTATCATTAAATTAGAAAATTACTGTTCGATTAATTTATTAGGAGAGAAATCTCCCTGATGATAAGTTAATAACTTTATTTACATTTAAAAAGGAAAATCTAAACATGAGCCAGACTTGTTTTTCCTTTCAAAAGTTAAATAATTATGAAAATGTGACAGACATTTTTCTGCCTGCACGGGAGAAGTCAATGTTCCACAACATTTATAAACTACCAGTAGAGTATCGACTATTTCACAACTTTTCGCTACCATCACATTTTATGAAGTCCGGTTTCTTTCTCAGCAGTAAGGATTCAATTACAACTTACTTCAACATCCAAGTTTTTGCAGTTAATGGTAGTACAATGATTCAGGTTTTCTTTTTCTAGAAAGTTCTATGCTGCTGCTGTTGCTGAGAGGTTTGAAGGGTAAATGTAGATGGGTAGCTGGCACTTTTTACTAGTGTGATAATTAGCCCACAAGGAAATAAGAGGTGCAGGTGGCCTACTGCAACTTTCTGCGAATTAAATTGTCTTGGGTTTTAAGGAATTTCTTTGTAGAGAATTATTTTACATTACTATTTATTTTACAGTACCTTTACTAAATCAGAGATTTAGCAGCGGATTAAGTCTCAAGGCAAAAGCTGCATAGCAAATAGTACTGCTTTTCACAGTCCATCTAACAGAACATTTTGAAACACTAAATCATTATAAATAGAACTAGCCTCAGCCTTAACATTATGACCTCAGCTGTACCGCTTCACACAACCCTTGACTAGCCTACATCTGCCGACTGTACAGGAGCTGACATCCGGCTCCTCCACGCAGCTCTGTTCATTTGCTCTTTAGACTTGCACTCGACCTCATCTATGCTCCCATATCTGGATAATAAAGAGAACATTTAATTGATAGGTAGATTTTCAATTTTCTTTTCTGATGATGGGATTTTAAACCATCCCGAAACGTTAAATTTCATCATCTGTCGACATTACATTTATGATTAGATAATTTCCTTAGTTTTAATTTCTCTTGTCTTACCGTCGACCTTTAGTTTAGTCTGTGTTGTTCTGGGGTGTGGTCGATGCATTATAAATAGAATAAACATAATTTTTCCATAAATTTAATGCCAGTAACTATCGATATTTAACTGAAGAAGGTTCTAGATTGCCCAAAACGTAAACGGGCATTCAGCCTCCATCCTTTGTTTTATGTAAAATGTATGTAATGCATATCATACCAATGGCAAAACTGTCGTTACGAAACAATTGGCTGCTTTTCCAACTAGAGCACTCTGAGAGCGCATACCTCCGCCAAGTGTAGCGAAAATAATCATTTCCTTTGTATCAATACTAAAATTTAATCACTTATTATTGATGGCTTTTCAGAGTAATAACTGCTTCTGTAATTATGTTTAAGATTTGTCCATAACTTTTCGAGTTATGATGTTAAAAAACATTCTGACAAACATAAGCCAAACACACAAGCAGACCAACCGGCCATCACCAAAAATATTATCATTTTTGTGAATTAACATTACTAACAATTCCTATAAATTTAATAAAGATATGTTTGTAACATTTTAATTATTTTGATTACTAGCACAAAATGAAAAAACAAAGACAACCAAATCTAGAGAGATTGTCATGAAAATTTGTTCTTTTTTATTCTGCATAATATACTTACCTAACAACTCATGCAAATTTCATAAAAATCAGTCCATAACTTTATGAGTAGCTGCATTAAAAAAATCGAGGCAGACAAACAAGCAAACGAATGAACGGATCTTCACCTACAGTTAATCATCTCTTCCTCCCAACATTCCTAACAATCACAGTAAATTTCGTTAAAATCCGTCCATAACGATTTGAGTTATCTAGGTGACAGACAGATAGCCAAAGAGCCAAACTCGACCGAAACATAACCTTCTTCGCGGAAGTAAATGTAGAACAAACACCATAGTAAGTATATACCTGTAATACGGAGAGAAAGAGGACACGGTAGGAATAGCATATAAAGACGCTAAGTATACTAACGGAACAGCTAACCAATAATGAGCTCTTACGACAAGAACCTTGTAGGTTAGGAGGCCAAGACTGGTTCTTCTAATATTCTAAAATACGTTTTAAACGTGTTAAAACACTTAAAATACAGTACACTAGATGAACCGTCCTTGCCTACCTAACCACAAGGTTCTCGGGGTAAGAGCTCATTGGGAAGGGCTTCTGTACTAGGGTGGTGCTCGGTGGTGGGTGGCACATCTAAGCACGCGTTTACCATGGAGAAGATGCCGGAACGGAGCGTAGATTTCACGTCCTCTTTACGTAGCGAAAGATACCCCTATTCAGGGGAGGACGTGCGCTCATTTTCGTCGTGTGAAGATATCCCCTTCTAAAAACATAATACATACATAAATGTGCTCTTCTTATCCCAACTAGGGGAATATTTTATATATATTTATATTATGAGAGTTTCTAAGCTGAGGAACTTATCACTTGGGCTTACATGATGCACATTCATTGTCTCGCACTATACTCTCAGTGAACGTTGTAATAAAATATTGTCCAGCCATTCTAGGAAAAACTTTCACATGTGCATAACGTTTTACACTGCAAAATTGAAGCATGCCGTTGTTCCAGAACGAGCAGACATTCCCGTTACATACTTATGTACACAAGTACAGTGGACAATATGGCAGACTCGTTTAGAGTCATTAAGCACGCCTTGCTGCTTCACCGTACTCTTTCTCAATCCAACTGTATTACTTCATTACTTGGGAATTCCATACACGAAGTTTCCATGGAGTTGATCTCGTGCAACTTTAAAGAAGCCGCCATCACCCCAGTCGTAGTTCCACGAGTTAGCGCAGAGGTAGTACTCAACTCCATTTTCAACTCCGTAGCCGATTACTTTAATAGAATGCTCGCCAACAAAGTTACCTGACACATGAGAGTAAATGCCCGACTGATAAGTCAGGAAATCTTCATAAACAGAAAAGTCGACAGCCATTGATCCATTGGTTGAAAGCTCAGCTTTTATTTCATTCATGTTGCTTACAGTAAATGCACCAACTCCGTAGTGTTTGTCATCGGCGTAGCTGACGTTGAAGCCATCACGGCAAGAGGACTCGCACTGAGGAGTGGCCTCGTCACCGCACGGAGGTCGCGGACCATCGATGTGATGTTCGCATTGGGCTATTTCGTAAGGCTGACATCCCTGGTCAGAGCCATAAGGACCACCGGAAACAATACCGCTGTTAATCCAGTAGTTGAACGCTGCAGTAAGGTATCCTCCATCGCATCCAAAGTCGTGGTCACAGCAGGTCAGCACGTCTGCTGCCGAGTAGTGGAACGGAGTCTTGTGGTAGACGCAATGACGGTCCGACATTGACTCAACAGCTGCAACTGCCTGCAGTGAAAGACGTGAGTTACCGATGACGTCAATAGTTACTACCAATCAACAAGTTATCTTCGAATAGTAATTTAAGCCTAAATTAAAGCTTCGAACAATCCTTGCTGTTCAGTATGCTGCACATGGGCGGGCTGATCTACCGCCCAGAGTATTGGGAGGTTAAACTTTAAACTAACTGGAAGTTTGGGTAGAGCTCAAGCACGAAGAAATATTCTAGAATAGCACACCTGATAATATTATCTCTGCTTTCATTCTTTATCCAGCTGCATTATATTCTGGTATTTCAACGAATAATATGGCACTTAAATCGAAGTACAGTTATAGATTACATCAGAATGTTTCATGAAGAGGGCAAGCGATACTACCAGACCTCTTGAATCCCTCCGCCGCTGAACGTTAGAAGTCTCTACTGTTCAAATGCCACCCACTAAGCTTCGTACTTTGATCAATATGGCGCCAAAGCTGCAAGTGTTGCTGCAAGTGGAAGCCAAAGCATCGGAAAATTTGTAGTTTAAAGTCTATCCCATTACTTTCGCCAAGTTTAACTAATGGAAATATCAACTTTCTGAAACTTGCGGAAGGCAGTGAAGGAATGCAACAAATTAAAGCGATACTTCAGTTGCCGCGTTATGGAGAATAGCTATAGACTCTGCGCCTATATTCAAAGTGGACACCAGAAATAAAAAATGTTATTAAATTTGCATACCTTTCAACCTATTAGTCCTTACTTTCCTCAATGACTGTACGTTTTTCAATATTATCTTACCCTGCCTGCGCTACCTAGCTGCACGGAGTCTTAACTCCATAGTAGCAGTGTAGCACAATAGGCTAAAGAACCCTAGTAGCGACACATTGCAGTCTAAGTGAAACAGGATTAATTCCGCTACAATAAATTGGGTGTTACTGGCAGATATTTTCGTACCCAGCAAGAGCCGCAGCCTCCCTGGTCGCGGATCTCTCTGAAAGAAGGACACTCCGGCCACTGCTCCCTGCCATCGAAGTTTTCAGGCACATTCGAGTAATCTGAAGGCGAATGAAAACATTGAAATAAACTAGAGTACTCTGATGGCTTATACCTCCACCGTGCAGAGCTACGTCGACGAAAAATTCATATTTGTTCTGAAAGTATAATTTCTTTTTCAGTAACACCAAAACATGGTCGTTTGTGCTTTTTGACAGTAATTATAGCTACTGTAATTTTCTTGAAGACCCGCTCATGACTTCTCGAGTTATGTTACTGACAAACATTTTGGCAAACATTAATCAATCGCACAAACAGATCAGCAAATCATCAACTAACTTTGATCATTTACTCTTTGTAATATACCTAACAACCAACGTAAATTTCATAAAACTCCATCTGTAACTTTTTGAGTGATGGTAATAAGAAAAAAAGAGACAGACACACAAACAAATGATTCAATGGATCTTCATCGAAATTTATTCATCCGTTACTCTCCATATGCCTAAAAATCCTTGCCAATTTCTTAAAGATCCGTCAATAACTTTTTGAGTCATCTTGTATGCAAGACAAAGAGACAGACAAACTCGATAAAAACCTAACCTCCTCAGCGGAGGCAAAAATAGTATAAAAGTTCGAATAAAAATATATTGCACATGGACGTACCAGACAAAAGCAAGGCGTTTCACTGTGTCAGTTACAACCAGTTGAAGATTCACGTAGTGATAGTGGAAATATACTGCAGGCATCACTCTATCGGTCGGCAGTGTTCGATGACTTGAGACTTTATTTTATGTACGGTATAATATGAGTGATTAATTTGAAAATTTTATTTTCTTCGGAGAGTACTAAGAACAAATGCCATCCCTTTTCATAAACGGGTAGCAAACAAGTTGCACATCATGTAGGTACTACAATGGTTAAAGCTACAACACCTAATTAAGCGCTACATTGCATTTTTCATCCCATTCAGACGGAACGGTATTGGAAGCTCGCTCGCATCCTATGCAATGCGTTCTTTCTATTCTAAGGAAACTAAGAGAGATAGTGCGCAGTAGTTGTTTGGAAAAGAATGTCATAGCAAACTTATAGTAGGATAAGTTAATTGGCATGAAATTATCTGGTCTTAAAGGAATTGAAGGTTTACTTTTCCTACTAAGTCAGTTGCCTCCATTCGTAATTACTTCTTTTTTCAAGGCTTACGTTCTAATCGTACCTGCTATTACCCTTTGCCTCTGTAGCTGAACACATTTCTATCCTTGCCCTCAGAATTTACCTCAACTTTATTATTAGCAATAAATTAACTCGTTATTCAAAAATATTGACTTGAGTACCTAGCTGTGGTTAAGAAGTATTCGTTCTCACCTCCTGACGGTGTTTTCAGTGGTAAGGAGCTCTGTCCGTGGGTCTCCCGCCTCGCACCCATCAAGCGCCTGATGTAGGACATTGGAGTTGTCTTCGCAAAATTTCTGCCGGCCTGAGGAAAACCATCTGCTCTATTTTCTCAAAATAAAAAAGGATAAAGCGATTTTGCAAGATCTAACCAAACTCAAACCCAAAGCATTCATTTATTACTCAAATTAGGGGCAATTCGACTTTCAGTCGCATCGTGCAAAGTGGAGTGGTGAGTTTAGACATCTTAGATCACATGCCCGTCAATACTATTCTAGGCACAGATCAACGTCGAGAAGAAATATATCAATATCGTAATTTTAGGGATCCTGAGAGTGTTCGGAGATTTACAGTTGGTGTGTCTCAGCTGTCTCTTCCAGATAGCTGCTATGGAAATTCCGCAATCCAGCTGAAAACAATGCAAAGCCAAATTGTAAATAGTTAATACTACATGAAAGTCGACTAAATTTAAAATCTTATCGTTTCAGGATTAGGAATCCCATCATCAGAAGAAAAATTTAATTACAACCTATAAGAATAATTTTTTTTTTCCTTATTGTCTAATAATTCAGGGGAGCATGGGTGTTTTCGGGGGAAGTCTAAAACGCAAATAATCAGAGCTGCGTGCAGGAGCTGGATGTCAGCTCCTGTACAGTTGGCAGATTTGAGGCTAGGTGTGGACGGTTTGAAGCGGTACAGCTGAGGTCATAATGTTATTAGACAATAAAGGAAAAAAATTTATTCTTATAGGTTGTAATTCAATTTTTCTTCTTTATAATGGGATTCCTAATCCCGAAACGTTAAGATTTTGAATTTAGTCGACTTTCATTTAGTATTAGATTTTTAAATTAGTATAGCTTGAAAATATTTAATTAAGGTCTTTTCCTCTTGAGCGTGCAAGATGCCGGGGGCTTGTGGCGAAGTAGATTTCTAAAGATATTAAAATATTAATTAAAAAGAAGTATAAACTGTGCAAATTATATCGTCGAAACATTATTCAGAAACGTGTCTACACTACTTACAGCAATGTACTTAACGCGTTGATTAGATGTACGAAGCGTCTATTTTATGTTACTGAAATAAGGAATGCATCACGTGATTCTTTGCAAATGTGGAAAATTATTAATGATCTTCGACGCAGTGCTTCCCCTACTGTGAGTGAAATTAATGTTAATATGGTACAGTTTTAGGAGGAGAAGCATTGGCAAATGGCTTTCAACAACTATTTTTCGTCCATAGCTAAAGAACTCGTGCAATATTTACCAAGAAATTATGTGCAATATAATTTGGCTAGTCCAGTAATTCATAATCAGTGCAATAATCTACCAATAACCATTGGCGAAATTTACTCAACTGTACGGGCAATGAAAAATAGACGTTATCACAAAGATGAACTCCAGCCGAGGCACTTGTCTCTGATTTTACTACACGTGGCTACAATTTTGTGCTCAATTTTTAATAAATATATTGTTATGGGAGTATATCCTGACATTCTGAAGCAAGCAAGAGTGATTCTTATTTACAAAGGCGGCGATATTAATGCAATATGAAATTACAGACCGATATATACGTCGTCTTTGGTAAACAAAATATTGGAAAAATGTATCCAATCACGAATGTCAAATATTTTTAACAGCATAACATCGTTAGTGCTGAACAGTTTGGATTCAGAAAAAATAGTACATTTCATGCTATTTTCAATTTAGTTTCGAACATTCTCCCAGCCTTTGGTAATAAATCATTTACCATTTGCCTCTTTCCTGATGTAAAAAAGCTTTTGACACCGTGGATAAAGATATTTTATTGAGAAAATCTAGCCAAACAAATTGAAAGCTATTTGAGTAATAGACAACAATATGTGGTGGTAAATGACAGAAGATCCCATACCGTCAATGTTGATATATTTGTGCCACAGAGCTCAGTTTTGGATCCTTTACTGTTTAATGTACATATATATCAATGCATAGACTACATCAAACATTGACTGGACACTAAAATCTGGCCTCTCGCAATTGGGCCTGGAGGCCGATTTACGTAATTGTTAATAAAATGAGTTCTAATAATCACAGAGACCTCAAACAAAGATTCGTTTCTTTGTCGTACTACAGGGAATGCGTTGCAGAGCAGGGAATTTACATTCACATTCATATATCTTAAGTAAGCGATATATATCATATTTTCGGACACCAAGAATAGTGGAAAATTCATCATAATAATAATGTATAATAGAGGTAGGGGAGGCTGTGGTCCCTACCTCAATGGAGATTGTAGCAGTCCTGCAGAAAATGCCATTTGACGACAGGTATTCAAGCTCACAGGCAGAATAAGTGAGAGGTCCGGACCCCTTCATTGCCCTGTTCTACCCACTTAGCATTACACTGGCTGCCTAAAACTTTACGTGCATGTTTGTCTGATGTGTAGCTACTGTTTAGGGAACAAAAGCAAAAAAAATTTCACCCACAAGAGCACTTTTTTTCAAGCTTCAAGGGTCTTGCGGCGGTAGAAGATATCCGTCTACAAAAAAAATGTTTTATCACAATTTTTTTCTCCCCATTTGGCAACGTTTCCAAACTAGCCACTATGGAAAATCAAAAAAAGTTGAAAAACGCTCCACCCTATTAACCATGAGATGATACCAGGATAGCCGTTAAAAAAACATTAAAATGACATTTTGGTGCTGATACAACCCTTCATCACTGGAACCATCTACAGTTGCACCATGCCATTTCACATTACTACCTAGGAATACCATTCTACTTTGTTGTTGCCTACGTTACATCACTACATGGATTCCTATGTAATTAACATCACTTAATGATTGCCTAAGTGGAATCACTTTCATAGTTGCGTATGTTGAATCATTCCATGGTTGCCTAAGTTGAATGGCATCATGGTTGTGCCCTACAGTGCATCACGTCATAGTTGTCCAGTTTATATCACTTCATGTTGCATATATTACTGGTAGATCTCATCACGGTTGCCTACAATATATGATGTAATGGGTAATTATATTTAATCACTTCATTGTTGCTTACGTGACCTAATTTAGAGGACGACTATTTTACATCGCTTCATCGTTGATTAAATCACATGATCTAATAGATATCTATGCTACGTACATCACTTCATAGTTGGTGCCATTACATTATGTGATTTAATACATGACAATGTCACATCACTTCACTGTTGCCTCAGCTAAATTACTCAATGGTGGCTTACATTACATCACTTCACAGCTGCCATTATTCGATCACTTCACTGGTGCCAACGTTAGATCACTTCACAACTGTCAATGTTAGATCACTTTATGACGGCCAATGCTACATCACTTCACAGTTGCCAATGTTAGATTACTCTAGGTCTGCCACTGCTAGATCACTCTAGGCCTTCCAATGCTAGATTACTCCAGGCCTGCCAATGCTAGATCACTCTAGGCCAGCCAATGGTACACCATTTCACTGTTGAAGATGCTAGATCATTCCACGGCTACCAATGCTGTATCACTTCGCAGCTACCAATGCTGTATCACTTCGCGGCTACCAATGCTGTATCACTTCGAGGCTACCAATGCTCAATGCTACACCACTTCATGGTGGCCATTGAAGCATTTCGATCACTTCATTGCTGCCATTGCTATATCTCTTCGCAGTTTCTAATGCTAGATCACTTCATGGCAGCCAGTGCTTCATCACTTCACTGCTACCAGGACTTCATCACTTCATGTCTGCAAGCTTCTCCGACTCACCCTTCACCTCCGCTGCCTGTTCTGATTATCTCTTAGGCCGTATAGCAAATAAATGTCATTAACATTTTCATCAGCTGTTTACTTGGCATTTCATTACAAATCGAGTAAACCATAAATTTGAGAACCTTCTGTTCTAGAAAATGAGACTGTTTGTTTCACAAACTATTACGAAATTCTTTTACTCTACTGTAAATATCAAAGTATGTCATAAACAGTTACTCTACGTAATTACACTTCAAGCCTTAATGTTTTCTTTATGAATTTGCTGCATATAGAAGTTTCAGAAGTATGTACAGGTTTACCAGTCATCACTGAATGAAAAAGAATGAAGTTAAATAGCTAAACAAAGTAGGAAAAAGTAATGAGAGAAATTGGGAGAACATATTAAAATGTGTCTGCGACACCGTGCAGTCAGGCCCAGTTGCGAGACCGAAATCTGACTAATCGGCCAGTGTCTAGTCCATGTATATAGTGTGGTCTATGATCTGATCAATGACATTGTGTACTTCGAAAATGTAAAAACTATTTTGCTTGCAGACGATGCGGTGTTTTCATTTAGTGAGTCTTCATTACAGGTTGCTGTGCAGAAGTTACTGAAATTGATCAACTTGGTTAGAATGAAACAGACTTACTCAAAATGCAGGTAAAACAAAGTTAATGTTATTTAGTGCAAGAAAGGTCGATTCTCTTCCAGTGGTATCTTTTGATGGTGTAAGATTAGAGTGGGTCAAATCTTTTAAGAACTTGGGAGTAATTATAGATGACAGTTTGAAATTCTCGTTACATATATCTATGGTATGTAATAGATTAAACAGGGCAAAAGGGGCAATGTACGCTGTCTCAAAGCATTTATCTAGGAAAGCATTAATTTACTCTTTATTAGTTATTCTATAAAATCTTATAAGGCATAGTAATTTGGGGAGGCGCAACGGAAAACCATACTAAACAAATATGCACAATCATGAATGAAACATTAAAGATAATATTAAATGTCAAAAGGGATGCTAACAGCATTCCTACTATATATGTCCACTAATGATATGCATTTGAAACTGAAATGCTTAAAATTAAGGACATTTATCGTTATTTTCTTTTGAAATTTTTGCAAATGGCCATTCTAGTGAGACCGCATATTTTAAAAGCCATTTTAGTCATTTGGTAGGAACACAGCAGTATAATATTAGAGGTAATAGACTCAATTTGCCCACAACTCGATTGGAAATTAAAAAAAAAATTACTGTGTTTCAGTGTGTCAAAATTTTTAATCAGCTACCTGATGAACTTATACAGCCAATGAATCACCAGACTTTCAAACAAGAATTTGGGAATTATTTTATACGTAACTATAGTGAAATTTAAATGCTCTGAGCCTAAAAAGTGTGCAACACTTTTTATGGGTTCGTATTCAGTTCTAGGTTTTAGTTTTGTAGCCATTGTTTTACTGTATAATGTTTGAATTAGAAACAATAAAGGGGTATTATTTGAGCTAGAGAGTGCCTAGAGCAAATTGCTTAAAATTGCTAAATGATGTTTTTTGATTGTCTTATAGGATGTTGAACGACGCTGTATAAATTTAAAAAAATATATTTATTGGTTAATTTTATTCATCCAAATAATTATAGCTAATTTCAAAAGTGAGTGGCTTAGGGATGAACCGTTTTCGATTGTGCTATTTTAACCATAGAAAATGGATATTTCTGACGTCAAGCTAATGCAAACACACTTTAGTGAATTCAATTAACTCTACATGTTACAGTACGAGTGAGCTCGATTGAACTAATAAACAAACAAACTGGTCGTTTGAACCAGTGGTCTTATTAAGCGGAACCGACTGTATAGGCAAATTCACTAGATAGACTCAAAATCCATACTTTCCAGTGCACTGCTTTCCTGTTGATATCAGCGATGAACTCGTCAGAGAGCGCGTACGGCACTCCTGCCTTCGCGTCAGAAACTTGCGGCTCCTCCTCGTTGTTGAAGATGGTCAGGAAACCACTGCCATGAGAGTTAATTTCCATGGCCGTGTTCACCAGAAGAACTGACACAGCGGAGACAACTAGCAGAAGAGCCAGCAAACCGAAGCAGCTGAAATACTTTTCTCTCTTCCTTTCCCTTTTAAAAATGTATCCTTTTGTTAGTGAGGGCATCGGCAGTAAAGAAAATGGATGATGGCGGGGGTATTAGATGGAACAAGAAAATTTCACAGTTTTCAGGAAAACATTACACTTGTGAAAGGCAAAAAAATTATTGAGCCTAAGTTTTCTAATACCCCAACGGGACGTCCCGTTCATGTGTTCACCACACTGTGACTCATCTTCTGTGCAACAGGGTGCGTTGTTGTCAATTGTTACCAACGCTGTTTGAAATACTCTTCTCAAAATACGATGATCATAAAAAAGTTAATTTTATTCAAAGCAGTGATTAAAGGAATAATTTCAAAACCGCTTTGAATACCACAAGCACGTTCCCTTATTAGAATAACCCCCATGCAACGTGATCGTCATGTGGATAGTCCTTATATGACTGACTGTAGGCAGGCTAGTTTTGATTGATATTTTTTTCAATTCAGAACGCTGCACATATTAAAATTCAGGAAGACACCAGAAACTTACCGTTGCAGCTCCTCGTGAAGTTGCTGGCTAGCTTCCCCAGCCGTCATCTCTCGTGAGTTGTTCATCCTGTTAGGAAAATGATAAACAAATATTTAATATTTATATATGTAGTGGGAATGATCAATACACAGAACTTAGCATGCAGTCAACCGTAACTTTTTATGGCTAGTGGTGGGTGCACATTAATGCAAAAGTTGCACGTCCGCACAATTCGACATCCGATGCTGTCGCCGTGTACAAGGCTCTGGCTTTCACAGAGCTCTACCACTAAGATGAAAGTCTAAACTATGAATGGTTTATTGCAGATTGTACGCTAAGGCAAGTGGCAATGGTCAAGCTTTGCGAATAAGCATCTCCTGTTACTGAGTTAGTTTAAAGTTGCAGTGACGTATAGTTTTAGTGTGACCTTCAAAAGCCGTACGTTGCACTCGCGGCAACAAAGCGAAAAGTTGAATAATTGGGCAGCGTTTGGGGTAGTGACGATAACAGAAACGTAACAAAAATTTCGACCTCTCAAACTGCTCTGTTTTGAGTACCATATGCTATCATCAGCAATTTTCTCGTGTACTTCTATCAATAATGATTCTGACAATAGTTTCATTACTAAGGTACCCTATAGTTCTGCTGCCCGATTAGTGTTTCAGTAAAATGTTACACATTGGGAAAGCTGTGTCCCCTACAAATAAACATTGGATAATAAACACTGCTGATACATGATTTTAATAATGCTACTTATGATACGCTTACATTAGCATTTATGAACATCATAACATAACCTGGATGTCCTTTATTTTCATCGATTAGAAACTTAAAGTAAATGAAATAAATTTATAGACATTATTTGTAAGCCCTTACTGACTTCGTATAAGGCAATATTACTCTTCAATCTAAAACTATGAAGTTGAGCTAAAAACATCCGTTGGTTCCACAGCACATTAGAAATATGCAAACAAGTTTATTTTATTATCAAAAACAGCTTGTCAGCGCCACAGCCTTCGCAAAACAAAGCTATCGATTGCCAAATTACAATTGTTGAGCTCACCTGCCGCCGAGACGTGCCGATGACCTACCTATTAAATTCAACGAGTTGTGAGCTCACCGTCCATTTATATACCACAATGCTGTCGTTCGTTAGTGTTATACAGACTGATATCTGCTTCTGCCCCAGGAACTTGGACGATAATTAAACTTTATATATTTGGTCAGACCAATGTGTGGGGCAAAAGATATCTTATGTTCAGAATGCTAGCACTTAAAGGGCGGGAATCGATTATGGACGACTCACAATATCTAACAGTTTTAATATTCATCTTGGCGCACACTATGCACGGTAAATCAACTGAAATAAAAAAAATCTACTCTCTGCAACTCAGCAAAGAATTGCATTGAAGCATTCCAACTTGAGATTTATGTAAATTGCCATCAAGTGCACCCAATGTTAAATTTCTTGTCAACTACTTAAAATACAGACTCTAAGCGAAGACTTATGATCAATTATTTAAGTTACTGTAGACGCCGTGCAGTGATATCATTAGGACTAGTGCGTATGCCAAATGTCTCTTTATCGCACCTTAGGGATACCCGGCGAGCATTAATTGGCACAGAAGTGGTCCTAAGGGTGTCTCGCGCCTGCTACCGGCCTGTAAATTTCAAAAACCCAGTGTATGATAGACATCCATGAATGAGCTTGAAGGACAAAATTTTATTTTTATTATTTAGGTTGTTTTTTCTGCAACAGGCAGGCACCCGGTCGGAGAGTGTCTATGAAATATTTTCTAAAGCTGTGCCGTCGCGTACGCGTCGTTAAAATATCCGCCTCTATCGCACGGGCAGAAATCCGTTGATAACCTACCATGGTTATGGTCTAGCGTATGCTCTACCATAAATAGTCTTCATACATCCATGTAGCAACTACCATCAACATTCGTTTCCTGACAAACCTTAAACAACCAATATTGCCTCCACCTCTGTCGACCTAGATATACTAAATTCAACGTTATGTTTTGGTCGACATATCTACCATATGGGTTCATCATCCATAATCGACCTTAATCTCTTATACACCACTATATTCTACTATAATCACAACCATTATATCCCACTGGGTAGTGGGTTAATATTGACCTCACGACACAGATGTCGCGCAGTCTTTGCGATATAATTTTTTTTACCCGCTCCGTCCAGGCAATGTATCTGCAGAACAAAAGTCAGCGAACTTTTTTGTAACGCATTGTATTGGAGATTTTGGATATCCCGGCATTTAAAGGTGTCGCTAAAACTATTTTTTCTTTATAGATGTCAATAATCTTCCACCTCAAGTTCACATTGTGGTCCGTCGTGTTTCCCATCGTGGCGATTGCCTGTGAATGACAAGTCACGCACGACTCTTCTTGCACCACGGTTGCCTTAGTAGATGTTCCCAGAATGATGTCAGGGTTAGATTATTCTAGAACGCTCTATGCACTCAAAATATTAAATAAATCAAGAATTGTGGTCCATTCCTACTAAGTTAACGGAATTTCCCAAACTGTGTGCATCATTTTATGCACCTGAATCTTAGTAACTTACTTTTTAAGGCGTTATGACATGTTCTACGGCTCTGAAAATTGCGTTTGATATTCTTTTGAGCGGTAGTTACTGTGTAAAATACTTGATATTCAAGTTACTGAACATTATATTGAAACGCTTGAGATGACGACGGTTCTAGATATGGGGTCAGTCGTCTTGAAGAATTGAGCTGCTGCTGTGAGTCTCACGAGGGACTTAGCATAAAATATAAAAATACTGTACGGTAGGAAGAAAGAATATTTGCCCCGTCTTCTGCCCAAACAATTGTCCAGGTAATATGCATGTAAAGATGGGCCTGATAGATTACGTTGGAAGTGAGGTCTTTAACCATGTGATCGTTGCACTATACATAGGAGTGGTTTGTGCAGCAAATAAATACAGTGAACTTGTGTTCTTTTTATAGCAAAGCTCTAGCTAAACATGTCTTTTTTCCTGATTGATACTCCACGCCTGTGTTGAAATTCCATTCTCATCATTCAAATTGTGTTATTTAAGTACATTCAGTGCTTTCGCCATTTCACGTAGACATGCACGCATACAACCAGGGTATAATAACAGTAATTGTTGAGTTATTATACCCCGCATACAACTACCGTATGTTTCTCTGTTCATACTCTACACGCTGTGTATGCGCCTTGTATATGAACTGGCACATACTCACATACTCTAAGGACTTACCAGAAAAAAAACGCAGGTAATATTTCGTTTACGAATTGCCGACATTGTATGGGGGGAGTACACCCCTCCCTTTTGGGACGTGCACCGTACGTTCAGAATCCCCAGGATAAGCACAGACAAGTTTTATTGCACTTCAGTTCTTGCTCTTCACGCCTACCTTAATAATAAATGTATAAAAGATTCTTTTCCCCAAGCATAGCGGTTTCAGGTAAAAAAAAATGTTCTGAGCGACGTAATGAAAGCATTCACTGGCAAAAAAGAGGCCCGTAAGCAGTATTCCTTGGCCATTTATGTATGAAATAAGTTTGATAAATTTTAGGCTAGCGGCGCTAAGAATTCCAATGATCGTCGCCGACCATTGATCTACAGCTACAAATCCGTGCTTTTTTTTCTTTTTTTTTCTTTTTTTTTTTTTCTTCTGAACATACTTCTTCCTCCACGGAAAGTTTTTTTTTTTTTATGTTAGAGGCGAGACGGGATTCGAGCCTCTGAAATATTCATGTTTTTTGCAAATTTGGACAGCGTAAGCGACCCTCCTGGTTAATGCCAGGTGCTTGTGAGACTAAATGTCACAGTGACTTTTATAATTATTGGAGTTCCATCTACTAGCCGTAGGATCTGCTTGGGATTTTGAGAAGGCCGTTAATTACAGTAAAATTACATACAATATAATAGATTATTTTACCGCTCCAGTAGCTGTATGGACTGCTCCAACTACTGCTATGATAAACATTGTTTGAATATGTCATCGTAAAGCACTTGAGATCAAAAATCCCGTGCGCCGGACACCTGCCGGTCTGAGATAAAGAGCTTTATAATCGCACAAAATCATTGGGCAAACCCTGTAACTATCAGCGTGTTTTACCGCTAATGAGAACACTCCTGAAGTATATAAGCGGCCTGAAGTTCTTGTAACCACACGTCTCATCGACACTCTTAGACATCAGGTGAGCTCTGTTAAAGACAATTATATTTTCGAGCGCAGCTTTATAAAATTTGTAGAATTTTTTTTAGACATTTAATTGTGAATAAATCTTAATACTTTTTAACAATAGAAAATTCTCAGTAACTCACGATTAAGAGCATGGACCCTAGTTTGGTGACTATTTAAAAAAAATCGTATTTTGTGTAGAAATTACAAACAATTCTATTAAAATAATACCAATGTTTGCTTCAAGCACTGAAGCTCAGCCGTATTTTTATCATTATTATTATGATCCCTAAAGTGATGTATGACAAAAGAGTGCCCTATAGCACAGAAGTCACTTTTATCACACTTCAATCATCTTACGCTCCACAAAACTACAATCAGTAGATTCTCGTGTGGCAGCACTTTAACAAAGCCGATCATTTCGATGGTAAAGATACACATAAGTACAGAAACAAATCATAATGATCTCCAAATTTGGCAGTGGCATAGAAACAAAGTCCACTGATGTATCCCATCAAGAGGATTGCGTATGAAAATGCCAAAAAATACAACATTCTTAACTAAATCTAAGCTCTTTTCCTTGGGATGAGAGGCTGCATTATTATCCTCGCAGCAGTCTTTACCTCGAGTACGAAAGTACAAAGTGAATAAAATTTATACCTGTTGTTTGTTGAATCGCAATTTTCTTGCTGGACTACACTACTCTCTATGTAGACTTCTACTGACAAATCGGGTTTCTAAAACTTTTTAAGATAGATAGCTTAGTGCAGTATTTGAATGGTTCTAGATAAGAAAATTTATAGTCAAGTGTGGTGTAAATTTATTTTGTTATCGTATTTCTTCTGTTGTTCTTATTCTGCGCTTCTATCAATTTCTGACAGAATTTACTGCTCAAGAGTGATGTCGGCGCACGACGCGAGCCAGCAGCTCGATGTGGAGCAACAACGGTGAGTTCATTGCCTATGGCCTCCGATGACGAATGCGTCACATGTTGTTATTTCGCTACCAATGTCTCTGTGGAGTAATAATGTTAACGATGGTTGCACCCAGGAAGCAGAGAGTGTAACGAGAGGACTCAACTGGACTAAAATGAAAGCTAGCTGTGACGCAAGTCGGCGTATGATGTCAAATATAGGAATTGGAGTATTTCAGGGAGGGACCCCAAACTTCTTTTGGGTGGGTTCTTAATCCTGGCAAATATATAAGTAGTGTTAAATGCTTGACGCGACGGAAAACATACGAACAGTTATTATTCAAACTTCCCGTAAATGACGACAACCATTTTATCGTGTTTTGTGTATGGGTACAGTTCAAGGATTATATGACTAACAGATGAACCCACGAGGTGGAGCCAAGCTGTAGTGCATCATGGCAAATGGGCTAGTGACTTAAAAAAAAAACCTAGTTGTTCAGTTTATCAGTAGCTATTTTGCACTGTTTCTAAATCATTTCATTGGGCCTCCAGAGTGTCCTACATGTCCTACAATCTATATAGTTGCGCAAAAACATATTTCAAAGCATCTACGAATTACTTAGCTCTCTGGAGGACAAAATTTTATTTTTATTATTTAGGTTGTTTTTTCCGCAACAGGCACGCACCCGGTCGGAGAGTGTCGGTAAAATGTTACCCTAAGCTGTGCCGTCGCGTACGCATCGTTAACATATCCACCTCTCTTAATCATGAAAAATACAGCATCTATGGAAAAATTATGGATTTAACATTCGCCAGATTCAACAACATCATTCCATAAGACAGTGTATTTGTATAGAATACGGTTAGGTAATTTTATTGCAAGTTAGTTAATTAACGCGAGTCGAACGCCACCCTACTTCTGTATCGCGTGCAGCGTATACCAGCTGATGTTTTATTTTCTAATTTTGCCCAGCAGTTAAATGGCTTCTGCTTATTATATATAGACTTTTACTTTAATATTACTTATTGCTTCGCCGGAAGAATAGTAACTTGTGTTTCGGGTCCTCCGTTATTTTTCTTACAAATCTTGTTTAAAAGTTTTTCTATCTCGGCGTTCAATCACTTGCATTTCAGCCGATTTCTGTTGTAGCGGTTTGGAATTATGAAGGATAGGAGATCATTGATAGAAGACGAAAATGAAAACACTGCGATATTCACTCGCATAAATCCATCTTTAAAATACTTTATTACTCGAAAAAAAAAACTCACTTGATTTATTGCATTTTGAAGATGATAAACTCGGCTCCAAAAGTGCTTCTGACACATGTAAGCATTTGCCGGTTGAATTCATCTGCTCTTTTACAAGCCTTTTAAGCAACGTTCTTTAGAAAAGTTCGTAGATGCTTCAATACATATTTTTGTGGAACTATGAAGAATGTAGGACATGTGGACACTTTGGAGGGCCAAATGAAATGACGAATAAACAACGCAAAATAGCCACTGACGAACGTACTAGGTTTTTATAACGTCACAAGCCAATTTCTCATGATGCACTACAGCTTGGCTCCGTCCCGTGGGTTAACCTGTTGGTCTCATAATCCTTGGGTACAGCTCACGTAGATGTCCAGTCAGGAGCGGGAGGTTGGATGGACTGTGTCAAAATATAAGGTGCTTTTATAAAAATATTTTGTGAAGAACAATATGAATTGGGTATAAAGTTTAAATAATACATACCATCAAAGAAGAAGTTAAATCAAGGTGCCGATTCAGCCTAAAATTTTCATCTGATGCTGTGAAAGCCTCCATCAGCCTTCACTGCACTTTCTTATTAAATATTATGTTTATTGTTGAATGAGTACGAGTTCTCTTCATTAATTTATGTATGTAATAGCTTGAAATTGGTGATATTACACAAAATGCTCATAGGATGGCCAAATGTACCGCGCGTCACTCTTCGATGCTGGCAAGTGAATCTACAGCTTGACGAATACACTGCAGTAGTGCTCTAGGTAGCGTATCGTATCAATTAGAAGTGCACGACGCGTGCAGAATCGATCAATAAATAAAGCTCTTGTACAAAAAGCTTACTACGGTTCAGCTATTTTGCTACAATTTACAGTGCAATAATGCGTCTTCTATTTATCAGGAAAAGTATTTACGATGATGAATTATACCTTGCAGCTAAATTCTTCGATGGTTTCCAAATTATACTACGATTTAAACTTTGAATCATCCAGAATATCTAGGGAAAAACAGAATGTAGCAACAGAAATATCCTCATATATCCTGTATTTTCTTCTTTTCATACACGCCAATTAGCGGCGAGCTCATCGCAGTTAAACGTGAAATAAGTGCGAGTCAATATCGATATCCACCAAAACGGGCTCGCAGTCTTCAGCGATGAATTTTAGGCTCAGTAGCATATGTATAAACCAAACATGCATGTCAAATTGCCATAAGTATTTTTGAAATTACTAGCGTGTTTAATGAAGAATGTTTTTAGATCGATGTACTTTAATTAGGGTAGTCTGTGAAACTTTTCTTGAGAAAATCCTGGAAGAAAATCCCGAAATGGCTGAAAAGCTATAAAGACTCCTGACTCCAATAACAGTACTGTTGTCTTGAGCGTACGTGTCCCAGCTGTTGTAACACTTTATCTGTACTGCTGCCCGTACCTTTTTCATCAATGATAATTCCTAAAATATTTCTCACAGGGAGAAGAAAAGAGCAAACTACCGCCATTGGTGCACATTGGGGGCTCTCCTGCTCGTTGTTTGCGCTGCGTCGCTTGTGATAGTGAACACAGCCATGGAAATTCATGCTGATGGCAGCGGTATGCTAACTTTCTTCAAGAGCAAAGAGGAGCCACAACAAGTTTTGGACGCGGAGGCCGGAGTGCCGTACGCGCTCTCTGACGAGTTCATTGCTGAAATCAACAGGAAGGCTGTGCACTGGAAGGTATGAATGGCAATATTATTAATTACGGTATGGATAGTGTCATAATATTGGATATTATAAGAGCATCAGACGCTAACTATTCATTAGTTCAGGAAATAAAAAGTCTTAGTCGGTCACACTTAGTGGTAATGTGGTAACCTCACATGATCTGACACGAGAAGACCTAACGATCGAGCCAACTTCTTGAAAACACAACTTTCCTGCATACTTCTGGAAATACATATGCCATAAAGAACCTCATAGGTTCTACTGCCCGTTACAAAGCTGGAACCCCTATAGACTATGTATATCGAACTTCTGACGCGGAGGCGTCCGTTTCATTTCCTTTTAAGTTTCTTTTCGATGAACCCGTATACGAGCTGCGTAGAGCTTTTCATGGAACCTCTGACTAGACAGTCTACTGGAACAGGAGAACTGACCTTAAAGGACTCATTCTCAAGCCATTAACCAAAGATAATAAAGTGCAAGCAATGTCAGAAAGATATCATCATGGAAATCATCCAAATAAGCATTTCTTCATAGTATGAATAATCCACGAATTCTCCAAGTGGCTTCATTTCTACGTAACAGCATTGTCAAGTATTCATAGTCTATGATGTGAAAAGAGACTCGTGTGAAAGTCTCGTAACATTAATCGAACCATTCATCACCAGAAATATTGAATACAAGTCCAAGGACATCAACGTTCCCTTGTACAAGGCGTTAGTGCGGCCACACTTAGAATTTGCTGTCCATTTCTGGTCGCCACATCTCTGTAACGATATCGATAACATGGAAAAAGTCCACCGCAGAGCAACGAAATTGATACCTTAGCTGCGAAATAAGCCGTATGAATGTCGCCTAAAAGAACTGGGTCTGATCTTTTTCGAGCAAAGACGACTCAGGGGGCAACTAATAGGAACATTCAAGTATTTGAATAGCTTCGGAAACGTACCTATAACGGGGCTCTTTGAAAGAGACCTCAATGATCGCTTGCGAAACAACGGTCAAGAACTCAAACATAAAGCTCGAAGAACGACCTGAAGTCAGCAGTTCTTTCCGTATTTCTTAGTCAGTATTTAGAATAGACTCCCTCCCGATGTTGTTAGTGAGGAATCAGACAACGCGTTTAAAAATCGTCTTGACATACATTGGTAGAGATATCCTCCACAGTTAAGAACTCCTCCCCCAGGAGTTGCAAACTCTTAACGTCTAAAGCTTCCGAGGCCACCTTAATCAGTCTCCTTCTCTCTCCCGGTCCAACTACACAGTTTGACGTCTCTAAGCTCCGCATATCCGCGGTTCTTGATAGTGCGTGCGTGCATTCATGATCGTCTCTTTGGCAAGGACTCTTCTTCTCCCTTTTTTTTCTCTTCTCTCCAATCCTCTATGTATATCATACTAACATAATGGCAATTGCTCATAGAGGGCCGGGGCGTAAGTTCCTGTGTCTCTTCGGAAATGGGCCTATTGGTTCGTCTACTGCCGCCTAGCTAATCAAATCATATTATAGGTATCAGAACGTATATCGGATGGAGAAAATGGCGTTTCAGAGTTATTCTCACAGTACACCATTTTCACGAAAATTGTTTTCTATCAAATATTCTCATCCGGAAATTGTCAAGAAGCTTAAATAATAGTTGCAAACTATGCCATTCTTACGTATGGTCACACCTCATGTACTTCAACACACCGAAAAACGCTGAAGTTAGGACTGCAGAGGACATTCAGTTCAAGATTTTGAGCATTCACATTATTTTCAGCTATAGAGGTTTCAAGCTTGGGTAGCAAGGTGGCAAATATATGTTAAAATAGGTAAAATTAAAAGTGATGTTTCTGAACAGGCCGGCAGAAATTTTGCCAAGACGACTCCAATGTCGTACATTAGACGCCTGATGGGAACCAGGCCGGAGCCAACTGAAGAGTTGCTTCCGGAAGAAGAACCATCAGCATGTGAGTAATGTGGCCATTGCTCTCGCAAATACTGTAGTTGGACACTTTTGTCAAAGTTAGCAAATGCATCGGGAATGCATTTTAGCAAAAGCACAAAAAGCATAAGCAGGTACCAAATGAGGCAGATGGGGATGTCATACGGCAACTGCAATTATCAAACCATTGCTTGTATTTTTCGGTGATTTTGCGACTATTGCATGTAGCCACAAACATCATAGATTTTATTTTTGGAATTATTTTATGAATCAATTATACAAGAATGGAAGTAAATAGCAAACTTCAGCAGTAGCAGGGTGTCCTACCTCCGACATAGTGTGGTTTTGGAAAGGGTTCGGAACTTGTGATTCTCTGCTTCACATTTTTCATGTATTGCAGTTGGCACTTGAAAGGGGTCACGAAGCTAAGTTGATCCAGCTTGACTTCAGTGCTGCTTTTGATCGCGTGAATCACCTCGGGTTACTTCATAAGCTTAGATTGATAGGTATTGGTGGTTAAATTTTCAGTTCAGTCAGGTCTTGACAGGTAGACGCCAATGAGCAGATGCTGATGGAAAGAGTAGCGAGTTTTGGTATATGGTATTTGGTGTCGTACAGGGTAACGTTCTGGGTTCTTTATTGCTCATCGTATACACAGCAGACTTGTTTGATTCTGTTCACAATTTACTGACGATGCTACTTTGCAGGCTGATGGTGCTACCTATCTCCTAGTAGTTGGTTGGATTCCTGGTGGTCTAGGTGGGGGTGAGATTAAATTCAGGTAAGACTACGGTTATGCTCATGTCTAGGTCACGTACAGTGATGGCGGCTCCCCCCCCCCCCACCGCCTCTTAAACTAGATGGTGTGTTACTTTCTGGGGTTAATGACTTGGCAATCTTGGGTATCAATTTTGATCCTAAGTTGACGTTTGAGGCCCATATCGGTTCAGTTGCCTCACGAGCATCACAGGAAATGGGTCTTATGCAACGTACTTGGAAGATTTTAGGTTCGGTGGAGTTGATTCGTCACTGCTAGTAGTAGCTACAGTATGTCCTCCCCCTCTTGGAAGACTGCACCTTAGTCTGGGGTTCTGCTGCCGCTTGTCAGCTGAGTTTGCTCAATAGAGTGGTTCATCGATGCGCGTTTATGCTGGATGGTGCTGTGCTTTGTTATCTGGCGCATCGTCGCAGAGTTTGCTTTCTAGTCATCCGCTGGTGCTTTTTCTTCCGGAGCCATTTGCTCGGATGCTGCATGCTTGACTTACTGGTGCTTTTCGTGTGTGCGTCCTGGAACCGGTACGATGTCGTACAAGCCAGTATTCTCATTCTTTGATTCATTCATGAGTAGACATTTGGAATATTCTTGATGGCTCTATATTTGTTGGTGCTGGCATTTGCAGCTTTAATGCTTTGTAAACAGAGTGATTCGGTGATCTTAATTTCCTCATTTTCTTCTCATGCTTGGGGGTTGATTAGATCATGGAATTTCCTCCGTCTTACGTCATCAGTCTGGTGTATTTTAATGATAAATAGAAGTATGTTACCGGCGCTGATAATTGGAGGGCTAATATACCTAATGCAGTAACGCCCAAAAGTATAATTAAAGCGTTACTGCATGTACTTCTTGTAATAGCCCTCCAATTGTAAGAATCTACTTCTAATTTAGAAACTCAGCTTATGGAAATCGTTACTAAGTCAGTTCAGTTAACCAAAGGGCGTTGCTTCCGTGTGAGTAATTCCCGGGGACATAAGAAATAAAGAGGATGAATGTACATATCCTTGTTGTTCTTCTGTCTGATCAGATTCATCAGATGTGCCAGAAAACTTCGATGGCAGGGAGCAGTGGCCAGAATGCCCAAGCTTTAAAGAGATCCGCGACCAAGGAGGCTGTGGTTCGTGCTGGGTAAGATTGCTCGAAACAACGCTGAATATACTTATTTTTGTATTTTCATTCCCTAGAGTTAATAGTTCATTCCATGATGATAGACATTTCCGCTCCACGTCCCTGAAATAATATTAACAGCGATTACCTGATAATAGGATTCGACCAGAATGGAATACCAGGAATTTACACACATACATTTATATTCACGTACAAGTTTTTTGTTTCACCAAGCACTAAAAAATTATTGAAGAGTTCAATTAAATGTTGAAAAGTTTCATAGTAAATCACTTGCATCCATCCTTCACTTCAGGCAATTGCGGTTGCCGAGGCCATCACCGACCGTCAGTGTGTCCTCGGAAAGACTCAGTTTCACTTCTCGGTAGAAGATATCCTGAGCTGCTGTGAGAATTGCGGTCACGGATGCAACGGAGGCTCTGTCAAACAAGCCTACAACTATTGGAAAACTGAGGGCGTTGTCTCCGGTGGTCCTTATGGTTCTGACCAGGGATGTCAGCCTTACGAAATAGCCCAGTGTGAACATCATGTCGATGGTCCGCGGCCTCCGTGCGGGGACGAGCCTACTCCTAAGTGCCACCGCTCCTGCCGTCCAGGCTACAACGGTACCTACGACTCTGACAAGCATCACGGCGGTTCTACACATTCTGTTGTTAATGAAGATAAGAAGCTGCAACAGATATCAAGTGCAGGACCACTATCAGCCACCTTTACTGTTTACGAGGACTTTCTTACATACCAGTCAGGAATTTACAATCATGTATCGGGCAAACCAGTCGGTGGACATGCCGTCAAGGTCCTCGGGTACGGAGTTGAGGATGGAGTTGACTACTACCTATGCGCAAACTCTTGGAACTACGACTGGGGTGATGGTGGCTTCTTCAAGATAAGAAGAGACCAAATGAACCTTGTGATGTACTATGGAATTCCCAGTGATGTAAAAGAATAATGCTGCTTCATAACGGGTTTCGGAATTCTAAACATTTATTGGGGGTATTTTCTGATTGTAATTTATGAATAAATTAGCAAATATCATTGCATCATAGCATGAAGTCGAGTGGTATTCTCCATACTGGTAGATAAAAACATACTAAAATCAGATATATTGTAGGATACTTTCCTCTATGTTGGAAGAACAGTGAGTTATTTCGTAACTATAATTTGTATTCTTTCTAATATTGTACGTTGTCCGTCCTATCGCATCCCTTTAGTGCGTTACACAACGGATAGTATATAATAATGACTAAATAACTGAATATATTTATCTGATAAGCCCATTCTTGAATAAAATCGAAAAGCAAAATGACTGTTATTAAAACCCAATAGAATCACAAATGCGCATACAGGTACAAAATAGCTAAATTTTTCTCTATTGATTAGGCAAAGTCTCATAAAAAGGTGACCCCATAAACGGGTAGTACATGGGTACACTCATCTTACACCTGCAAACGTGAGTAGCATTAGATAAGTCATTCTGACGCAAAAACAAAGATATTATAAAAGAGAATAAAAACTATTTGCTGCAATTTTACAAAATGTTTGCCAGTGCACTCAAGCTATCCTCTCTACTGAAGGATTGATGAATACTTTCTTATAATAAATAGTATAGTTGAGCGGCTATAAACGCTAATAAAAGTATAAATTTCATCCGGATACTCAGCTAATGATGTAACAACAGGCTCAAAAATAGTACTGCTGTACCGTCGAGTAGTACATCATCAGTAATTAACTCAAACGGCTAAATAAGGTATAGTATGTAAACATATATGAAAGATATTGGATAAATCAGCTGAAGTCCGCATGCACAAGCCAAGAAAGTTAAGAAGAAGCTGGTGATAGACACAACATCTCACAATGTGACTGATAAGGAACAGGATCATCTCTTGCTGATCCAATAAGGACGGTAAAAACCACATTCTTGTAACTTTACGGTTACATTTCTGTGAGAATATGCTCGCACACCTTCGTGAATTTCTTGTTCATTACATACAGAATACCGTATCGTAAACAGAAGCATGAAAGTTCAGTTTGGTAAAGAGCAATCTCTTTACAAAAATCTACATTCATTGCTAAGTAAGACGAGTAGAAAATTGCTAACCAATAGCTAGAGGAAAGTTTAGCGTGGATTTCCGATTTGAGATAAACAAGTAAGTTTATTTACCTTCACTTATCTGATGCTTTAAATAATTCAAGCTTATTATGGTTCAATTTCCGTTCCAATTTATGATGCACTCAATCTTCCAGGTTTGGCTTTGTCGAAACTCAAGACGATAGATTTGGATTCGCCACTTTATAACAGTATTCCAGATGTGAGCAGCGACACGATTAATTGCGCTTGAGACAGCCAAAAACCCTAATCAATGAAGCAAGATTCAATTTCCAGCTGTCATGGATAATCGATTAAGATCGACACCTGGAACTTGGAAAGTACCAGACTGACGCTCCACCTAACTCGAGCTGCGCTGATCACGTCAATGAAACCTTTACTGCAGAAGCGACAGAATCAGGAGGTCAAGCTCTCATCTCTGCAACGGCCGTGCTACTTTCTGGTTCGAAAATATTTGTCCCTAGAAAAAACTTCATTTTTGAAGCTTCGTCCCTTAGAAGTTAGGGTAAAGAACTTTATCTAAAAGTAAGCATTGTGGCTGCGAGTCTGTTGGCACTTCAAAAAGAAACCAGACTTCATCTCATCAACATAATCATGAAAAAGAAATAGGCTGTGTATTAACTCGCTAAGCGCCCATGTGAGTGATAGGTTTGTTTTATTACGCACAGAAGTACGTTGACACAATACAAACATTTTCGCTTGGTGCATGAATAAGAAACAATTATTACAATGATGTATCTGCATAGCTACTAGAAGTAATGTATAATTTTTGTGCAGACATAAAAGAAAAGCTAATAGAATTGAATAATATATTCTTTAAAACGATTTTTTAATACATTACCAGAGTTTGGATCTAATAAAGACACAGGTATTTTATTGAGATCGATGCAATTTGAAAAACTGTCGAGCGTTTCTCATCATCAACACACACATTTGGGAGATCGAAAACAGAACGTCTCATTTTGTAATTTTGTTGGGAATAAGTGGACTGAAATGCTTTTGGAATACTTCAGGATGATTATTATACAAAACTAGTGCACCAAACGCAACCCTTCTGATGAATAAGTCATAGAAATATATATTTGAAAACATTTCGGCTCAACAAAAGGTTTGATATGCACCAAGCGCAACTCTTTTGTTGAATAAGTCATAAAAATATATATTTGAAAACATCTCAGCTTAACAAAAGGGTTGATAGTCTAGATGAGACGTAATTAAGTGACATCACCCGTAGCACCGTTGAAAATGAACATGTCCAAACACGGGCATGCACGCAAGCGCCCAAGTACCTCCCCGTATCCAAGATACCCTCTCCGCAACAAAAAAGTTGGGTACTCGGAATTTTTTTCTTCAGTATTAGATAGGGGAAAATAAGGCTTCGGACAGACGGACGGACGGACTGACAGACAGCTCTCTTATTATAGTATAGATTAAGAATGGAATAATTGTAGACATCCTGAAATTGCAATATTTTCGGGGAAGAGTTCATATCACTGCAATAATTCATCAGAGGTAGCTTTATTGAATGTGTTACATTTAACGCGGAGTTTCCGCCTCAGGACATCGTTCAATATTACCTCAAGTTTATGGATGTGACAACACAGGGCGCCACCCAAAACGATGGCATCCTGGACCAACACTGAGTGAGCTAATGAGTAATAAACCATTTATAGTGATTTACCATCAACATAATTGGATATTGCATAGATTATATCAAGAACACTGCTCAGCTTACGGCCTACTTCTTCGATGTGGACCTTAAAAACTCAGCCTCATTCAGAATCAGTCCAAGATACTTCATCTGAGGCACGCACTCCAGTTGATTATTGTTAAAGAAAATAGGTGGTAACTGTGGGTGAGTACAAGGAGAGAATAACATTGAATTGATTTTATTTTCATGGGCAGTTAATATATTTTGACTTCGCAAATGAGACAATACATTTGAGAAATTTTGTATACCGCTATAGCAGCTTGAAATTAACAACTATTGGTGTAGAAAACTGCATACAATACACAGTTAATGCCAAGGATAGTTATATCATTAATAAAAACGTTGAATAATACCGGACCTAGTTTGTTTCCCTGTGGAACACCTGTAGTAATGTGTGCGATTTGACGTCGTTACAGAGGATATGTTGGTCCTTGATAGACAGGTAACTTTAAATCACCTCATTTCCATCGTTCTGAACGCCATGTTGATCAAGTTCTTTTAGTGGAAGAATTTAATCGACAGTATCGAATGCCTTCCTGAGATCAAGGAATTTACATTATCCCGTGTGTTTGATCATGGAAGCACTTCAGTAAATGAGTTAAAAGAAAAAATATCGATAGCGCAGTGCTAGATTTGATTCGGAAACTACAGTCCTTCTTTCTTATTGTGTTATGTGTTAATTGCTTACTTTTAAGTAAGCAATTAACACGATTTGAAGAGCCAGGCTTCAACATATCTTGCTAACGATATGCATTAGCTGGCTGCCTACCATAATGAAGATTGGAATAACACATACACTAAGTACTGTCGTAAAAACAAGGTCTCCTATTACATATGAGGGCTGCGTTTATACCCATGTGAGTGCACTTATCACCTACAAATAAAATTTTCTTTCTTTCGAATACACCATTCGCAAAGCCCACACATTTAGCACTCCACTTCCATGCTGGGCAAAACAACCATCCCTTCAACATGAATGGCTTCTCCATCATAGACTCCTCCAACCCATTGGAGCGCCCAAGATAGAGTCCCTCTGCATACACAAAACAAGACCCAGCCTTAACATTATGACCTCAGCTGTACCGCTTCACACAGTGTACAGTTAGTCGCACTTCCTCCAACTGTGCTGCGCTGACATCCGGCTCCTCCAAATAGCTTTGTTCATTCACATTTAGATTCCTCCAGCCCCTCCGACAACACCTATGCTCCTCGCTATTGTGAGTAGTTTAAGCTTCTGTTTCTTCACGAAGACGACTCATAGAGAAGAAAGTAAGGACATATCATGCGGTACGTCAATTGAAAATTTAATGTGGAACATATGATGGGCGAGGGTGTTCAGTCACAAGATCAGTGAGCATTGGACCAGCTACAGTAGTTGTGAAAAATGAGAAAGACCAGAACAAAGAATGACTACAAGGAGCATGAAAATCGGGGGCGGAATGAAAGAAATGTAACGCAACTGAGGTACAAAAAGTATCAGAATTGAGTATACCGATGAGAGGTATTTACAAGTTTTTTATCTTAAGTACTTTATTACATTGTAAGTATTAACAGCTAGTACACAGTACTTATTTACAGGTTTTTAAATGTATTTGTAAATCAATTTCCCGATAACCAAATGTATCTATATAAAAGGGTATTGAAATTCTGCCATCACAGTATAAAGGTGACAGCAGAAATACCACCTACGTATATCCGAGCCATGGAGGTAATATACAGGAAGTAAGCATAAGCTCTTTTTCGGCGAGTGGGAGAAAGTGACGAAATTACTGGAATTAAGGGGTGGAAACTGGCTGTCGAGGGCCCTCAGACTTGACTTAGCCTCCAAAGAGCATCAAGTTTGGTTTGGAACATTCAGAGAAATGAATGGATGAGCATGGTGCGATATGTAACTCTCGACTTTTACGAGATATGAGGATCCAATGAAATCGTAATACTCGAGATACGTTCGTAAAAGTCGAGATAAGGTCAGACTTTGTTTACAAAAGAAATTGTAGTTCAAGAATTGGCTATGTTAAATTACCGGAAGAATTTTTTTTTATTCTACAGCAGTACAAAGAATACATCTACAAAAATGAAATTGATAACATGTTTATTAATAAATAATAATACATTTTGTCGTCGAAAACGTTTGGAATACTGAACGGAAAGACTAATCGTAATATTCAAGAGTAGTGAACACTATTTCTTTTTTTTTTTTTTTAAGTAAAAGGAAGTGTTTGTTCGCCAGTCAGCTGCTACGAATGAAATAAATATCTATGGCATTGAGGTGAGTGTGGAAAGTTGATCAATAGGTACAGAATACTATTATCAGTACACTGTTAATAGTTAAAATTAAATTGTTTTCAAAGTCAATGGTAAGCCCAAGAAGCAAAGAATGCAACGGGAGGACACAATATGACTAAAATAAAACTTAGCCGTGACCGCACGTAGCCAATTTTACATCACATCGACGAGTCGAAATAGTTAAATGTGGGATCTCAGGCCTTCGTATGTTGATTTCTTGAACATATCATCTTAATTTTTTCGATTTATTTCATTCAATCTCCCGCTCATGACTGGCCAGCTACTTGAGCTACAAAATACTGTAAAATGTTGTAGTCAAGTACAGAAAGTTTGAGCAATAGGCTAACTGTTACTGTGGTTTCTCTTGCGTAGAGAATTGGCTATAATGGTGCTTATATTTGTTAGAAAAGAATGAATATGTTCTGTGTAGGACCCTGTGAACTGAAAATGGAGTGTAAATAAGGCTTCGATTAAGAACATTAAAGTAAATCAGGTCGTAAAGGGAACCAAATTCGGCGCTAGTGCTGTGAATGATCCCACCAGCATGCACTGCAGTTTCTATAGATAATTGCTGATTTAGTACATATTCTCTTAATTTATTCACACGCTAGATTGAAGTTCGCAATTTAAGACTATTTTTGTGGTTAAATAAGTTCAAATACTCTTAGGCTGCTCAGCCATAGATTCGTCGATGATGACGTCACTTCTTGCTGCTAATTTCTCGTGAGTCCTCCCGTTACGCTCTTTGTTTCCTGAGTAAGCCCGTTAACCGGTACCTAGGATCATCCGTGGCCATTATAATGTTATTCTGTGCTATTTTCACCACTGTTTTGAATTGATTCCCTTGATTTGGCAGTGTAGACCCGGCTTACGGCTGTAAACGAATTAACAGGAATCTCATTAGAAACGATTGTCTGAGATTAACAAATAAATCTGATACCGTAATGAAAGAACTATATAACGCTCTCAAACTAATAAGTTTCCAACTCCTTGTTGTCACTGACCTTGAGGTACTGTCAGAAAAAGTAAGCAGCAATTAGGTAACGTGCAGTTTTAAGCACTACAGTTTATAAAATATATAATTGTCAAATTTAATGCTCAAAGTTTTCATAAAATTTCGTCTATTTCCATTGCAGAGGAGCTTTTACACTAGTTGTTTTTCGAACTCTTGTCCATTCGACAGCCCAATACTATTGCACATGCACACTTCTGTAGGAGCGATGGAACAGGGAATTCGTGTGAAAATATCCTAATATTTGTCGTTGCTTATTCTAGATTATCTTTTTTTCTTGAATTACGATCATAAGTTTGTAATCGTGTACTATGCTTAATCCGTCATTGTTATAAAACTTTCAGACCGCGCAATGTGCTAACAAATGAAGTAGCCAACACCCGAATATAAATGGTGCCTAAAAATTGTCATATTTTTATATTTTCCATGTAATTTACTTCGTGTGTATTAGCTTTGTGCTTTATTAAGAGCATCGTGTCAAGTTTTCAGTGAAAATAGTACTTGATGATTCTGTTCCTAGGAATAATTATTATTCTTCTATTACATAGGAAGCATCCTCTTTTAAACAGATATCCTCATTGTGATTGGCGATACTTTTAAGCTTCAGTGGCAGAATCTAATAATGAAGGTGAAATAATGAAGGTGAAAAGGCATGGATACGGTCTACGCAGTGTACACCTCGTGCCACTCTATTAGCGTCACTAATTAATTTAGAGCTTCAGGTGTAACAATATATTTCCTTTTAATTATTGTGTTATAGTATTGCTTCTGTAGCCACGTATTTCATCAATCTTCGTTGTAGTCAGTGTCTTCATTCACGAGGTACTACACGTATTGTGATTGCTAGGTGTGCTGAAAAATTTGACTAGAATGGGTAGACGCAAGAGTGTTACTGATGCTGAAATAGCTACTATGTTTAATGAAAGACACGACGTATGAAATTCCTCTCAAAGTGATGGTACACTCCACCGGCTGCCATGCTGACACTGTGAAGCGATATTTAGCAGATATAACACCTTGGAAAACTCGTTCAATTGAGGAGTGCTAAAATCAATGACTACCTCTGTTCTGTGACGAGGCCATTTCTCAATAAACCAGCACAGACGTCGAAAGAAAAATTGACCGCTATTAATCTACCAAAATTTAATGTTCCAAAAACAAGATATCGGTTGCTATGGGACATGGGCAACAACCTCAAACCTGAAAAACTAATCAACACTTATTCCCGACTAAAAAAATGCTGTTGCAATGGGCTTAGAAGCACGTGAAATCAAACATGAATGCCAACGTATTCACAAATGCAGGTGAAACGCGAGTAACTTTAGATGAACCTGACGTCGGCAACAGAGAGACGAAGCTATGATGACATGGGTGGGAATAGTTGGAAATTAATTAATTGAACGTTTTCGTGTGCCTGATGGCATAAAAATTACTTTTAAGGGTTACGGTCGACTTTCTGAAACAAATTTGTTCTCCTGGCTTCAAGACATACCTATGTAGAAGGCTAGAAGCATCACAGTTCGATATTTGAGCATTACAATGCTTCGTCTCATGCTGCCTAAACAAAGCAAGCTTTCTTGTGATCGATGAACTTCAGTTGTAGAAGATTGCTGGCGTGGCCACTATTTTCACCCGATTTGAACCCAATTCAAAAGGAGGCTATTTACGAGGAAGGCAAGCAATATACATCCAAAGAATTATCGAAAACCATTATGCTGACTGTAAGCCAAATCCCTCCATCTTAAGTAAAAAAACATCTACGGATTCTATGGACAAAATAATTCATCTTGTTTTATTAACTAAAGGCCCTATGTAAGGAGTTAAATTGTTTTTCTTTTCATGATTTAGTTTTCTTTCATGAATTCATTTGTCCATCAATGAACTTGATTGTCCATATTATTGTTTTTCTAATAATTTTCAAGATTGAATTGAGTTAAAGTAATTTTTGCGTAATTTAAGCTAATACCGTGGTACACCTCAATACTGACTAGAATACTGCAACGTTCTCAAAATAAAATGACTTTTAATAAGGAGATCATAATTTAAGAAGTGCTTTAATTCAATAACTCATAAATTACATCTTAGAAGTACCAAAGTTTCCAGTCACTAAAAGTTATTCTATGTTTAAAAATTTTATTATGCTAATAGCCTAGGTTCAATCAGCTAACCGTAACATGGTGCACAAACTCTTTACGAGAATTCAGAGAAGCAACGCTATAACTTTAATGGATGTTGTAGCACTGCTACCGTGTGACAAACATAGCTATACAATAACCTAAACGTCACTCATAATTCAACAAGCACTTTGTAGTTGAAAATTTTCCAGCAGTTTTTTTATAAGTTTCACCTAGGGGTAATCTGACGACCGTTTTCTTGAATTAAATCCAATTTTCTACTAATCACGTCGTGAATGCTGGGCATCAACAGTGCTGGGACACTAATTTTTCGAGGAATCCTATAATGCAATTCATACGAGAATATCCGGAGCGAACATCTAAAGAAAAACCTGCCATGCTAGCAAAACTCCAGTTTTATTTGTATTATCAGCATTTAATAGCGACTTAAGAACAGTTCTTAAATTTGAGGCGTCGGGGGAAAGTAAAAATTTGCAGCTCGGTGATCTACTGTAATCCTCGTGGCAATGCCGATGCGTATGACAGGCAGCGGTAAACAAAGTTGTATATGACAGTGCAAAGTAAAAACGTTATGGCTTGTTGCCATTGTGGACCTTCGTCCACGTAATTAGGGACCGTCGTAATAGGTGGAATCTCTATTTATGAGGAGCTCAGAATCAATACCTGCGAAATGTTGTCTCTGCAAAGCAGACAGAAGAGCTATGGGGCTTGTTCTCGCTCAGAATCGCAACCTTTTCGGGGACAAAAACTCACGGCGCCTTAGACCATAGTCCGAAATTAAGCTTTCGAGGATTGGCCTATCCGAATACATGCTCTGGCTTTGCAAGTTTGAATTGTGTTGTGTCAGCAGCAACCCTATAGCGTTCAGGCGGCTGAAAACTCGATTCTACACACATAACAAGAAGGATTCAGTTTACAAAAGTTTCAAGGGGTACCAATACAGGGTCAGTACCTAAACTCAATTCAAGTTAGGGAAGCCACAAGCTTAATTGAAGTATTAGGAAAGTCAAATCTCTAAGCCTTAACTTATACCCCCAATCGAATATGCCCTAAGTCTGGTCCCAATTCTAGGTCCAATAGTGAGGAAAACTTGAACGCTTCAGGCAAGATTTTAAACACGGGGGCTCCTGCTCAATTAAGGGAGGTAATACTGCACCGCAGTGATCGTAAAATCAAACGGAAAAAGACACTTTTAATACTGTTTCAGAATTTCTCCCTACAGTAGAAATCGTATATTTTGCTGATGGATCATTCTTTCATGAATTTTAGACCCAATTACTATCTACATGTATTAGAAAGGTAAAAATAACCGTGTGAAGGATTCTACATAACTGTATCCTCATTCTAACTGAAAGTTGCGTGACAAAACACGATTGTTTTTGTATCGTTTAGTCATTCAAAAGGATATGAACGGTACTGCTAGCGTTGTTTCTCAAAATGTCTCGGCTTACTTAAGCATGTCATATACATACACATATACAAAAGAATCATCTGTGGGCAGAAACTACGAATCAAGATGCATGAGAGTGCCAGTAGAAGCTTCAGTGCTAAGATTTCAACTTGGGCAATGCAAGAAGCGAAATGCATTCAGACATAAGGTTCCCCTATACTATGATATAGACTCGACATATGGAGAAGGGAATACTCGTACAAATGAGATTCAGTTTTCGGTCTTTATTATATTGTTGATTCGTAAGCACTGAAACATCACCGAATTTCATTTCCGCTGCGTATCCACAATACACAGTGAGATAGTTTCAGCCGAACAAATTTTCGCTCCCATAGAGTTAGAATAAAGAATTACTACCGTAAAATGGTGTTATACCGGATCGTGGGGTAATAACGGATTTTCGTATTACTTCCACTTAAAGCTCCATAACTGGAAGGCTATTGTACGTAGCGATCTCTAACAAGTTTTTTTCAATGCTCAAAAAGTGACAGATTGACGTAAAA
>LQNS02000210.1:6728851-6740016 GCA_001587735.2 Parhyale hawaiensis
TTTATAAATGACAGGAGCCCTATAAGTGAATCTACTTTTATTGGGCTTGTTTTCAAAACTATTGACATATTATAAATTTTATTCTGTACCTTGTATGTTTTATAAGTTTTGAGAACAATAAAGGAGTAAAGGAGTATAAAATACAGGTTCAAAACTATCTGGACATTCATTCAGGTACTGCTGTTCGAGATTGTACAAAAATACATTGGCTAACGTGGGGGCAAGTGGGTTACCCATTCACAACTCATCTACCTGTTTGTACAATTGTTGATTAAACAGAAAATAAGTTTCAGTAACTGCTAATTTCAAACACTGAAGGAAATTCTCACTATCAAAACCGTTGAAAAACTGGCTAGCGGAAAAAACTTTACTACTTAAAACATTCAGAGTTTCCTGCACAGGGATAGTTGTATAGAGAGATTCTACGTTATAACTAACCTTATAATAGTTAGATTTACTCGGAAAACTTGTAATACTGTAATAACATGAATAAGAATTTTTTACACTGTACTGATTAACAAAAAGTTTATCAATCATCGGAATAAAAAATTTTGCAAGTTTGTACGTTGAGGTTTTGAAAGCTGCTAATGGAATGTTGCATTTAAGAATTTTCGCTAGGCCGTACAAAATTCCTGGAGTTGAACCTGAAACATACAGCTGCTTTATGTGTCGTCGGAAATTACACCTAGTTGCTTAATTTTGTTCAAAAATCTATTTATTTTATCTTCAAGTTTTATAATAACCGGCAAAGGATCAGTATGAAACAGCAGCTGAAATTTTGCAAGGTCCGATAGCACATGAAGCATTTTCTGTACGTAGTCAGTTTTATTCAGCAGCACAACTCCCCTACCCTTGTCTGGTGAACAAACTACTATATTTTCGTCTTTACCAAGATTTTTCAACAGTAATGCATCAGCTTTGTTGAAAATAATCGAGAAAACTTTGGAAGTACTCAGAAGCAGTCTAAAATCAGATTTTATCAGCATATGGGACGTTCCTTCAGAACGAACCTTCCTCTAACAGTTTTACAACATTCACCTCACAGACAGAATTGAGAGCAGACCGGTCATTTATACTCCCTAGCACATCTCGAAATAGTTAGTTTATCTAATGCTTCAGATACTAGAATTTTAGAATCTTTGCAAACTTTAAAAAATAGACCAACCATTAACTCTGACCAAACAGCGGTACCTTTATTCACTCAGTAACTTCTTATCCCTTCTCCTTTTTTTCTTCCGCCTCCATTTGCCCGACGTTTCACCATAAGCATATCAATGTTAGTTAGGTTAACTTTAAGGTCACATCCGCATACCGCGTCTTATTTTTTCCTTTGTTATTGACAATTTAGTTTTATCCTCTATTGAATGTTATTAAGCGGTATCATTTTCTTTATTTTCAGAAGCATTCTTTGAAAATGACGTTTTTACTTGAAACCAGCATGGTCTGAATGCAATACATCGATGATTTTTATCGTGACTTTAGTGTTTATTTTTTATACTAAGAACTTAGTACGTAGATAAACAAACGAACAAACAGATCATCGCAAGAAGTCAGTAGTTTACTCAATAATCAACCGCTCACGTAATTACCGTTCGTAAAAATACGTCTTCAACTTTCTGAGTTATGGCACTAAGAAACAGGAGGCAGACAAACAAACGGGTGAACAAATCTTCATCAAAAGTTATCAGTTCATCATCTGTACTTCCAAATATACCCAACAATCCCTGTAATCTCGTAAAGATCAACATATAACTTTCTGAATTGTATGGGTGAAAAACAATCAGGCAGAGAGACAAAAAAAATCGATGGAAACGAAACCTCCTTGGCGGAAGTAACAATTCATCTGAGTTTCATGATATCCCTTCATAATGTTCTAAGTTACGGTTATAACAATAAAGCGGCAAACAAATAAACTGTTGAACAGTTAGTTCATCACAGAAGATACATTGTCATCTGTTCCTTAAATCATACCTAGTCCAGGCTCTAGGGGGTGTCTGCGTACATTTCTCTTTCACGGCTCTATCATGAATTTCCATATGATGACATTTAAAAAAAAAGTCGGGGTAGAACTTACGCAACTTGTACATTTTTGAGGGGGGCCCAAAATTATCAATTGTTGACTGACTGTTCTGAAACTTGCTTAGACTGTGTATTTTTTTATCTATCTTTCTTTTTTTTTTTAAAGAAACACATTTTGTTCCTACAACTATTTTTTGATTTAGGCCCTAGTTTTTGAGATAATACATATACATGTACATTTTGGAAACTTTTAACGAATAGTATCCAATGAGTTTTCACGCTTCCTTGAAACATTCCTAAAAAAACTGTAGAGTTGGATTTGCCATTTTTGCCCTCATAATATTTTTTTATCACAGCTCAAAACCGAATCTCTTATTATTGTTTATAATTTTCTATATGTATTTTAGTTAGCGATCACATCGAAATAGAAAATGAAGAATGCAGCTCAGATGAAAAAATATAATGAGGATAAAAGTGGAGAATACAGGTCTATAGTTTTGTTAGGAATATTTCAAGGATTCCAAAAACTGTCATTGTTTTGTATTCTAACATGAAAACTTATTGAGCTGCAAAAGTTCTACGCATTTTTTTTACTATCTTTATCATATGGTATAGAAAATACATGGTACAGCAGTGAAAGAGAAATGTACACAGACACCCCCCAGAAGCCTAGATTAACCTAACAATCTCTGTAAATTTATTAAAGATCCGTCCGTAGCTTTTTGAGTCATCTTGCCGATAGACTAACAAACAAACAGACTTGAAAAAGCAAATGCTTAGTATGGCAATAATTAGTAACAGAGCATATAGATATATATCAATAGCGAATATTAGATTTCAGTCGAAGGTCATCGTGACAATATAGCATTTCTAATTGAAACTAGTGTTTCACCAGAAATTTCCTCCTCAAAATCACCAAAAACTCAAGAACTCATAGTTGCAAAGTAGGTAGGTATTACTACATTATAACGTAGGTACAGTCTAATCTCGGGCATTTCATCAAACTGAGATTTACCTAACGAAATTAGAAGTGTAAGACTTTCTACTTTAGAGTTCGCTCATTCATATTGTTTCGTTTCTAAAGTTCTCAGGTATGAAAGATATAAGTTATAAAAAGGAAAAGTAAAACTGATGTTCCTACGCAGGCCGGCAGGAATTTTGCGAAGACAGTGCCTATGTCTTACCTTAAACGCTTGTTGGGTACCTGGCCCGTACCCGAAGAGATCCTACCAGTGGAAGACCCATCAGCGTGTGAGTAACGTGGTCATTGCACAAGTAAATAGTAAGACTCGGGTCAAAACTTGTCAGTAGGTCCTGAAAGTACATTAGCAATAAGAAAAAAGAATAAACAAGTTCCAAATCAGTCAGGTGGAAATTTCAAGTTAGAATGTCGCTGACGAACTTCATCACTCAAAATATTATATTAGAAGTAAGTTACTTGCGCCTATTACTGCAAGATTCTACTTCTAATAATAGAAGCTATAGTTTTCAAATTCGCATACTAAGCCTGTTTTAATTAGCCACGAAGGGCGATGTTTTTGTTTGGGTAATTGCAGGAGAAATTAGAATTAGGAAAGAATGTACAATCCCTTTGTTGTTCTTCTTCCTGATTAGATCGGTCAGATTTGCCCGAAAACTTCGATGGCAGGGAGCAGTGGCCGGAATGCCCCAGCCTCAGAGAGATCCGTGACCAAGGAGGCTGTGGTTCGTGCTGGGTAAGAATAGCTCGTAACGACGTTGACTATGTATTTTTTTTTAGATTTTCAATTAATAGAATAGATTCTTAGTTTGTGAACCACGTAGAATTCCAGTTATCTAAAATATTTTTTAACGATAAATCTCAATTATTAAATATAAAGTCGATTAATTCAAAAACCTAACGTTTCGGGAATAGGTATCGCATTGATTGCCACTTACCGTCACTGAAATTGTGCAAACGGTGTTTAACCGACACTAGGATTCCACTAGAAGAAATAAGCGTTAGTCCACATGAAAATATTAAACATTACTACTCGTAGTGTATTACCTGAAAAAAATGAACATAATGCACTATATAAGATTGTATTCCGTCAGTATATGGAAGCGCTAGAACTAGCGCGCACTAGAACCGCCGCCAGTTTTTTTTTAGTAGTGCAAGCACTAGCGCCGCTAGGTTTGACGGATTTTAATTTATTTCTGCAATATTTGAATAGTAAGCATCAAAACATGAAGTTCAATGCCGAAAATTATCAAATAATTCTTTAGCCTTCCTAGATGTTCTAGTACCTAGCTAACCAAGACTCCACATTCACCACTGGGGTTTACAGAAAATCGATAGTTTCAGGACTCGTAATGAGTTTCTTCAGTCACTGCTATAATCAATTTAAAATCAACGCAATAGAAACCTTACTATTTCGAGCATACCATTTGTCTTCCTCATACCTTGCATTTTCAAACGAAATTGATTTTCTCCGAACATTCTTCAAAAATAACGGCTATCCCCACCACCTCCTGAACAACTACTGCAAATTATTCCTAGACAAACTGTTCGATCACTGCATTAACATACCCTCGGTCCGTAAATTGGACTTCTTTCACTCGCTGCCGTACTAAAACGAACCCTCCGTTAGTGTTGTAAACTCTTTGAAAGCGTTTCTCTCTTAAGCCTACCCACATATAAACTTCAAATGTCATACAAAAAACACCTTTACAATAGGGCCCTTCATCAAATTTAAAGACAACCCCCCTCCCACCACTTCTGTCCAGTGTTATCTACCGTTATCAGTGCCAGGCCTGCTGTGCCTCTTACATCGGCAGCACTGGACAACACTTCAAAGCCCACATTGACCAACATTTAGGTGTATCCAGTCGAACTGGTTTACCCCTCACGAAAACCTCACATTCAGCTCCCCGCCTACATGATGAGCAAAACAACCATCACATAAGCAGAAATGACTTTTCCATCATAGACTTTTCTAACCCAATCGAGCTCACAACATTAGAATCACTCCACATCCACAGAACAAGACCTAGCCTCAACAATATAACCTCAGCTGTACCGCTTCATATAGTTTACAATTAGCTTCTCATGCACGAACTGTACAGGCACCGGCGTCCGGCCCCTCCAGATGGCTTTCTTCAGTCACGTTTTAGACTCCCCCTTGTTAGGACCTACGCCCTTGCTCCTCTCCTCTCCAAAAGTGAAATAAAAGATACTCCTTTTTTATTTATAGCTGATAGGTTAATTTTATTGTCTTAAATGATGGGAAGTACAGTATTCCCAAAACGTTAGCTCTTATTCATAGTAGTCGACATATTTACTAAAATAATTGTTTCCAGATCTTCGACGAGTAGTAAAGGTTATATATATGTATATATGCCGAAAACTAGGGCCAAAACCAGCGCTAGCGCCGCTAGGTTTTGAAATGCGTAGCGGTAGCATCGCTAGTATTCCTTAAGTCTAGCGCTAGCGCCGCCGGTTTCTTTCACTAGCGCACACAACTCTGAAAAGTCACATGATTGACGTAGAAGTATTTACTCAGTGGTATACATTTGCTAATCAATATCAATTTAATGTTTGATATTTCCTTGTGTTTCTACGTGCTTCAACCATTAACTTTGGTTTTGTTGTAAAATGATTTTGTGTCTTTACTTTTACTATTATCAGTAACAAAATATTGCATCATAAAAAAAAAATTCATTACAGCCTTCTATAAAAGGTCTGTAATGACTTAGCAAAATTGAACGTTTGGTGCACAAAATCGGCGGTCATAGTAAATTTGAATATGAAAAAGATATCAAACCAATAAAATAACATTAGAAATTAATTCCCGGTGCCGAAAAAAAAACATGGAACATATTTTGTACAGCACTGCAGGCCAGACCAGGAAAAAGTTATTTTTTTGAGCAGGCGATGCAGGCCATTTTGAATCAGGGCTCTCAAAAGTTATGCCCACACTTTTGACAGGGGCATGAAGCATAATTTCTTTTCTATCCATCCAAAAAGCCATTTCCAATGAGAAACGTTCCTGCGCTCTCAATGGTCAATGACCCAACTACCCCGTCAGCATTGATGGGCCTCGGTGGCATTTTTTTCTTAAATCTTATTATGAATAAACTAATGGGAGTAAATTAAATGATCAGGTCGCTAGAGATCTTTCTCTAACTTTTTTCCATTTGTCCTCAGCTTGCGTCCAGTCATACCGAGAATCAATCGCTGTAAGTAGTGATTGCATTATTTCCCAATTTTGAACTGAAGGGCGATTAGAATTACTGAAAACATTTTACAGCAATCTGTGATATTCTACTCTGAAGTTTCATCAAAATCTAACGCTCTATAATGCAAAAGTGCTCTTGTAGGAGCACTTGTTTCATCAGCCATGCAACGCATATAAATGCTCATTTTTTTCTATGTATCCTAGCATTTCTCTTTTAACTTGCTGATGCTGATTCTAAGCCCTGTACAGGTATAACATTGTTCTTTATGATTTTTATTCTCTGCAAAATTTATTGTTCTCAAAAAACATTTTTTTATGTACAAACAATTATTTCTCCCTCTGTATCTGGGTCTTGTGGGTATCTCTCAGGCGCCAGATGCTTGTTCTACATGTCAAGCATTAGGAAACAATTGAGGGGCTGAATTAAGCACTGGAAGTCTAACGGTGAATGATCTCCATTCTTTATTACAGGCAGTTGCGAGTGTTAGTGCCATGACCGACCGTCAATGCATCCTTGCAAAGACTCAGTTCCACTACTCGGCAGAAGATATTATGAGTTGCTGTTGGCAATGCGGTGATGGATGCGACGGAGGATTTGTAGCAAACGCCTACGACTTTTGGAAAAATGAGGGCGTTGTCTCCGGTGGTCCTTATGGTTCTGACCAGGGATGTCAGCCTTACGAAATAGCCCAGTGTGAACATCATGTCGATGGTCCGCGGCCTCCGTGCCGTATTCATAACACTCCTAAGTGCCAAAAATCCTGCCGTCCAGGCTACAATGTTACCTACGTTCACGACAAGCACTATGCAGAGAGTATAAATTCTACTACTTTTGAAAATGAGAAGCTGAAACAGATCACAATAGGACCAGTGTCAGCTAGCCTTACTATTTACGAGGATTTCTATAGTTACAAGTCAGGGATTTATCATCACGTATCCGGCAAAAGAGTTGGTGGACTTGCCGTCAAGGTCCTCGGGTACGGAGTTGAGGATGGAGTGGAGTACTACCTCTGCGCCAACTCTTGGAACTATGACTGGGGTGATGGTGGCTTCTTCAAGATAAGAAGAGATCAGATGAAACCTAGAATGTACTATGGAGTTCCCTCGGTGAAAAAAGAATAATGCTGCTTTGAAAAGGGTTTCGTAACAGTTAATTTTGCTTTTGGGGCGTTGTTCATCTCAGTACCCGAAAGAGTTAGCAAAAATTATTGTATCTGAAATTAAGTCAGTTGGTTTACTTCTCACTGAAAGTCGAGTAAATACTAAGCTCTGAAACGTTATGAAAAATTTATTTGCTTGGTAAGAGATCCGTTACTTATTCGCAACAATATTTAGTACACTTACCAGTTTTGCTGTTCGGAGTCCGTTAAACAATAGATACGTTATTAATGCTCGCTTGCATGATGTGTGAGGCAACTGTACATATTTGTACCAGATATGGACAATTAAACCTTTGTTTTAAAGAAACAGGTATAGTAAGACGTTAGCATTAAGAATAGTTACCTATGAAATATACTGTAAGAAGAGCATTGAGATGAGGTGTGGAATTTACTGTCATATCCCAATGCACATACTTGCTATGAAAATAGAACTATCAGTCAAACTGTCGGTTAGCTTGCCATGCAAGCAATTCAGTGACATCGATTATGCTTCTGTGACTATATAAAGACGGGAGCAAGCATTTCGTTATTATGAAGCAGAGGAACTAAGGCCTTGACTCCTCTGCGAGTAGTAAGCAGATATGTATAGTTAGTTACTTCCATAATGTTGCTCCGATGAAAACTCACATCTGCCGCGCTGTCAAAGGTTAACAGCACGCAGAAGAAAACTATCATATGTTTCGGCCAAGTGTCAGCTACAGTAGGCCATTGATGCGCGACAGACTTTGACTAGGATGCAAAGCAATGAACTCGGCGTTATCTACTTGCAACACCAGAGATCGCCGTGGAGCTCAAAGTTAGCGCTTTAGACAAAGGCTCAGGCATAGTGGATTGCTATCACATAGTGCTGTACCGTCAATGACTCGCTTCTTTTGTCGTATCCAGGGTGCAACACATACAGTAGTTCAAATACTGAACATGGCGAGTAGTCGCTTTGGGCAGTACCGTAAATGACTCGCTTCTTTTGTCGTATCCAGGGCGCAACACATACAGTAGTTCAAATACTGAACATGGCGAGTAGTCGCTTTATAGTTTTGGGTACTAATTTTAGGAGTCTTAGTTACGGTGACTCATGCTCACGAGTTCGTACATGAATCTAGACTATTGCTAAGGATTATGGTCGAATAATATCAGCTCAAACACAACTTTTTAAACTTCCTATGTGCAGCAGCATTTGTGAAATACGCGTTTATCTGGTACTACCAACTATGTACCTGAAACCAGAGTTTTATAGGGCTCTTTGCAGACGTTAGATTGACCGGAAAATTTATACTTGGACCCTAGCATTGTCTGCAATTTCAGACGTGTACTCAGCCTGTGAGACGCTTTGTTGTTTTTGTCGCTGACCTTGGATTTTGCTAAGGCTTTGGCAATGGATGACTACTGAATCCTCGTATTAAATCTTTCCCATGTGGGTATCCGACCAAAATGTCTTCGTAGGCTTGAAGCATTCATGGCAAATTCGTAGAACTCAAAGTGCAATCGTCATAGAACACCGTATCTTACACAGTGCATTCAAGGCACTCCGTACTCAGTTGAGTGCCACGAAGCACCGTGCATAGGGCGTATACTTTTTCTTATCATGATCAATGACATCATGAGCAGATGGAACAACAGTATGCATCATTTCCTGACGATTCGCGAATTTTGACTACTGTACAGCGAGTGGTAGATCGATGTGCTATTTCTCCAGTGAGATCTGGAAAATATTCACCGATGGTCAGTGAAAATAATACGCTTTAATGAAATGATATTCACGCGGCTTACATACAGATAAATATGCAACACTCCGAGACCACAACATGCTGTATACTGCTAGTGATGTGCATGATATTAAAAGAAACACAGTTTTAAGAGCTTATAGTCGTATTCTCAAATTTCACCATGTGAAATTTCCCACAAAATGGTTCAAATTTTAGTTTTTTTCTATTTTCGTTCCAATTTCAATTAAACTTTCTACAGATATCTAAAATCAGAAAATAATGTGGGTTAAACTCCTGTACTTTTTCCTATTTTCACCCTAGAAAACGAGTTATTCAATGAAAACGGTTTTTTCGTCATCTTTGTATAACTCGTTTTCTATGGCGAAACCGGAAAAAAGTTTTATTAACAGTATTAACAGCTTCTGTAACTTTCTTGTAGATCGGTTGAAAACTTTTTGAGTTATGCTGCTGACCAACACTAATAAACATGAGCCAAACACACAAACGGACCAACTGATCATCACCAAAATTTGATAATTTATGTCTAATAGCATTACTAACAATTCGTGAAAATTTCATAAAGGTCTAACAATAAATTTCTGGATGATTTAGCTAACCAGTAAAAAATCAAATACAGCGAACGAACAGGTCATCACAAAACTTTTGTCGTATACTCTTTGTAATATACCTAACAACTCATGTGGATTTCATGAATATCCGTATATAACTTTTTGAATTATAGTACTAAAAAAATAGGCAGACAAACGAACAAAAATGAACGTAGTTTCACCAAAATTTAAGCACATGTTATACTGTTAACTTGCCTGACATTCCCTGTAAATTTTGTAAAGATCAATTTATAACTTCTTCAGTAATCTCTGTGACAGACAAAGAGATAAATAGAAAACAGACAGAGAAACAGACAAACGCGACTAAAAGATTACCTACTTGTTGTAAGTAAAGATGAAAAGTCGACATAAATTCCTCGCGCTCATAGTTTTGCAGCGCGGATATCCTATATGAAATTGATATTTTCTCCTTACTGGGAGAAAATTAGTAACCATCAACTTTGTCATATCAAGTAACCATTTCTCATATTCAACTAAGTTTCCCTCGCAAGAAGTGATGGGTAACATTTTTTAAATACGCTTGGATATCAAAAATGTATTTATAAATACAATGCAAAATGTGTAATTCAATACCGTATTCAAACATTTTTAGTGTCTTTAAATACCGTGCACTTAAATGCACTTCGTATTACCGGGATCGCCGGCAGAGGCACCATATTGCCCCGGCCCGACAAAGGAGACCGATTAGCAAGCCGGACGGCCCGCGAGAGCTATACCGGACCGTCCGCCCTCAGGGAACCCTGACACGTTTATATATGGTTCGGAAATAACACAGAATAAATCAGCCTATTACTGAGCAAGTAACAAACCTTCACGAAATTTCTAACAAGTAAACAATAGGTCCTAATACAGAAATTAATTACAAAATTTTTTGTAATATTAAAAAAAAAAGATACGAAGGAATTCAGACGTGACCAAAGCATAAGGAACGGCAATTAGCGATTAGGTAACAAAATAGAAGTAAATTCAAATATTTGTAAACATCCCCATGTTTGCAATGATTTGCCAGCATTGTCGTCCCCATGACCTAATTAAGTGTCCATCAAAAATCGACATTTACCCAGTTCTATTTTTCTTTCAGTAAATCCCATCAATGATCCTAATTTCGTTGGTTTCTTTTCCGAGCCCTGTTTTCCTTACATTTTCAATGGGGTTCAAGTCGGGGCTCTGGAATGGCTAGTTCATCAATACAATTCATTCTGTTCTTCTGAAAAGGCCATAACATTCGTAGCATAGTGCTAACGTACATTGTCTGGCATGAAAACGAGGGATTCGCCGAGGCTGAGGTGCAAGTTTGGTATATCGCGCTGTTGAAGAAGCCTTTTGTAAATCTCAGTATTAACTAGAGCACTCTGAGAGCGCATACCTCCGCCAAGTGAGCCAACGGTAGCAAAAATTCAAATTGGCTCTGAAACCATAATTTTCTTTGCATAAACTCCAAAATCTGATCATTTGTGC
>LQNS02000210.1:6740282-6753452 GCA_001587735.2 Parhyale hawaiensis
CCTGTAAATTTCATCCAAATCGGTTCATAACTTTTTGAGTTATCCTGGTGACAGACAAACAGACAAACAGACAAACACACAAACAGACAAACAGACAGACAGACAGACTGACAAACACGACGAAAACATAACCTCCTTGGCGGAGGTAATAATACCATGAATACGGATGATCGTCAACTCCTGCAGAAGAAATCGTACCCCAGACTATCACACTGCCCCCACAAAACTTGACTCTTTCCTTGACACGTTCAGGAGACAGTCTTTTCTGCAGAGTAAGTGATGCCGTCAAAGCCGAAGAGGTTACAATAGGATTCGTCACTATAAAATGAATTACATCCCATTGTGCGTCAGTCCAAACAACGTGTCCTCTCGCAAACTCCAGACTTGCCATTTGGTTCGCTTTGAAACGAGAGGCTTCGAATCTGGCAGCCGGGTGTGCAATCCTGCACTTTGTAGCCTGACAGAAACTGTTTTCCCTGAGATGTTATTCTCTGTCTCTTCGCTAAGTTTACGGGAAACTGATGAACCTGTTTCAAAACGGTCCTTTACAGGCATTCTAACAGTTTTACGATAGTCCCTTTGAAATATGATTGAAGACCTGTCAGCTTATGTCTCCCAGTTAACGTTTTATCTGTGTTTTCTTATACGTAATGAACGAAAACTTTAGACCTACGGACAATATTAGTATTTTCTTAAATTTACTACTTTTCTTATGCTTTGGCAACGCTTTTTCTGCAACTGTATGAATGCTGTCTTTAATTTCGAGATTAGAGTAGATGTGACGCATTGTCAGTGTCACACCATTTACAGTGTGCGCTGCATTGTAGGTCTGAGGTACGCCTTGTACAGTTGAACTTTAGTGCGGCGTTTGACAGGGTCTACCACAGGGGTCTATCATACAAGCTGGAGTCATTTGTTGTGGGTGGTAGGGTTCTGTCATTTATTTGAGATTTTGTTTCTGAGCGAACGGAGAGTGTGTCTGTTGACGATGCTTTGAGTGCCTCAGTCGCGGTGAAGTCTGGCGTTCTTCAGGGTAGCGTATTTGGCCTGCTGTTGTTCGTTCTGTATACTAGTGACATGTTCTTTTCGCTGAAGAACACGATAATCAACTATGCCGACGATTCCACTTTGATAGCAGTGATACCTGCTCTCCACATACGTAATACTGTAGCCAAGTCTCTGAATAGAGATCTGTCACGCATTAGTGCATGGTGCTCGGCCTGGAGTATGAAGCTGAATGCCAGTAAGACCAAATCTATAATTGTCAGTCGGTCTCGGACACCTTTACCGCAGCATCCATATCTGAAGACAGATGATACTTCACTTTAGAGTCTAGCTCCTTGGAGATTCTTGGTGTTTTCTTTGATAAGAAGCTTACTTTTGAGCCTCATTTTAGGCGACTGGTATCACGCGCTTCCAGTAAGTTTATGCTCTCCTGCGTAAGGTGAATTCTGTTTCGTGACAATGAGGTTGTGCACAGATGCTTTCATGCTGCCTTTGTTGGAGTATCGCTCATCGGTCTAGGCTTCAGCTGCTGACAGTCACTTGCGTCTGCTGGATCAACTTGTTACTTCAGCCAGCAGGCTGTGCGCGGTGAACCAGTCCCATAGGAGAGGGGTGGCCGAAATCTGCATGTTTTATTAGGTGTTCCACAATGAGAAGTATTTGTTGTATTCTTCTGTCCCTGCCCTTAAGGTCTTTAGAATTACACCTGCTGGGGTAGGATGTTAAATGCTGAACAAGTCAGCTCAGTCGGTGTTTCGCGCCTTGGTCTGTCAAGTTTGGGAATTTATTGCCGGAGTTTGCTTCCGGGCATTTTGGCCTGCAGGCATTTAAGTCATCTGATATATTATTTTTTTTTTTTTTGGATTTCCTTTACCAACACTTCGGGCTTCCCGGAGTTGCAAAGTGCTTTATTTGGGTAATATTACCTATCAGGGATGGCCCTGTAGTGAAGTTTTAAGAATAATAGGAAATTTCAGGCAATAATACATTTCCTTTACATTTCCTTCATTAGTCTGTGTATTTTACAACTTTCTTTGCATTTACGTTACAGGCTTAATTAATAGGCTACTAGATCTTTTCGGTTGTGTGGTATGTAGAATTTCGTTGTGAAAATTTGGTTAGTAATAAAGTTTTTCGTGCTGATTACGAATTTAACATTTATTTTGCAGATTAACTATTTCACGACCACCTGACCTAACGTTTCAAAATATATGTTATATTCGTACCTAGCAGTAAAAACTGTATTACTGACGGAAACATTGTAAAATAAATTTTCCATGCCACAAAACCGAAAAGAGCCTTAATGACGATAAAACAGACATTTTTTCTTTATCCTTTGTAACGTGGGTCTTACCTAAACGCAGCATAATGCATACATTCAACACTAGAGCACTAGGGGTCTCTTTGCAGGGGTCTACAGAGATCAGTTATTTGGAACCACTGCATGACATAGAAAGCATCTGGGACTTACGCCCCGGCCCTCTATGAGCCATTGCTATTACGTCAGAATCAAAGAGATAATAGAGGAAGGAAGAAGAAGATGAAGATAGAGAAAGCTCAGTTAGAAGTTGATCATGCAAGCGCAGTCAAATGCTGCAGATTCGCGGATCTCGGGGACGTTAAGTAAGTTTGGCCACGAAAAACAATAAATTACAGCGGCTTAGAATCTTTGGCTGTAACGAGTTTAGGACTCCTGAAGAAGGAGTTCGTAACAGTGGAGGATGTTGCCCCCAATGTTAGTCAAGATATGCTATGCTAGGTTCTTAAAATGAATTGAGTAAATTTTTACCATTGTTCGTTAAGTTTTGCCAGGTTTGACATCCTTCGTATGTTTTCATCTTATTTTTTTAGGCATACTATTATGTAAATCTTATAACCTTGTTATCACTTAACGTATTATGACCTAATGTCTACTTCTGAAAATTTCAGTACGAATCATTCATCACTTTCTAACAAATAACTAATTTATTTCAGTGTAGTTTCCATTCTTTATATTATGGCCACAACTGTAATTTAAAATGAAGCAGTTAATTTTCCTTTCTAATTTTCAATACATTTTTATAAGCATTTTGTCAATTGTTTTACATTAAAATTTATGTGCATATTTGTGAGAAGAAAGTTTAGTATACTACACTACAACTAGAGCACTCTGAGAGCGCATACCTCCGCCAAGCGAGGCAACGGTAGCAAAAAATTCAAATTGGCTCTGAAACCATAATTTTCTTTGTATTAACTGGAAGATTGGACGTCTTGGACCATCGTTGTTGAATGAATTAGTAGACATCATCAAGATCTTAATTATTATTAACTCCAAAATCAAATCACTTGTGTCTTTTGATAATTATAGCAGCTTGTGCAATTTTCTTGAAGATCCGTTCTTAACTTTTTGAGTTATACTGCTAACAAACGTTATGACAAACATGAGTCAAACATACAAACGAGCTACCGATCTGCACCAAAATTTAATCATCATGTCTTTCAACATTACTAACAACCCCTATAAATTTCACAAGGATCTATTCATTATTTTTTGAGTTATCGTGTTAACAAGCATAAAATTAAAAACACTGACAAACGAACGAACGAACGAACAAACAGATCACTACCAAATTTTGGTCATTTACTGTTTGTTATATACCTAACATTTCATGTTAGTTTCATAATAATCCATTCATAACTTTTTGAGTTATGGCAGTGAGAAAAATGAGGTAGACAAACAAACAAACAAACGGATGGACATATCTTCACTAAAAGTTAATCATCTGTTCCTCCTAACATATCTAACAATCCTTGTAAATTCCATCCAAATCGGTTCAGAACTTTTTTAGTTATCTTGGTGACACAGACAAACAGACAGAGAAACAAACAAACAAACACGACGAAAACATAACCTCCTTGTCGGAGGTAATTATATCGTCATACTTGTGATACTCATACTGTGAGTGCAGAGCTAAAATTCCTCACGAAGCAGCGTTGGAGACACGTTCTGCTGCAATTATTGTTGCTCCTCACTGTTTACAAAATTGGTGCCTGTAATACTCGGCTGCAGCACCGAAATGTCTCAACCTGTTTCCCCGATGAGGTCAAAGAGGGTTACGCTTGCTCTCCACCCCCCCCCCCTGGAGGCTAACCAGCAATAATAAGATTGGGCTGCAAGTAATGGAATAGGTACCTACAATACAGATATCTGCTCTGGCCAAAGAGCAATATACTCTAGATACGTGTTAGTGTTTGGAAAAAATTTCAAGAATTATTCGAGCAATAATATTTCAGCGTTACAACTACTGGAAGCAATATATCCACGGTGTTTTGCGTATCCGAACTCATAATCCTAGCTCCGACGATGATCTAGCATAAGTGCATGACGCGCCTGAAACGTATCTGTGAATACTGGCAAAAGCGTTTGTAGTTATGTCACTGCACGATGATATGACTACTGATCGAGGGAAGAGGGAGGACTATTATTGAGCTTTTCCAGGATATCTGCATTATAAGTAAATAAATAATTTATTGTTACATGGCTAATGCAGCTGTACCTTCCACCTTTTTGGAGACTACAACAATTTTATTAGGTATGATTATTATTAGGTAATCAATGAACTTCCTTGTCTCTCATACAGCCACACACCCAATGAAGTCGAGTTCAATTTTCTTTTAAAACACTAACTGGCCCAACGTAAAAGCTCTCGTGTCTGAATTTCTATGTGGTGTAAACTGGTTTTTATGTTTACAAGAGTATTGCTTGTGGTATTTCAGGATGTCTACCGTAAATTGCACCTTGCACCTTCTGTTTGGATAGTCACTCCACAAGCATACTATATAGATAGGGCTGGATAAGTACATTTTAGCATTTACAAATCATGGATGAGTATTTAACTGAAGTATTTAAGTGAATTTCACGTATTTAGTATTTAAAAACATCACAAAATATACTTAGAAGCTAGTATTTAATTACATTTTTACGATGTATTTAGAAATGAGTTAATTATTACATATGTTTATTGTATCGGGTGTCCATCACTGCTTACACGTTAATAATTACAGTATATACTGTTCATGGCTTTGTATCTAGCAAAGGTCTAGTTAAGACACAATAAATTAGGCGTAACAACCAGGACAACGTCCATTTCGATTATTATTGAGTTGATTAAGCGATAACTCAACGTACAGATAGGACAGAGATAGTGTATTATTCATTGGTCAAGTGCTCGTAGGTACCTTAGAATATGTTTCAGCCACCCAATGTACAAATAAATATACGATAAAGTAATATCAAAGTTCAGGTGATGGGTATGATACCACCGATGAACACAAACCGTGGAATGCAAATATTGTCCATCAGATACCTTTATGAGCGTTGATAATATTCGATTACTGCTACAGTGCAAGATTCAAATAGTCCCAACTATCGGTGTGTCAATAGCAACGCCATAGAAATCTAGACGCTTAAAAGCAAGAAGCAACCACCCAAGCTCAGTTCAGTTCACGTCTTGATGCATCAAGGTAAGTCCTGACTTGTGCGGTGTAGGGAAGTCTTTCAATGATCTATAGGATGTAACATTGAATAATTATTGTACGTGCTATTTTTTGTTTAATTTTGTTCTGTTAAATAATCCAATAGAATAGCAGCTGCCGAGCTTTTCTTTTATAGAGAAAATGAAAACATTCGACTGATTTGTTCGTACCTCTCTCATTATTATACTTGAAAAGTGAGAAAAATTCATAAAGTTAACGGAAAAACAAAAGTAGCTGTTGCGATTGTTACTGCACTGGTACAATTAACTAATGACAGTTTAATGTTTAAAAATTAATCTCCGTGGCAATAACATGTTCTGAACTTCATTCGCTAGGTTTGGATTTGCCAATGTGGATCGTTTATCATGTGCTATATGAAGCTCAATTATCCTTTCGACAACTAAAAGCGCTATATTGCAGAGAATCAATTAGGTCTTGCTCGTTTCGAGGGCAATCAGCGGGCAATCAACAGTTCAAGCCCGATTCAAGCGCCAGAGCAAAAGTTCATTGCTGAATTTCCGGACAAGTTAAAGCTAATGAAATAAGCTTCTCGGAATCAAACTACACCAAGCGATTACTCCATTAGCATACCAAGTGTTTCCTCTACGTAACTAAGAAATAAACATTCTGTGCGTGAGAGGGCCGTTAGAGTAGTCGTAATGAAACACCATACTAACGAAGCTATGTATTTCTCTGTTACTGAACGGTTAATCTGCTCATACCAGGCTTTGCAAAAATCCAGACCTATTTGGATTTTCAAAGTGTGAAACTCATTTCAAAAACTTGATGAAATTTATCAACAATGACTCATTCCTAAACTATTTCAGATAATTTAATAACTAGTAACAGTGCTCATTTTTATACATTGTTGATAATGGAAACAACAGGATAAAGATAGCAGCTCTCATTCGCGCGGGTCACCAGAAGGTGGACATTGTTAGGTTGCAAAATGTTAGTTTATCAACGTTGAAACGGGTCGAAAACTGCCTTAAGAATAATGAAAGCCTCAAACATCGACCACGTTCAGGCTGACCACAAGTTATGCAACGGAAGAATGTTCGAAGAGCCTTTGAAAATGATCCGAAACTCAAAATAACACAATTTGCGAAGAAGAAAAAGATCTCTGTGTCAACCGTGTCAAGAGCTGTATAGAGTGAAGATGGAAAGAGCTCAAAGCGCCAGAAAAGACCGCTGCTAATTGCTGACATGATTAAAAAGCGCCAAGAGCGATGCTCCCGCCCTCTTAACGACTTGTAAAGTCATGGAAATCGAGTCATCATTTTCTCAGCTGAGAAGACCTTCACTGTGGATTCTGTCTTCAACAAACAGAGCGTTCGAATTGTGAGCTTTGGTAAAGACATTCTGATATTCGTTATGTCTCCACAACAAAGCATCCGGCCTCTATGATGATACTTGACGTTGTGGCCTTCAGTTGAGAGAAGATGCCTCCAGTGTGGTTTAAGGGCGGTTACAGGTTGACAGGGGCTGAATACAGGAAAATGATGCCACAAAAATTCTTCCTTAGATCAGAAAAATCGTCAGAGATGGAGATTAACTGTTTCAGTAAGATAGTGCACCAGCGCACATGTCGAAAATCGTCCAAAACTGGATGAGCTAGAACATGACTTTCTGGCCCAAAGACTTCTGGCCCCCACAGTCGCCTGATCTTAATCCTCCGGACTGCAGCGTGTGGCCGCATATTGAGAATAAAGCATGGAAAAATCGCCACAACAACATTGAGGAGCTGAAAGCCACTGTAAACCGCACTTGGGCCGAGATGAGGAAGGACTACGTCTGTAACGTGTGTAAGGACTTCCGACCACGATTATGGCGGGTCATTGCTGCCATTGGAGGACCTATTGAATAGAAATGTTGTTTAGATCACAATATTACAAATCTTGTTTTATTTCTTTATAAACAAAGCTTTTACAAACATCGGGCGGCACGTTAGTAAAACAGGTGAGGACTTTTGCAAAGCCCGGTATTTCCAATTTTCATTCCCCTTTGCTCCTAGAGCAATAGTTTATAGACCAGAGATCGACATCTTCGATTATGGCAAGATGTTACGGTGGCAAAATCGATGGTACGATGAAGAATGCAATTCCATCGCCATCGGGATCAAAAAACGCCAATTTCTATTGGCGATGGCCTACGATGAAATAAACATCGGCGATGGCCATCGTAGGGCGTCACAATCGGCGATGGACCATCGTATTAATGTTCTGCGCATTTGGTGGATTTGCGCGATCCAAGCTAGCGCGTTTAGGTGGTTTGCGCGCGTTGTAGTTGTGTAAAATTATAAGTTGCTAGACGGTAGTGTTCGTAGCTTGTCTCGTCGTAGAGAAATATTAAAACCGGACACACGCTAAAAGTGTGGTGTGATACTATTCCTACCTGATAGAGGTGCTAAATATAAGGCCAAGGTTATTAGAGTTTACTCGTTACTCGTTTACTTGTTTATTGTTCACTCAATACATTAAAAATATTCACAAAACTAAAAATAGCAATTCCTTACTCAAGGAACAAGAACATACCCAACTTAAAGCGTTCAATCACTTACGGGGTTCTAAACAGGAATGTACATCAAAAATACTGATTAAGTGATACAACTTGGTTTGCAACCATCAAAAACGTTACCATTGAAATTGTTTCGCAGTATTCACTTGAGTGAATATTATATGTAATTTCAAATAACTATCGCTTCTGGGGTACTGCAACGACAAATTAGGCTCTTAATGGTAGATACAGTTCCATAATAACAGTTCGGAGAATGTTATCGGCCTAATTTATAAAATATATCGACGAATTCTAAAACTTTTACCTATATATAAATATCTGAACAATCAGCAGTATAAAAAAATCCTATAATAACGTTACACAGGATATGGCTATTCGACAAGAAATACAGTTCACTTGATGATAATCGGCTACAACAGGAATATTAGCAACTTGGGGTGCCCTAGCCTGCAGAGAGTTATATCGTGATAAGGCCCACTAGCTCATCTTGTAACTTATTGTATGATTGCACAGTCTGGAAAATAGCAAACGCTTTTCTGCTTCTAACCTTACTCTAGGTAAATTTAATCTTTGGTTAGGCTCCAAATTTCTGTAGTACATATCGTATGAAGAAGCATCACGGTACACCGCATTTCTCAAAAATTTAAAAAAAAGTATTCATAAGCATCAGTAAATCGTAATGGTTCTAATTTAGCAAACATTTCATTCAGGACATCATAGGTACACTGTTGTTGTTACGTTTTACATTTAAAATAGTTCTAAAGATTTTACTCATGGCTACTTTGACTTTATTGAGCATATTTGATGATGAACGACCCAAAACAATTATATTCTGATTTAAGTGTGAGCATGCTGGAGCATAATCTAGAAGGAGAGACTCTCTATTCAAATATCTCCTCAGAACATATATAATTACCTCCGCCAAGGAGGTTATGTTTTCGTCGTGTTTGTCAGTCTGTCACCAAGATAAATCAAAAAGTTCTGAGCCGATTTGGAGGAAATTTACAGGGATTGTTACGTATGTTAGGAGAAGCAGATGATTAACTTTTGGTAAAGATATGTCCATCCGTTTGTTTGTCTGCCTCCTTTTTCTCAGTGTCATAACTCAAAAAGTTATGGTTGGATTTTTATGAAAATAACATGAGTTGTTAGGTATATACCAAAGAGTAAATGACCACATTTTGGTAATGATCCGTTTGTTCGTACGTTAGTCACTGTTTCTATTTTTTTTTTTTTACTTGTTAGCACAATAACTCAAAAAATAATCAATGGATTTTGATGAAATTTATAGGGGTTGTTAGTAATGTTAAAAGACATTATTGATTAAATTTTGGTGCAGATCGGTTTGTTCTTTTGCATGTTTGACTCATGTTTGCCATAACGTTTGTTAGCAGTATGACTCAAAAAGTTATCAACGGATCTTCGAGAAAATTGCACGAGCTGTTACTGCTATTAAAAGACACAAATGAGTAGATATTGGAGTTTATACAAAGGAAATCATGGTTTCAGAGCCAATTTGAATTGTTTTGCTAACGTTGCCTCGCTTGGCAGAGGTTTGCGCTCTCAAAGTGCTCTAGTTCCTCCTGTTTTGGCTACGTTTGCACATACCCTTTTAATTTTGTTATTATAGCTTAGTTGCTCGTGTATCTCCATGCACAAATATCTGAAGCACCTAAGCCATTCTAAGACATTACGAATCATTATAAATGGTGGCAAAGCTAGTCTTGGGCGAGAGGTAAACAGCATAACTTTTGTTTTGTCAGCATATGGCGTTAAACGATTTAATTTCAGCCATTCAAGTAATTCAGTGATGAAATATCTTAGTTTGGTAATAGGGCTTTCAATTCAAGGATCATTTATGTAAATAAAAACTGCGTCTTAGGCGTAAATTATTGCACTAATTCCCCTAAATTCTGTGATTTCATTAATATGTATACTAAATAAAAGAGAACCTAGCACTGAAACCTACATTAATATTTGCAATATTTGAACTGTGACCAGATATACTAACAAATTGCACACGATTACTAATGAAGCTTTGCATAGGTCTGAATATATTTCCCCCAATCCCAGAGTATTCTAGCTTTTGCATTAGAATAACATGATTGACAGTGTCAAAAGCTTTCCGCAAATCTAACAACAGGCACACAGCAAACGTCTTCTAATCAAAAGCAGGAAGAATATCATCAACCAGTTTAAAAATGGCTTGGGTTGTATTTTTACCCAGGCTAAACCCGTATTGAGATGAAGTTAAGACATTTCTTGAGTCTATAAAGCTATATTATTATGTACTGTGTGTGATACATTCAAACACTGTATTGAAAACAGATAGAGTTGATATTAGTCTCTAGTTACTGACATTTGATGTATCCCCAGACTTGCAAACCGGGATAACCCGAGCCACTTTCAAAATATCTGGATAAATTTCTTGGCTAATGCATTCATTAGGTATTGCACATACACTGCCTAGACATAAGTATTTCGACAACTCTATTTTTTATGTATTTTAAAAAATTTAGGGACTGCTTTAGGATAATTAATACAGAAAGTTTATATAACATATATATGATAGAATATTTAAACAGAACAGTCAAATGTTCACTTATAAAAAGAAAATTTACCACAAACAAAAGAAATGAATGACAAAAGTATTTGACCACAAAAAATTGTGAGATTAGTACTCGGTGGCGTGACCTTTATTGACAATAACAACATGGAGACGATTGTTATAGCTGGAAGTTAACTTTTCAGATTCACTTGATGGTATTGTTTTCCATTCTTCCATACAGATAATCTTTAATTCAGTAAGGTTTTTGGGACACCGTTTGTGGACACCAGATTTAAAAAGACGTCACAAATTTTCTATTGGATTGAAGTCCGGTGATTGGCTAGGCCATGGAAGAACATTTATTTTCTTCATTTGAAACCATTCTTTCGTTAAATTCGCAGGATGCTTGGGGTCGTTGTCTTGTTGGAAGGTCCACCTGCACCGTCCGTAGAATTTTTTGGCACCTGGAAGCATCTTCTTCTCTAATATCTACCTGTACATGAAACTATTCATCTCGCCATCAATGATAGGAAGATCGCCAACACCATGGGCATTAAGGCAATCCCCATCATGATGCTGCCCCCTTCATGCTTCACGGTGGAGACGGTGTTCTTTGGGTCATAGGCAGTACCACGTTTCTTCCATACATGCCAAGCTTCGTTTCGGCCAAAAAGTTCTATTTTAGTTTCGTCAGACCATATAACCCCTTCCCAAAACTCATTTCCTTTGTCAAGGTGGTCTTTGGCAAATGTTAGCGGCTCTTGACATGTTTTGCTGTAAGAAGAGGAGTTTTGCGAGGAGTGTAAGAATGAATACCAGTACGGTTCAATTCCCTAGCAATTCCTCTTTTCGGCCAAAGCCCGTACTGGTGATGGCAGGGTCTGGAGCGCGTGGATAGCTGGCCGCTCTCGTTGCTGTCGCGACTGTCGATTTGTTTTTTTATCATTTTCGATGATTCCCTTTGCTTATGGTGCATGTTTATTTATTGTTCTTTGCGTGCCTGATAACTAGATATCCAGACGTGGAAGAGAACCCCGGTCCTCGTGGTTTTGGATCTCGCTTCTGCCGGATCTTGTGCACTAATGTTTGGAGTTTATATGGTAATTTGGCTGAACTAGCTATAGCCTCTTTCAATTATGAACTTGTGCTATGTTCGGAGACGCTCGTTTCAAGCCATCGCCATGTTTCTGAGCTGATGATCCCGAACTTTGAAAAGCCAGTGCTGCGGTTGCGAGACTGTTGCCCTGGATTTAAGGGTTTGACTGCTTACGTTCGAAAGGGTGTTGTTGTGTCCAGGCAGAGTGAATATGAGTGCCCATGCTGCGAGATGATGGTGCTGCGAGTGTGTGGCTCATTCAGGAACTTTTATTTGTTCTCGCTATATCGCAACCCTACTGCTGATGATAGGGTCTTTGATTGTCTCCTGGATGCAATGGCTAGAACTCTGGGAGGACTGATTGCCATGGTCATGCCGCCTTCGACTTCGCGGGTGCCTCTGGTTGTGAGCAATTGGTTGAAGGTCCTACCCATTTGTTAGGAGATTTTCTTGACCTACTGATGACTGATGTTTCTGATCTGGTTGGAGTCTTAGTGGTGCTGTGTTTGCAGGTTCGCAAGCGGGTCCCCAGAGTCACTGTTAGACGTAAGATATTTTTGAAGACTAGAGTGAATTGGGATGCTGTCTCTGGCCAGACATGGAGATGGTTGGCGAGCAGGTCGGTTCACAGAACCTTCCGTCTCTAGTACCATAGCTCATCACATCACCGTCTGTGATCGACTGAAGCCATGTATGTTCCTCCAGAGCCAGTTGGCCCTTATCTGCAGCGCGAACCAGTGTGTGTATGAGTTTTCCAGCAGGTGCAGTCACTCTGACTTTACTTTACTGAGGAGGTGGTTACACTACAGCTTCCAAACTATAACTAGAGCACTCTGAGAGCGCATGCCTCCGTCAAGCGAGAAAACGGTAGCAAAAGTTAAGGTCCGTTCTTAACTTTTTGAGTTACACTGCTAACAAATGTTATGGCGATCATGAGTCAAACATGCAAAAGAACAAACCGATCTGCACCAAAATTTAATCATTATGTCTTTTAACATTACTAACAACCTCTATAAATTTCATAAAGATCCATTCATTATTTTTCGAGTCATTGTGCTAACAAGCATAAACTTGAAAACAATGACAAACGAATGAACAAACGGATCATTACCAAAATTTGGTCATATACATTTTGTTATATACCTAGCAACTCATGTTAACTTCATCAAAATCCATCCCTAACTCTTTGAGTTATGGCATTGAGAAAAATGAGACAGACAAATATACAAACGGATGAACATATCTTTACCAAAAGTTAATCATCTGTTCCTCCTAACATACCTAACAGGTTGCCTCACGTGCATCGCAGAAAATTGGTCTTAAGAGGCGTGCTTGGAGGGTGTTTGCTCGGCAGATTTAACGCGTCGCTGCTTCAATTACTTTGTCCTCCCTCTTCTGGAGTACTGCTCTGTAGTCTGGGGTTCTGCTGCCGATTGCCATCTGTGTTTGCTTGACAAAGTAGTTCGTCGATGTGCGTTCATGCTGGGTG
>LQNS02000210.1:6753748-6777549 GCA_001587735.2 Parhyale hawaiensis
CTTCTTTTTTTTCATTCTTTTGTTTTCTCCACCCGCTGGGTTGGTTGCGTGGGGGTTTGTTAACCTCATGGAGTTTCTCCGTTCCTACGTCGCCAGCCTGGTGTGATTTAATAATAATAATAACAATCCCAGTCAATTTCGTCCAAATCGATTCATTACTTTTTGAGTCATCTTGGTGACAGATAGACAAACAAACTCGATGAAAACATAACCTCCTTGGAGGCGATAATAACGACAATGGACAAGAGCAATAACGAACTATAAATGCTCAAAAGCTTTTGCATGACCCTATTAGGAGTTATAAAAAAACTATTTCTTGTAGGAATAGCATTGTTTTTGATGTACAATGCATGGTCCTTATAAGTCTACTACACGAGTAGAATCATTAGCATCTACCTCGCACGAAGGACGTTTGCTTTCACTAACCTGAAACACAACGTGTGTGAACCTGAAATGATGAACAATTCCTGACTTGATGGGTGTAAATTCGTGAATGCGAAATTACCCATGCAGATTTTTCACCACGGCAGCATCTATTCCGTAATTATAACCTTTCGGAGCCGCCAAAATCATATCAGGAGATTCATTAGGCCTCTGTGGTTCAATACAACAGTTAAATTTTATTTTATTCTCATGTAACAATTTCCAGAGAACCGTGCCATACTGGAAATCTCGATGGCGGGTGATGGTTATGAACGGCAAGTCGATGAAAGGGAAGAGGCAAGGTAAGTATATTTATTATTAACATGCTTATATTAACTAATACGAGCTGTACCCGTGAAAATCCCACGGTTATTTATTGTGTTATCTTTTCTAAGTGCAATAAACCTAGGCAACGCTTTAACACACTATCTTAGATCAAACCTAACGCACCTTCTTTGACCTACGACACTTGAGGAACCTCATCCACCTTGAAGATTGGAGGCCATGTGCGACTTTCGTCGATGTTAACCAGCATGCAGCTAACTCGTTTAAGTCGGTTACCAAGCTGCAGTCACAGCTTCATCTTCAACGTTATTCAACTCTCCAAAAAGCCTATAAATTTCAAATCGCTGCTATTTCTAGCCTTTAGTAACCGCCAGCGGTAAACTTACGGTTGTCTCTCCAAGTTTTGAATTTTAAAGCTTTAAGTGGAGTTTGGTTCCTTCAAGTAAACCAAAAAGTTCATTCACTCATAAAGGTAAGGTTAAGTCAACTTCGACCGCACCCTCAACTGGAAACCCACATGCTCTGGCTGCATTCTCAATTGACAACGAAGAAGAAATCCTTAAAGAATTATTCACAAACGGTCCAATGGCAGGTGGTTTCCCGGTGCATGAAGATATAGGCCCACTGGCCATAGAGGAGTAAGTGCAGCTGCAGTCGACCAGGGGTCACCAAGAACTATGGCGCCAATTTGACGGAAGGTTCAAATGACCTAGGGCCCCGGCCCCTCACCCCCCTCCCCTTTATTTCTGAGGAAAGGAAGTTCCGCCGCGGCTCAGTTCATGCACACAACTTTCGTGTCATCACACATACTGTAGATCTGCAAAGAGCTCACGGGCCTGGGCTGGCCTCGAACGAGCGACACGGGTATAGAGCTGCGAAAGTAATCATACTGCTACCGTGGTGGGCAACGTTCAAAAAGTAGTGACCGTAGTAAGCACACTTTTCAACTTTTTTATGGTGTAATGCCTGAGATATTGAAATAGATAAGTTCGTAATGCAAAGGTTATCTTGCACGGAAATTGAATTTTACAATAGAGTTACGACAATAAAATTATGAAACGTCTTGTATTTTGAAACAACTGTAAGGTTTGAGCTTCAATGTATTTTGGTCGAGTTTAATTTGCTGCACTTACCATACAGTAGTTGATTCTCAATGCTTAAAATCGCAGTAGGTACATTAGATGAAGTGCAGTAGGCTAGACAAAACTCTTTAGGTTAGACAAGGTGTATAGGCTATAGCTTAGACAATGTGTATAGGTTAAGGCTCGAGCAAGGAGCATATCATAAGGTTACATGAGGTGCATTAAATTAAACAAGATGGGGTGAATAGACGATAACAATAATCGGATCATTTCTTTTCTTTTGGATGCTCACATAGTGATTGCCTTAGTTAAGACAATGCGTGTGGAGTCTGAAGTTGGGTAAAGAGCGGCAAGCTTGATCAGGTGCGTTAAGTTGAATGAAATAATATGTATTTAATGAAATGCGTTTGGATGCGCCTCTTGAGGGGTGTTTAAATAAACGTGGCACGTGCAGAAGACGAGCAAGCTAGGAGTAGAGGCGCAAGAGTTACGGAACACGATGTGTATCAAAGTAGGCAGAGTGTGCTTGAGTAGACAAATTGCGTTATTGTAAATAGACGAGGTGCATGATGATAGACAATGTAGGCTATATTAGATTAAATGAGGCATGGCTAGGTGGACAAGAAATACAAAGAGTTGTAAGCAAATAAGGTGAAGAGTGTTAATTGAAATTTAGAGCGTTAGATTAGATGTAAGAGTTAGACGAGATTGTAAGCATCAGGTAAGATGAGGAGTGTTAGGTTAGAAGAAGAGCCTTAGGTTTCTCAAAAAGCGTTAGGCCACATTAGGAGCAGTAGGTGAGGTTAGCTGAAGTGCTTTATCTTAGGTAAGAAGCGTTAAGATCGATGGTCAAATTAGAATATGAGCGTTAGGCTTCATCAGATATAAAGCAGTGGATTAGACGAAGAGCGTTAGGCTTAAGATGAAAAGAATCAGGTTAGATAACGATCATTTGGCGAGATCGTTACTCGTTAGGTAGGATATGGAGCATGGATGACACTACGCAAATACTTTCTTCGAGTAAGACCATATTTAACTTGTGCAGCCATGAGCACTGACAAATTTTGTTCCAGGGAGGAGAGGTTGGCTCGCTACAAGTTCTGGGCCATAGCGTTTGGTATCCTCGCCGTCCTAGCCATTGCGATAATCGTTTTCGTCCTGCGGTTCGGAGTCCCCACCAACGCCAGTTGGCCGTACGGTCCCTCCGATGAGTTCATCAACAAACTCGACGCCAGAGTGCCGTACGCTCTCTCCGATGAGTTCATCAACGATATCAACGACAAGTCCGCCCATTGGAAGGTAATTATCCTCTACTCTCCTGGCCTCTGACGCGAAATATTAGCTGTTTAGTCGTTCTGAGAGAAAGGTTATCTGCAAGAAATTAGAAATATTCCCCTTTTTGATAAGCCACTCATTTAGTATTCAAAGCAGGAGTCATACAGTAGCAGGTGATTGGTTGTCATCAAGTTTCATGCAAATGTCATGATTTCCAATTTACTACTAACATGTTTGCAAAGTGCAAGAACGATGAGTTTTACTTCACTGTATACAGAGGATCGAAAAGCGTTCGCTCGTCAACATCTCAAAACAATACTGTATCTTTGTATTATCTTGGAATGGTTTACTTATTTTGCAAGAACAAGTTTGTGATAACGAGTTACTCACTACCTTATATCGGGATAAATTTTTCTCTATTAATAACGGCGGTAAGCAATCATGCAATACATATGTGTTTTCGGCATCATAGTATTCCGCCAGAAATATTGACATCTTCTATAGGCCGGCAGGAACTTCGCCAAAACAACACCGATGTCCTACATTAAATCCATGATGGGCCTCAAGAAGAACTCGTCCTTGCAGGGAACCTTACCCGTGAAAATGCCTTCTGGAAGTAAGTCATGTACCTGTTTTATTTTTTATTAATATCGATGCTTTCACATACAGGGTTACGGTATTGCCCCTTCTTTGAAAAATATTAACCGCTTATGCACCAGTAAAGCACTACATTGATTGTACAGTTTTTGTACTATATCTTATAAGCATTTTGAGATCATGTTCAGATAACCAAGCAAAGAAACCACGTTGTCTCAAGAAATTCTGACGATGTCGTGATGCTTGATTTTTTCATTGCATTTTTGACAGGAGATGGATTTAATAACTCTATTTAAAAATACTCATTTCCGTGTAGATTACTCGAATGTGCCCAAAACCTTCGACGGCAGGGAGCACTGGCCGGAATGCCCATCGCTGCGAGAGATCCGTGACCAGGGAGGCTGCGGCTCGTGTTGGGTGAGGAATTCTTTAATTATCCCACAAAACTATGGAGAGTTGTAATTGCAATCCAGTTGGTAACCGCGACCTGGGAAAGGTAACCTTACCTCGAAAGGGAATTATAAGATCGCCGCCTATCGACGAGCGCTGTAAGCTTAATGATAATGAAGTTCTGTGCCGCGGGTAATATGTCTACAAAATTCAGTGGAAGAATATTCTTATGGTTCGCTTGTGCAGACTGTCCCTAATGGTTCTTGAGGCCCCCCCCCCCCCGGCTTGTGTTGATTGGTTTACAGGACAAGGCGATGCATTTGCGGACGGTCCCAGGTATCACTCGTGGCCCATCCGATCTGTGCTCAGCGGCCTGTAGAGGCTGGCAGTAGCGGCTATGTAGCTTCTTGGGCTAGCGTAGGAATTCCTGTAAGTGAGCCAAACTAGGGCAGACTCTGACTGAAAAGAGCGCGGGTACTAGCAGCTCCCGCTAAGGCTTTAACGGAGAGATACTGGGAAAACCTGGGGGTGCTGTCTTCGCTGTATTCTGTCCGTTAAGGTTAACCAGTACGAGCTCCTGATCGTGTGCCAGACTACGACTGCGACATTCCTAATGGGTTCCCTATATATATTACGTACATATATTTCGTGAACGCTAAGAGCACTTATGGCTCTTCTTATTAGACGTGACTCGTCTTTCGGGAATTATATACCTTAGAATGTGAGCAATGCACATCTGGTTTCCATAGTGATCAAAGTATTAAATATACAAGTGAGCAAGTACATCATTTTCCTAACTTCTCTACACGCACAATTGGTCGCAGAGATACAAATTTCTACTTCTTAACGCCCTCACTTAAGTAGAACACATTTACTTAGTACGCATGCCATAGGGCGATCAAATTGCAGGAAATACCAATCGAAGTTTTTTTTTTCTCAATTATAGTAGCGTGTGCTCACTTCACGCTGGAGCACTACATTGCTAGAGTCACAAAGCGAAATTCCCAGCCTGCTAACGGTTAACTAAGCCAAGTGCGTGAGTCCATCGGCTAGCGAGTGAGAACCCGGCGTGGCCTGACACATAATCTTTTATTTACTCCTAGTTATGGAGTTTATTTTTTGTTCATTTGTGCAACTCTTTCGCTCCTTCTATCTTATAAGGGCGTTTCAGAGTGGCTACATGCGTCACCGTAACTCGTGTCTCATTGGTCATCACAGCGTTTCTACATAGTTGGTATTAGCGTCAAAATTTGTGACACGACTGGGTTACCGCTATAACACCTGTAACCCACAAATGGCGATTGTAACAAGCCCCTGATGTTTCGAAACAACCTGCCAGAAGCCCTTCTATGCTACATACTATTGCTTCCCAAGCTCCTTTCTCGAAATGTCAGAAAAACAGGGAACTTTTCTCAAACTCACCTGAAAAAAGTGTTTCCGAAAAATTATGTGTCCAGTATTGTACATACATGCCCAATATTTTCGTTCAATTTTTATTGTTTAAAGCTCCACATTGTGGTTCGTGTTAACCATCTCCCTTTGAAACGCAGAAATAGTCTTGGAGGGAAGGGTAAGAGAAAGAAAATTCATACGAGTTTGAGGGAGGCTCTCAAGCAAGAACAATTTCTCCTAAAGATCAAATGCGTGCACCGCGTCAAAACAAACCGGTATGCTCGGAGCGGAAATTCATTTACAATAAACAGCCGATCTGTAGCAATTACATGATTTCCATCAACCATCTGTCATATTTGAATCTCTCGCAGGAGAACCATGAAAAGCTTGGGGCAAAATTATTCTGCATAAACTCCGATTTTTTCATTAAGCAATAAATGCTCTGCACTGTAAAGAAAAAAAAAACTAACGTGTTGCACAACCAATGCACATCGTTGAAAATATACAATTCCAGCAGTTAGAACAGCCTCCGTGGAACTATGTCAAGGACGTACGATGTTAGACCATTAGAAAATTTTTGAGAAGCACTTCGAGAGGCATCAAATTAAAACGTTTCTTCCTCGAAATATTTCTAACCGTTCCTGCAAAATTATGAAGGTCTGCCCGTAACTCTTCTCGATATAAAGATACCAGGCAGAGAGACAAACCAGCAGCCAAACTTTCACCAAAATTCAATCATTTATTACTTGTAATATTTATCGCAGTTCCTGCAAATTTCTCGGCGATCTCTGCGTAAAACGCTTCTAGTCACTTACAGCGCAATTGAAAGTGACAAAGCCAGCGCATCTGCCTGAAGTTTCTGACAAATCAAGCCTTGAAGGCCCAATTTCAGCACCCAAGCCAGCGCACTATAGATGTGGAAAACTCAGTGGTCAACCATAAATGATATACAAGCATAAATAAAGAACTCTTATTAAAAACCCAGCAGGTTCACAAATACACTAATAAGTACAAAAGTAGCCAAAGTTCAAACTAGTGATTCGGCCCAGTCAAAAAATAACAACACGTCACCAGTAAGTTCTAAGCATCCAGCCGACAGATTACCAATGATTGTTTACACCCTTGTGTGAAGAGATCGGGAAACTTACTTCATAATATTGCAGAGGCAATATTCCAAAAAACTGTGCTCTACCCCGTTATCATTAACATGGTTTTACTGAGCATAAAAAAGTAGCAATGATGAAAGACAGGGCAAAAAAAAGCCTCGTTATAGTTATAATACACTACATCGCTTACTATGTTGATACTGAGAATGAAGGTAAAGGATCGTTAGCTGAGACACTCTTTGCGTTAAGTTGGCATCCTGAAGACCGTATAGCCCTCCAGCATCTGCGTAATGTAAAGAAAGAGCTGTTGCAGATATAGGGACCAAAATCACGCCAAATTTTGTTTAAGTAAATTCACCAGAAGCACCAGAATCTGCGAGATGTCGGTTGATGAGAACCATGAAGACCAGCATTACGCCTGAAAAATTACACATTCTGTGGCTCAAACACAAAAAATTGAGGTTGGAATGGGCCCACAAGCAAATGAAGACAAACTTGCAGAAGGCAATATTCACTGCTCAAACAAGAACAATTCTCGGCGGTCCGAAAAGGATGGGGGAAAGCTGGGCCGGAATAAACTAAGAACGGCGTCGCTCGTGGTTTCGTCGCCAGCAGAACAGATGGTTTGGGTAGACATAGCTGAAAATTAACTTTGGTTTGTCCTGTTCGAGCAGCCAACGTATAATGTGGCATCTCATTGCCAGCCTTTCGAATTAGATAGTTTATGGCTGCAGTACAAGCCGCTGGAGTAGTGTCAGAAGTTGATATTTCAGCGCGATGGCGTGTCGAGAAGAAAACTCATTCATTTAACGTCATATACAACCAGAGCATGAATTTCTTAAAACTTTTCTAATCAGAACATTCCCGTAAGATCCAAGCCATTGATAGCCTCACGCCATTGGGCAACAGCGATTTGGTTTCCAGCAGCAACAGAGTGAAGTCATTTAATGTCGCGGTGTTCGTGCGCTAGTAACCAGTGTAAATAGCCTTCTTAGTACCTGAATATAGTGTGCAATAATAGGACAATATGTAGATGTTTTATTGCATTGTGTATGTATAGATAAATAGTAACTAGTACAAATTATCTTCTCTGTACCTGCAATCTTGTGCAATAATAGGACGGTCTATACTTTTACTACATTATGTGTGCTTACAATTAACAGTTCTTTTTACGTTCGCAGATGACCGATTTTGAATTTTTAGTCTATAAACCTGAAGATGGCCCTTGTAATGGACTGAAACATTGTGCCAAATTTGAATATAGTGATCAGTGTTGTAACAAAATTTTTATTCTCGCATTGTTTTTTTTTTAAGGAAACTGACTGGTAAAAGTCTTTTAAATTTTCTGAAGGCGGAAAGAAATCTGAAAATAAATTGTAAAACAAACGCTGATATACAGTTTCCATTTCCTATTTTATTAAGCACAGTTCTTGAGTAAAAAATAAACACAGGCTATGTAAAAGGCGACGTTTCGGCAATCAACAGATGCCATCATCAGACAAATTAAAAGCTGAAACAATGAAAGTCAACATGAATGAAAGTACACAGAAGATTTCATATAGGTAGTATTTCAAACAAAAAAAGTGCCCATAGGCACTGCTCTTCATGGGTCCTATCACGATGGAGGTTGAAGCACAACTGACGACGAGCTAGCCGATGGAACAGTTCTTAACAGTAAGAGGGGCGGGGCGGTGCATCTTGTAGAGGTTGTAATTGACATTGATTGCCTGAAGTTCCTCTCTGATTGTTAAAGCCTCTGTGATTTTTAACGACGTGATGTCCTGATAAGAATGCAGCACAGAAAACGAAGAAAAGAAAGTTGCATCTGGGGGCTGTTCTTTTTAGAGTTCATCATGGTAGTGTTTGTGAATACTGCTTGCGGCGTAGCTGTGCTGCTTGCACCGCCTCTCGAGCACACAAGAGGTATGGATTACTTAACTGGCCTGACAGCCTAACTCTCGACGTGTAAATTTATAGAAGACCCCCGAGCGCTCGAGTTTCGGTGCTTTTGTCCGATTGCTGAAGAAGGCAGGGCGCTTCAGTGGCGTGAAGTATGAATGGAGGACTATTTTCTTCGAGGAATCAGTAGGCTTAACATGCTCAGAGATTGTATTAAAGAAGTCTGCGTCTTCTTTGTAGGTACTGAGGTTATGCACTTGTGCGTAGCGTAGAAGTTTATGGTTTCTTGTTGGTGGTGTTCCTGTTCAAAGTATTTGTTCATTATTGTCTTAATGATTTGGTCAAGGACAGTTAGCAGAAACCCAATACCGGTGAGGGATTACTTTACCCTGGAAATTGATGCAGTGTATGTATTCCAGGATGAGCAATGATTTAGGGAGTGTTGGATGAGCGTTTTGCCTATGAATTTTTTGTAGGCCAGGGACAAATGTGAAGTGAAATGTGTGTACATGCCAGTATCTATTGATTTGACGACAACTGCGGTGGAACAGCGGTTGTTTTTCAGATCCAATTTTATGTTCAGGAACTGAAATATGTTGTCGGTCATTTCTTCGTGCGTGAAATTCAGGACTGAATGGCTTTGTAACCTGCGTTTAAGCCAGCTGAGATGATTCAACCTGGAAAAGATGGGTAGAATGTCATCAACGTACCGTCTGTAGTATTTTGGGTTGGATGACCGATCTTGAAAAAGAAACTGAGCTTCTAGGTTCGACATGTAAAAGTCCGCAGAAGTTGGCCTAAGAGGTGATCCCATACTGACGCCATCGACTTGGATATATGCTTGTCCTGCATGCTCAAATTGTGCTTCAAATGTACAAATTAGAAGTAATTTTCTCATTATGTCCAGTGGAATTGTATGAGGGGGAAAGGTTGGGTTATGGTAGCTGCGGTCAACGACTATTTCAATGGTGTCCTGCACGGGTGCATTGGTGGAGAGGGATTCGACGTCGAGAGACACGACTTTGTCAGTAGACTGGACCTCAAGGGTGTCCAGATCTGCAAGTAGCTGGTCACTAGACGATAACATGTGCGTTTGGTTAACGTATGGACGAATTAGCTTGGTAATCCACTGGGCTACGTCATATGGGGCTGTTCCGGACATGCTAATGATTTGGCGGAGTGGTGTGTCTATTCTGATTTTGTACAGCTTGGGTAAACCGTAAAGGTGTACAGGTTTAAAATCTCCGGTGCGCTTTAGTTTATAGTAAGTAGAGCGGTTATGAGTATCCAGAGTTTTTATGGCTTCGTTGATTTTTTTTTTGGTGACTTCATGCTTTTTTGCTGGGCAACGTTGAAATTTAACAGGGTCGCTGATAATCCCTCGCAAAAAATAGTCCTCCATCCATACTTCAAGCCATTGAAGCTCTCCGCCTTCTTCAGCAATCGGACAAAAGCACCGGCATTCGAGGGCACGCGGTCATCTATAAATTTGCATGTCCAGAGTTAGGCTGTCAGGCCAGCCAGCTATATAGGGCACACCTCCTGTGTGCTCGAGAGGCGGTGCAAGCAGCACCGCTACGCCGCAAGCAGTATTCACAAACACTACCGTAATGAACACCAAAAAGAACAGCCCCCAGCTGCAACTTTCTCCTCCTCGTTTTCCAAACTACATTCTTGTCAGGACATCACGTCGTTAAAAATCATGGAGGCTTTAACAATCAGACAGGAACTTCCCGCTATCATTGTTAAATACAACCTCTACCACAAGCACCACCCCGCCCCCCTACTAGCATCCGGTGCCTTCCGATAAAAGCTGTTAAATCGGCAAGCGCGTCACCAGTTCTGCTTCAACCTCCATCTTGATAAGACCCATGAAGAGCAGTGCCTACGGGCTACGTTTTTGCCCAAAATCCTACCGATAAGGAATCTTCTGTGTACTTTCATTCATACTGACTTTCCTTTGTCAGATTTTAATTTGCCTGTTGATGGCATCTGTTGATTGCCGCAACGTCGCCTTTTATATAGCCAGTGTTTATTTTTACTCAAGACTTGTGCTTAATAAATTACGAAATGATCAAAAACTAGTTTATATAGCTTTGAAAAAGGTGTCTAAACGTTTTATCAAATTAACCTCATAGAAACCAAATGAGTCTATGATATTCCAGCAGTAGCACTAATAACAGTGGCTCCAAAAAGGAACAGTGATCTTGATTTGTCTGAATGGTTTGTTTATCTTTTTCACAGGCAGTTGCTGCCGCAGCGACAATGACGGACCGTCACTGTATCACACTGGGGACTCAGTTTCACTACTCGTCGCAAGACTTGGTGTCTTGCGGACCTGGTTTCGGATGTAATGGAGGAGACGAGTGCGCAGCATTTGACTACTGGAGCAATTATGGCGTTGTTTCCGGAGGTCCTTACGGCTCTGAAGAGGGTTGCCTCCCGTACGAGCTACAAGCCTGCGAACATTATGTCGACGGACCAAGACCACCGTGCCAGGACGATATCACTCCAGTCTGCAGAGACGCTTGCCGTCCTGGCTACGGCAAGAACTATACCTCGGACAAACAATTCGGAGTATATGCATTCTCAATTGACAACGAAGAAGAAATCCTTAAAGAATTATCCACAAACGGTCCAATGGCAGGTCGTTTCTCAGTGCATGAAGATTTTTTGCACTACCAATCAGGGATATACGAATACGTATTTGGCGAATTCATAGGAGCACATGTAATAAAAGTCATTGGCTATGGCGTTGAAGAGAACATTCCTTATTTCCTCTGTGCCAATTCATGGGGTTACGACTGGGGAGATGGAGGATTTTTCAAGATTAAAAGAAACCAAATATATTTTTCCTTGTGCGGCGGTAACCCAAAGCAATGAGTAGACATGATAAAGAGAAAGGAGAAGTTATGAGACTCATTCCCAGGTAGGGGGTGTTGATTAAAATACTATTACGTGGAAATTAGGGAGAAAGTAGTGGTGTAAAATTGGGTTCACCCTAACGACTCTCCCCGACGATACCTGGATAGAACCAACTCACCAAATTCGACCGCGTTGTTATGACTTCCTGACTAACATGATTTGTCAAAATAAATTCTTTGAAAATTTATACTCACTCAGAATTAAGGGGTGTAATTGAAAGTTTACTATTTGCATATACTCTAGCATTTCATCCTCCTATTTCTTTCCATCGATGCCCTAGTGCCCATTCGCGATCTTCATCTTCTCGTTTGTCTTTGCCCTTGTTTTTTTTTCCTTTATGCTCAGGCGGGAGGGTGAAAAGATACCTGCGACGTTGAGGTGAAGGGGGCCTCTGTTCCGTCCCTCCCCTTCAGCTGCTGTCATCGTTGCCGCAGCTTTCCTTGTCGCCGAGAGTTCAGCATCTCCGACCTCTACATCCTCTTAAGATTACGACGTGTCCTAAAATAGAACTTTCATTCTGGCGCATAATGTGGAATTGTGCTGCCCATCTATACGAGTTTATTATTGTGACACCACTTCTATTCTGAAAACCTTGTACGAACTGAAGTTTTCTCCAGATCTGAACATGATGGTTTGGCTGAATTGGTGACTTTCCAATTTCTATCAGTTTTTCTTATGATATCTTGTAAACAGTTTTTGTGAATTTGTTTGTAGGGGAATTGAAAAATAATGCTTCCTAAGTTCTCCAAACCAATTATATCGGAAATAGAGATTGTTTACCTTTGTGAAGTAGTGGATGTCTTGCGATGTTACTCTCGCTCCTGAATCGCTGCGTTGCGTCTGGGATGGCAAACCACTGAATTTGATAATACTTACTATATTACCTGTCGAGTTGCCGACACACGCTTTGATGCCTCTGCCTTTGAATAAAACTTTAGAATTGCGATTTTTGGTTGTAATAATGTAGATAATTATAACCCGGGTACTGCTGAACTCGTATCATTGTATCTGAATGTTTGAATTTACTATATTAGATGGGTACTGGGGTTCCACAATCAGGCAGGTCACACCCTTCCTTGGCCTTTAGGAGCCCAAATGTGGGCCAGTGACTCTGCATTTTTACACGTTTGTGCCGATATTGTGAAATTAGTTAAAAACTTCTGTCATGGTGAGCAGGTATGATATGGAATAAAGTACGATGAGCCTACTTGTGCGGCCCCTGTTTTGCCCAGGCTGTGTTGTGTGAAACCACAGGCGGGGTTAGCCTTGCGGTGTCTGCGGCTTCGTGCTAAATTCAGAATTTGCTTAGTCAATTGTCACGCCGCGCCAGGTACCCACTCACCATCCGACATCAGTCGCTCTTCACGCCGCTCCGAAAACAGCATAGTCACCCCTAACGTCTCAGTAGGCCTATGACTACTGGGTCTGTTGCGCTGCAGTCTCCTCTCCAGCGCGTAGGCTTACGCTGCTGAGTTCCGTCACACGTGCTGCGGCTCATGCCTGTAACTTGCTGGACTCACCACTGGAATGTATATTTAAGGCTCATGTTTGGTCTCTAGTACTATCAACTGTATACGATAGAGACAACTGTTTGTCTTCGTAACTTTAACTAGTATTCTCTGAAGTTTATATTTGTATTGTGCGAAGAGAGTAGTGATTCTAGAATTAAGAAACATGATATCATCCGAAATAAAACGAGCTAACGAGATACTTTGGTTTGGCCTAACCTCCTAATTACGTTTCTTTTTTTCTCGAAGGACAGGTTACGCCTGGGTGGGTAACCTGTCAGAAAGACCGCTCTTGCAGTGTAGCACACCTAATGGTTAGCCTTAATGGACTGGAAACGGCGTAGATAGCACTCCCATGTCTTCCTAGGATCCCTCCGCTAAAGCCTTAGCGGAACTACACGGCGACGGCTGCACCCCCGGTCTTTCTAGGGTCTGCCATATTCTGGCATCTAAAAGGGGATTTCCACGCTAGCCAAAGCAGCTAGCCGCTACGGCCGACAGGTTACAGGTTATTAGGGCGGAGCATTGCCTGGGTATCGGCGCTCCATACACTCCGTCGCCTCAAGCAAGTAGGTAACGGTGCTGCACAGATGAGAAGTTTTACTGTTCCATATCGCAAAAAAGAAATATTACAAACGCACTCATCTGCCGGTCAGATGCGTCACTCAGTCACTACCTTCATAAAAAAACTAGTTTCCTTTATTTCTCAAATAAGGACCATGGACCCTAACAGCTACAGGCCGCTTAGCAAGCCGGGCGGCCCGTGCGTATTAGCGGGACCGCCCGCAGAGGCGTCATATTGGCCCGGCCCGACAAAGGATGCCGATTAGCAGCCCGGACGGCCCGCGAGAGCTATACGGGACCGTCCGCCCTCACAGAACCCTGACATCAATATTGAGAACTTATGCTTATTTACTGGGTTTTCTTACCCTCTGCTGGAGAACGCGGTTTTCGATTGATGCCGACCCTGGAAACTACAAATGTCTAGAGCGTTCGATAATAGTAATTGTAGTTCCTAGCTTTTCAGACCGCTACGATTTAGGATTGCTGTATTTAAGAGTGAAAACATTAACTAACCGTGGAATTTCCACGGATCTCGCTAGTTTTCCATAATTGCCATAATTGCAGTATTTTCACTCAGTGCCACAATTTCATGTCATTATTTCTATGGAATATTATATGAATAGTAATCCAACCTCTGCCACATATAAAATATTTCATAGTGCCGGCGTAAGAGGATAAAATTTTTAGAAAAGTGTTGGTACCAGATGTGTGCCATAAGAAGAGCCAAAATCATGGGATTGACTGCTATTATTTGTACCTCCTCCATTCCAAAGGATCTTCCATAAACATACATAAAAATGTTCGAAGTTAACCAAAAAATGTGCGCAAACATCATATAACCATGACGAAAATCGTTCATTATGTAAATAAACTTGGGTAAAAATGAAAACTGTTATAGGTCTAAAAATGTTACTCGCAGCGTATCGATATACAATTATAAATGACATTGTGTGTCTTTCCCTTTCTAGTGGCACTCCATCTAAACCAACTTTGGCTAAATGATTTTAATAAATTATGTCAGAAATTGGGGTAGGCCTTTTGAAAATATCTCACTCTTCGAAGATTATAAGTCTTTTAGTTTTATTGTCTTTTTTGTCAAAAATGCCCATACATATCGGGCAACCTAATGTTACAATTAAGATAAGAGAGTTCCAAGCACAACACAGAGAAGCGGTCAAATATCAGTGAATTCAGAGTAACGTATCTGACAACACTACCAAGAAAAAACGGAAATTGCAGAAGTGGCAACCTCTTGCCAAACCTCAGCATGCAGAGATGTTGCCAGAAACCAAAATTGAAGTGTTGCTTAGGTGTAGCATGCTTCAGATAGAGCAGTGTTGTGAACTAGGAGACAGTTCAACTGAAGTTCCAGCAACAATAGGGATTGAAACCATGATACTAACATAAATTAAACATTTCTTTGTAAAAGCATTACTCTAAGATGTGACATCCAACAATCGACCCTAATTATTTTACATTTGGCTGGCTACGCCTCGCCCCGCAAGACTCTGACTAAAATGATGGAAATAAGTATACGGCCTCCTTACAATGCGAGTAACTTTTAATCATGCCACATGCTACACATCTAATGCTCTAAATAGTATTAAAATCAGTTTATATAATCAGTTTCATCATAAAATTGCAGAAAAAGTCATGACCAAATGTACAAATTTAGAGGCGAAATAAATGTGAGACACTTTCGAAAAATTGGTCTATTCGTTCTACTGCAAAATGACAAAAAAAGAATAAGTTCACATTTAGTTCGTAATCAACCCTAACTGCCGTCATTATTCACCAGTACACATGTAAACAGTGTGAACGTCGTGAATACAGCCTCTACAGACTGCCACGGAATTCTCCCTCCCCCCCCACATCAAAACGACATCGTGAATGGCAAAATTTGTGCTTTGAGCGTAGATGGAACATTCATCAGCTTCCTTGCAAAACAAATATCCATTTTCCACACTGCTGTGAGTAACTTTCTGTAGGACCAACAATTATGTGGAATCAAAAAATGGCCTGGCCCTCCACTAAAAATTACTGATACTTCCAGGCGTCAACTTTCTTCGGGAGGCATCCAAGGACCAGTTCTGCTCATGAAAACTGCAACAATCTCAAAACCTACCGATTTCTTCAAGACGAGTTCGTCAACTGTTGCTCGGCTCTCAAAATTTTGTGTATCGGTTAAGAAAAACTGCCCCTGCATTGACTGCTCCTCACAGGAGGTTGCGTGTTGAATGGGGTAGGCAAAAGTTACATGGTTGGAGTAGAATTGGGACAATGTGATCATTTTCGACGAAAGAAGTTTAATTTAACGGAGCAGAGGGATCTCAGTGCTACTGGCATGACTTGAGGAAAGAAGAGAAACTTTTTTCAAAAAGATCATTTGGTGGAGGATCAGTAATGATTTGGGGAGCATTTTCTACCTCTGGAAAGGCAAAGTTGGTAGTGATGGATGGTAGGCAAAACTCCGCTTTATACATAAGTGTGTGTCAAATGATTTACTTTTTTCTTTTCTGAGTGAAGGATATGACAATTATTGTGCCAGTTTTCAGCAGGACAAATGCAGCCATCCACACTTCAGAGCTATAAAAAGACTGATTTGAAATGAAGAACATTCAAGTTTTGGACTGGCCTGCGAAGTCTCCGCACTTGAACCCAATAGAAAATCTATGGGAAATTTTATGCCGGCAAGTTAGCCGCAATGGCCTCAATTTGCAGATAAAGAATCCCTAAAATCTTACATAAAAGAATACTGATTGAAATTCCCATCGAAAATCACAAAAATCTCATTGGTTAAATGCAGAACTGGAGGGTTGAAGTTTTGCAATCTTAAAGCAATACCTGCAAATTCTAAATGTCGGATAGTGTTCTTATAATACAGACTTCAAAAGTGTCTTATATGTACTTATTTCCACCCTGAATACTTTACTTTTGATTATGACTTTTTTTCTGGAAATTTACCACGAAGCTGATTATATGCACTGATTCTCATGCCAAATAGAAGCAACCTTTAAATCTTCATGGAAAAAATGTGGCATAAATGAAAAGTTATTAACATTTCAGCGGGTGTCTTACACTTATTATCACCAAATTACCTCTACAAGTACGTAGCACGTGAACGTTGATCATTAATAAATTCCAGAAAATTGTTCCAATAATATTATGTCTTTTATCACGTTCATTACACAAGCGTGGGGGTTCAAATTTTGCAAAAAAAAAAACGCTAAAGTGCGTGGTGCCTCACAATTTTTTTCAAATTTCTGAGATGAACGAAGTTAACAGGAAAGGCATTCGGTGCAGTTCTAAGCCCTGCTGTACAAAAAAAATCAAGGGTATGTTCGATTAGGTGCCGAAATTANAAAAACGCTAAAGTGCGTGGTGCCTCACAATTTTTTTCAAATTTCTGAGATGAACGAAGTTAACAGGAAAGGCATTCGGTGCAGTTCTAAGCCCTGCTGTACAAAAAAAATCAAGGGTATGTTCGATTAGGTGCCGAAATTAAACCCTTCGATGTTTAGCGGTTTTGCTTATCCGAAACTCGAGTCAGAAGCATTGCCTTTTTCATTTTGAATCGTGTTACAAGTGTTAGAAACAGCGTGCTGACGTTGAGCCGGCTGATAACTCTATCATACGGAGTAAGATTGAGTTGTTCTAAATCTCAGTGGCAACTGATCAATGGTTAATGTTTGAAGCTCAGTTCACCGGGTCAAAGCCAGCGCACCTGTCTGCAGCTTCGGACAAGTTAAGCCTCGAGGGCCCAAACGAACATGCCCTATATCGAGGAGCGTTTCACTGTGTTGCATCAGGAGTTTCTGTTACCATGACCACAGAATGCCGTGATTGGATACCGCCTTAAAATATATGTCATAGCCGGCAGAACCTTGCTCGAAATTAAGAGAGATATTTGAAATAGTACAATTGCTTCTACCTGTTGTGGAAAAATTATAACAGCGGCTCAGCCTTTACGTATCGTGGCATTGTAAGCCGGGGGAAGTTTCGCCGGTAAACAGTAGCGCAGGTATCGTGTACTCTGTCATGAGCACGGCGTTTTATTTCCCATGCCCCTGACATCTCGCCCCAATGTTCCTTTATCAAATTGCCCAATATAATGTTACTGTTACTCATAGGGTCTGTTTACGAAATGTTCAAAATGTTGAGTACGCCCTTCCAACACCTATTTACGAAATGTACCAATTATTTAGATTTTTCATAACTCTACTTATTTAGAATGTTGTGTTAATTCAGGGCGATTTCGTTCAAAATAGCTACAAGTAACGGGCAAGCTGACAAAGAACTGTGGGCTACCCCAGCCTCGCTTAGCCCCACATAACTGGGGGTGCCTTCAACGAATACAAAGACAGTAAGAGTTGCCAGTTAGTTTAATTTCCTAAGATTTATGTGAATTATTTCCCATAGCCAAGGCAACAATATTTATAAATTCGATCAAGTTAAATTCATTGCAATAAGAAGCTTTTCAAAGCTTTACTCAGAAGTATCGTAATTTTTATAAAAAAGATAAGCCTAACAGTGCGGAGTCTCCACGAGTGTAGATTTTTGCGATGGGTCGGCAGATCCTGAGCGAGTCCCTGGTGATAGGTCGTGCAGTGAACAGCTCGCTAAGCCGTTTAGGCTTGAGTCAACCGAAGTTGAGTAGCCTATACATATTTTGTACGGTGCTTCAATGTCTAATTTGGGTTGAGGAATAGTGGGGGTTTTGCCAGTGACCCTAAATAGGTAGGGTGATTTGCCTGCAACTGTGAACTGTACCGGTACTTTAGCATTTATAGATGACCAATAATTGCCTGAAACCCATCCTTGTTTCCTTAACCCTGTCTGTAGGTGTAGGCTGGAGAGAGAAGTCGGGGTTGAAATCCCAAAATTTGCTTATATTTGCATCCCCTGGAACGTTTAGCTTCGGGCTTTCAATAGAGCTCGAATAGTCCTATAACAAGATCCTTGCCAATTCATACAAATTCCACAAAATAAGTGAGGACCATTACACTCCACTAAGGCGGCACACTGAAGCTGGTCCGCCAAAATATATTTGACGCTCTCATATCTCTACCAGAGACTTGAAGTGCAGTGAGTGTACGTAATACCGAAGCCACATGTACATTCGCACGAAAACCAATGGGAGCGGGAATTAGCCACTCAATCATAGTTTTGAAATGTATTTAAACTTGGTAGCATAGATACGGTCACATGAACGACATGCTAGATGCCCATCCTGGCATCACGTTGTTCGTATGAATGGCTAGCGTGGCCCCAGTATTATGCCGAGGCTACGTACTGCAGTTGAATTGGCTTAATTAAATGGAACCAGTGATGAGTAGTTTGCTCGTCGTTCTGAAATATTTAATTTCAGTAAACTCGGTAACATAGATACGGTAGTATGGACCATATACGAGTTACGATCCTGGCATCACGTACGTCGTTCCTGCGAAGACATGGAGGGGCCCTGGCATTAGTTACACAATCCCATGCTGGTACGGAGTGAATTATCCTGCAATGTATTGCAGTAGTGGTCCGGTTGGTCATTAGATCAAAGCAGATGATAATTAACTCGAATAAAACTTGTTGTTCCGTTCACTGTTTGCGGTGCTATGCCCAGGAAAACTTTTATCACCCTCTTCATAAAGTTTTTCTTATTTTATGAGTCATTAGATCAGAGAGATAAGAATAGTCGCAGTGAAAAATGCAAACTAAGATCTATACCGCCACTTACGGGCATTTCAGACGTCTTTGAAGCGTTCCGACTTAAACGTTCAGCAAAGTAACGGCCCCTTGACGTTCAGTAGAGGAATTTTTTCCTGCCCAAGCCTTCACATTAGGACGAAGACACAAAGCAGCCCACAAAAAAAAACTAAGCAGCAAAGTTAGTCAATTGGATACTATGGTGTCCGTCGTTGAAAAATGATGACAAAGTGCACAACAGTTCTTCATTGAGCATGCCTGTGCTACTGAGTTTTTGCTGACGCACAAGAGACCCAGCTGCTGGATCGTAAAGTACCATCAGAATAATGAAGTTTATGATCCCGAGCAACGTCCATTTTAATGACAGTTGAGCTGATTTAGAGATAAATCTAAGTACAGATAGAAGAGAGATAGAATCCGGTATACTCGGATGTAGACACAATCTCATTCAGTAAGCTAAAGCACAAATAAGCGTACAAACGTACTGTGAAGTAATATTAGAGTTTATGAGATAGGAATGATGCACACCACTGATGCACAACGAACCAAGATAATATAAATAGTTTTCCACGTGGTATTTTTATGAGTGTTCATAAAATCCGATTACTTCCACAGCGCTGGGTTCGAGCTGTCGAAACAATCTTTGGGTCATCAGTAACACCGAGTAGATCTCTATCTATAAGAACAAGAAGCTACCACCGGTGCTCAGTTCAGTTCATACCGTGAAGCATCGAAGTACCTACGTCCTGACTTGTGGAGTGTGGTGAGATGAGTCAACCTTCTGTGTATTGTAGAACGGAATTTCATTGATTGTGTCAATTTTCCTTCAATTTTGCTTCGTTGAATAACTCAATAAACTTACAGTCGCAGTGCTTTTTTTATCATACAAGAAATGAAAATGCTTTGCAATGGTTCGTTCGTGCATCTCTCATCAATTACCTCCGCCAAGGAGGTTATGTTTTAGTTGGGTTTGTCTTTTTGTCTGTTTGTTATTCTGTCCGTATGTTCGTCACCAAGATAACTTATAAAGTTATGGACTGATTTTGACGAAATTTACAGTGATTGTTAGGTATGTTAGGAGGAACAGATAATTAACTTTTGGTGAAGATCCGTCATCCGTTTGTTTGTTTGTTTCTTCGTCTGTCTCATTAATCTCAATGCCATAACTCAAACAATTATGGACGGATTTTTATGAAACTTACATGTGTTGTTAGGTATATCATGAAGAGTAAATGACCAAATACTTATAGTGACCTTATTATTCGTTAGCGTGTTACTGTTTTTAATTTAATGTTTGCTAGCACAGTAACTCAAAAAACTATGAATTGATCTTTATGAAATTTATGAAAGTTGTTAGTGATGTTAAAAGACATAACTGATTAGATATACATGATGATAGGTTGGTCCGTTTGTGAGTTTGACTAATGCTTGCCAGAATATTTGTTAGCAGCATAACTCACAAAATTATGAAGAACGGTTCTACAAAAAAAATTACTGAAGCTGTTAAGACTGTTGAAGGGCACAACTGGTTAGATTTTGGTGTTAAAAAAAAATCATGGTCTCAGAACCAATTTGAATTTTTTGTAACCATTGCCTTGCTTGGCGGAGGTGTGAGCTCTCAGACTGCTCAAGTTGTGGAGTAATTTAGTAAATTGCTTGAACTACATAAAGCCCAAGAAGATATAAAAGTGACTTTTATGATGGTTACTGCGCAAGTACAATAATTATTAAGCAGGAGTGCGACTGGCACATTTGAACCGAGTTAAACTGATCTCCATAGCCTTAACACAACCGGATCCACATTCACAAACTTTGGATCTGCCATTGTGCATCATATTTCGGGTGCTATTTGCAGCCCGATTATCCATACAATAACTAAGAAGAGCTTTATATTTCTGAGCAGTATTGAGTTCTTGGTCATTTCAAGAGTAATCGTCTAAGTCCAACTCCTATAAACGCGGTGCAAGCAACAGAACCAACTTTCATTACTGAAAATATGACAAATTAAAGCCAACAAAATAAGCATATCTGGATTGAACTACGTCAGTAGTTTACACCTTTAGCCTACCAATTATTATTGTGTCTTCTGTAACAAAAACAAGCAACATTTTGTGTATCTGAGGGCAATCTTATAGCCATGATCAGATACCACAATTGTGAGTGGACTGTCGTGTAGTTTACTATGTATTGAACGCTATATCTGTTCATTTATCTATCTGTTCATTTACCGTTACTACTCGAACAATACCGTGGACTACGTTTATAGCCGATCTACAGTAACCGCATATGGGATAGTACTGACATATTTATTGACGACAGCTGTTGACCGATTATGAAGATTGCTTTTTACATCGCTGTATGTTCTAAATGGATAAAATAAGACTGACCACAAGCACTTAGCTCTCCCAGGGAAGAATTTGCTGAACCGGTCTTTTCTGGTATACAAAATTGATTACCAAGGCGACCATGCTCTGCAACAACGACGACGGGCTTGGGTAATAAGGAAATTTAAACGTCAATTCATTGCAGTTGTTTTAAACGACGACGCCTAAGTATTCTGTAGTATTTGCACATTTTTCAAATCTTGCTCATAATCTGGTAAGAGGCAACAAAAAGCCCGATCCTCGCAGGACTAGCATTGCTTTGAGCATCGCTTGCGAGGTAGGCTGGTCGCTATAAGTTTAGTAGTTGCGCAAATTCATATACCTGACACGATGCACATTTGCATTGACTAACCTAAAGCACTACCTGGGTCAATCTAAAATAATGAAACATTCCTGACTTGAAGCGTAGACTCTTGAACATAAATGCAAATTTTCGTGCCTATATGCTCGAAACAGAAAATGCCCAATCAGAAAAGCACGGCAACTAACGGCGAAGTAAACGTCTGGGGCCATTAAAAGTTATCTCAGGGTATTTATTAGGCCTCTGTGTTTCAGTACAGCAGTAAAATTCTCCGTAATTAATCTCACGCTAAAATTCCAGAGAACGGCTCCGTACTGAAATCACGATGGCGGAAGATGGTTACAAGCGGCAAGCCGATGATGAGGAACAGACAACGTAAGTAACGATTGAACCTTACTTGTACTAATTTTATAAGCGGGGCTATCTCGCTAAAAATACATTTCTTTACCGTAAGAAACGCTAGGACAGCTAATCTTGCTGCAAAATATGTAACACAGCCCCTTAAGGGTAGGGTTAGTGAAACTTTATAGAAACTAGTGCACCAAACGCAACCCTTCTGTTGAATAAGTCATGAAAGTATGTATTTCAAAATATCTTACCATCCTATCGGAAAAGTTCATAATACTCCAAATTTCACCATGTCCACAAAATCTACGAAGTTCACCAATTAAGTGCACAGCACAGACTAAGAAACACAGACTGGTAATTCTTCAGTATTTTTACAAGAAAATAGCGGCTCAATGATGACGTCACATTCCTCGTTCTACTGTTTTCATCATAAGCTGGTATACAGGATACGAGTTGTATCTGCATAGCTCTAGCTGCACGAAATTTCATCGACGTTTCTTGGCTACAAAACTCTGAAGCTAGACGGCTTTTAAATACAATTAGTGACTTGTTAGTAAATAATTATTTTCTCGTTTTGCCCAGTCCAAATATTATTCTCGTTAAACAAAATCTTTCAAGGCACAACGCTGATGGCTTAACTATGACGTAACAACAGCTCCAGGAAGAGCTGAACTGCGCTTAGAAACTGCCCGTCTGTGTTTTCATTAGTCTGTGGTGCACAGAAGCAACCAAGTTCACAAAGGCCCGTGACCAGACGTTCACAGCCGCGGGAATTCCCGGGCACGTATCCTGGATACGGTTTGGCAAAAAAAAATTGGGTGCCTTGGAATTTTTTTCTTCAGTATTAGATAGGGTAAAATAAGGCTTCGGACAGACGGACGGACTGACAGACAGCTCTCTTATTATAGTATAGACTAGTGCACACATTTATCTCTGCTTATATTCATAGTGAAAAGCCCGGTTTCCGAGTGCAGTTTCACATGTCTGACGTGTTTTTTACACTATTAATATAATCTTTACTGAGCGTTTATAATATCAGTTTCCATCGTTTAAATAATAAAGTGAGTAATTTTTCTGATTCGTTGTTGATTCACGAAAATTGACGCAGACGCTGTGTACTTTCTCGACATTTTTACTAACACCCGAAAATCAATATCTTCCTAGCAGTGGGGCATTGGGTGCAGCATTTAGTTACGGCTCACTGTTGAGCTACACCGGTGCTGGAGAGGCGGGTCTGCGGTACTCCCCTGATGTCGCCGCACCTCCCAGCGATGTCTCTTCGGGGCCCAGTGTAGTACAGACCCCTGTCATGAAGCTGGAGCTATGCTCTAGGTTGTGGATTCTCATGAGGACTCTAGATGTGTAGTTCTGGGCTGTTTGCAAGATTCCTAGCTTAGTTCCTTGCCATCTTATCTGCCTGTGAAGTTACTCGGACGAGGTCCAGATGGCGTTGCTTTCGCAAACCATTTTGTACAGAGGTGAGGGAAGTCAGCGGCGTAGGCAGGATTTTCCTAAGGGGGGGGGGCACTATCAGAGTTGACGGTATATATATATTTGAATATAATGAAAAAATTATTATTAGTTATGTTATGTATGCTTACATGCTAATATAATGATGATAAAAA
>LQNS02000210.1:6779275-6812498 GCA_001587735.2 Parhyale hawaiensis
TTTTCTTTCTAGCAGTGTGTGTGTACGGCACCGGAACATTCCTAGGTTTTTTGCTGGAGACCGTAATAAGAAACTAAGCGATTGTACTCTGTAGACCTTCTGCTGATAACCAAGCAAGACTCGAGTCGAATAATCCCGCTGTTCAGCGCGCGACGGGAGATGTTCACAAGTCAAAGTTACATATATAAATTTGTATAGCTAAGACAACTCTGTTAGTGTTTAATTACCACTCTCTAAAGGAAAATATGCGTAAGACTTGCGTTTCAAACATATATGTCGCCTATTTTTACACCTATAGAACATTATAACAACTAAATTTATCTATCCTGGTACTTTTCCTGACATTTCTAGCACCATCATATGTTGAGCCACACTTGGCAAAGGGGGGTGGGCACGTGCCCCCTGTGCCCCCCCCCCTTGCCTACGCCAGTGCGGAACGTAAATACTTTCTTCGAGTGACAGGAAATGTTACCTGTGCAATCATCAGCTATCAGAAATTTTATTACAGAATGAAGCGGATGGATCGGTACCACAAGTTCTGGGTCATAATGTTTAGTATCCTCACGGTCGGAGCAATTGTGGTGATCGTTGTTGTCCTGCCGGTCCCCGTCCCCCATGACCACGACGCCAGTGTCCCAGACGCTCTCACCGATGAGTTCATCAACGAAATCAACGCTAAGGCTGTGTCTTGGAAGGTAACATTCCTCTACTCTCAGGGCGAATAGATTGCTCTGATGTTTTACTAACTCGATTACTCTTAGAGAAAGGCAATCTACCTGAGGGTGGCAATTCTTCAGCTTCCCGGTTAGCCGCTTGTTTAGTATCCGAATCAGAGGCTACACAATAGCAAGTAACTGGTAGTCCTCAATTTTCATGCATATGTCATACATTCTCTGTTTATTACGAACACGATTGAAAAGATTGAGAAACGTCCACTTTCACTTCACTGCATGGAGAGGATAAAAAAGTCCGCTCACTAGCATCTCGAAACAATACTAAATTATCGTATTACCTGGGAATGAGCAGTTTATTCTACTATACTAAGTTTGTGCAAACAAGGTACAAAGTACCTTATATGCGGGGAATTTTACCACGTTAATAATGCTTGTACTTAGTCATGCAAAAAAAATTGGTTACTACTGTATTTCGAAAGCCTAGTACCCAGCCGAGAAAAGTGACCTCTTTTATAGGCCGGCAGGAACTTCGCCAAAACAACACTGATGTCCAACATTAAATCCATGGTGGGCGTGAAGAAGAACTCGTCCCTGCCGATAACCTTACCAGTGAAAATGCCCACCGGAAGTAAGTCATATGTGTTTTTTTTTTCAAAATATCGATACTTACACAGGAACAATGTTGCACCTTCGTTAAAGGTCATCAATCTGATTCAAATTAATTCGTTAAAGGCTTGAAACTGTGGCATGCTGATGCAACAATAATGCACTATGTTGATTGAAATATATCCTATGAGCATTATGTGATCATGTTGAAATAACTAAGTAACTAAAGCAGATTGTCTTGGGAAATATTGACACTGTCGTGATGCCTGAGTTTGCCACTGCATTTGTTGCAAAGGAAAGGTATCCTGGATATGATTAAAATTACTCGTTTCTGTGCAGACTACTCGAATGTGCCTGAAAACTTCGACGCCAGGGAGCAGTGGCCGGAGTGTCCATCGCTAAGGGAGATCCGTGACCAAGGAGGCTGCGGCTCGTGCTGGGTGAGAAATTCTCAAATTATTCCTCAAACGAATGAGTGTTGCGTTGTAGCGACAACCCAGTTGGATTAGCGCAACCTAAAAAATGGCAACCCTAGTTCCAATTACAATTGTAAGAGCACCACGAGCTCCTGCTAGTCTTTGGTAATTGAAGCTTTATAATTATTAGAAAAGGATTAAAGGTAATATTTTTTGTGTTAATATGCATATTTAGTTTTTATTCATGAGCTAGGTTTAATCTGAGGAATTTTTGTCATTGGAAGCAAGTGGCTTGACCCTAATTGGCCCTCCAAGGGGTATATCTTCCCGGTCTCTCCGTAATGAAACTAGAAATTTATTTATTTTTTGTTGTGAGACACGACTTTATCGAAGTGATCATTCACTGTTTTATTAGAAAGATTTTAATTGACACAGTTTTGCAGTTGTAGAGATTTTCAGTGTCTTATGAGCGTTCACTTATGCACGCACTGAAGCCTGACGCGAACAATCGTTCTCACAAGTTTGCATAAGATATGAAACTAGGTCTAGAGCACGCCACTGCTACGATCAGAGCTGTAGACCTTCGCCGCTCAACTTGTACGACGGGCACACACGACGCTAGAAATTCCCGGCAGGGGCCTCTGACTCGCTAAAACTCGATCTGACGTGATATTCTGGTACCAGTCTGGTGCTCGTTATCTTCCTGGCATTGATAATTCAAGCAAAATAATTGTCTGAAACAGCTTCTTCGTACCAGTTCCAGCTATTTATCAGAAGGTTGCCCTAGCTTCACACCATATTATGCGAGAAGCAGTGCTCATTTATTTAGGCCATAGTATGAACAATATATGTGCTTCGAACGTTATTTGCAACTAACAGTGTGTAATGTATACGTCACGGAAATATTTCAGGTTAGCTTAATTTTCCAAAATGCTACCATTCAACTGTACGTTATCAGTGTTTTGCATTAGATAGAACTGAACGTAACTTATACGAACAACTAGTAAAATGCCCTACGGGTCTTAGTCCCCTCATTATACGATCCATCGGGCAAATTGGTCAAAACGGTAAATTTTTTATTTTTTGGTGATTATTTATGTAACTATAAAGTTCATGACTAAGCTTCAATATTCCCATTAATTTTCGTTAAATTGCGGTATTTTAGCACCTTTTTTCACACCTTTTGATGTTTTTCCTTTAAATTCTGAATAGAGTAGCGTTCGAATTATCCATTCGACCTGAAATTTTTCGTACAAGAATAGCTGCAACCACACATAGCGTATTCTCGTACACCAACGAGGCAAGTAGTCTATCGTACAGCACCCTTCACAGGAACTTTCCTAGGGAAGCCATGCACACCGGGGCGTACACTAGTCTCAGGATGCTCTGGGCCGAACCCTTTATTTTATGCCCTCCAAAAATAATTAAATACATTAAATTATTTTTGCAGACTAATACATGAAATGCTTGAAAACGAATTAAGCAATATACTCTATTTGCTGTCTATATTTTGTCCTCCTGGATGATTTGCTTACATTCCCACGAGTTGTCACTAAATTTAATAAAAATACCGTGATTACTATGGATATGTTTGCACTAGATCCAGTACGTATAATGGACTCCACGTGAACTATGCAGCATAGTTCCTCTATTGGTTGCAGTCTGCTGTGTCGTAGCTTTTGAAGAAAAGAAAAATCGTGGGCGCTGTGATGACTGGAGAGATTTCTCATAGAATACGATGAAAACTATTATCATAAACAGGGGTTTTGTACACATTCCCGTGGGTCACTTCTTGAAGAATTTCGCGGCTCTGGAGGAGCTTTTAGAATCGGTACTGATTCCGGAATATACCTAAGAAACATTTGGAATGGTAAATACCAGAATAAAATATTCATTCAGGACTGTAGCTTTGTTTCTTAGATCGGTGATGATTTCGTGGTCAGGGGTTTTTAATGGACCTACAATTTTTTCATTTGTCTTCCTTCATTTGTATAATAATGAAATGTCTTTGGGTTGCATTTTGCCATGGCGGCTCCGGAAGCTCTGCTTCTCGACTTGCCATTATGTGGCTGTACCTGTTCTCAGTTTGATTACGCTTCTAGGCTTTGCAACACAGTTGTCGCCTGGCACTGCAGTGTTTGACTTTTCGATTCTGGCAGAGAGGACCATTGCTGATACGAACTCGTTTATTTGGGATGTATACTAGAATGTCGAAGAGATATAGCTGGCAACTGACTGACTAACGGGTACATTCCCGGAGAGCAGCCGAGACTTTCGCTCCGGCCCTCATTAGCCCAGAATCATGGAGAATTTTGGGGAGAAAAGAAAAAGAAAGTAGTATAACTGGGTCAGACAAGGAGAAGATCACACAAGCTCAATTAAGTGCTGAAGATCCGAGGAGCCTGAAGACGTTAAGTAAGTCGTGACACCAACAAAGGATTACTGTGGCTCAAAAGCTTAGGCCGTTAGGAGTTTCGCGCTCGTGGAGGAGTTTGTAACTATGGAAGATGTTGCTCCCTATATTTGTCGAAATGATTTTTAAATGCATTTGTTGACTCTGCATCAACAATTTCGGAGGGCAGTCTCTTCCAAACGTTCACTATGAAGTACGGGAAATACTGCTGACTGAGATTGGTTTTTCGATTTTTGTGCTTGGGTTTCTGGCCGTCGCTTCGTAAACAATCATTTCCGTTTCTCTCAAAGAGTTCCGCCGAATAGCTACGTCGTTGAGGCCATTCAAATACTTAAATATCTCAGTTGGCCCCTCACTCGGCTTTGTTCTACGGAGATGAGTCCCAATTCTTTTAGGCGACATTCACGTGGCTTGCTTCGCAGCTGAGGAGGTGATGTATCAACTTTGTTGCTTTCCGTTCGGTTCTTTCCGTTTTGTCAATAACTTTGCACTTATGTGGAAACCAAAATTGAGCAGCAAATTCTAGATGCGGGCGCGCTAGCACTTTGTACAGAAAAATTATTGTGTTCTTGAATTTGTACTCAAAATTCCTGGTAATGAAACACAAGAAACCCAGGAGTCTGCTTGCCCTTTTGAAGCTTTTGTCGACTTGATGAGAGTGCATTTAGATTATTATTTTGTGATAGTTATTCCCAAGTCGCAGTGTTGGGTGAAAGTTGCTAGTTTGATCCATGTGTCGTTCGGTAGCTCTTAGTATACCCGTCTTCTAGATAGCATTGTTCAACGCTGCAGTCTCTCATGAGAGCTTCAAATTTAGTCGATTAATTCATAATCAATAGCCGGGATTATCAGATCCAGCATATTATCATCTGGTAGAATCATTAACGTGTTACGTTAAGTGGTTGTGGCTGAGATCGAAGGTAGAGCAGTTTTCTATCTGGGGCTGGACTGCATAACGTGATGTGTCATATGTTCATATTTCAGCTTGATAGCCTGTCGATTCACAATGCGAAGCTTACTAAGGCATTTCTACCATCGATTGGAATCAACGGTAATCGTTTGATTACCGTTGATCTTTCGATTTGAACCCCAATGAAAGGGAATCGTTAAGCAGTAATACAGTGCAATTAGAGAGAAATTTCGAAAGTATTTCAAAAATCTGCAACATTAATTCACATTTGGCAATAAGCAATGCATGCATACTATCTGCTCACAAGTGAATCGAAGCATTGGTCATAACAAAAAATCTCGTTTAAAAGCAGTAATTCGACATCACCATGTGAAGCTACATCGTAAGCGTACAACAGCCATTTCTATTAAAATTATATCATGTGGGACAGCAAAAAGGCAGTAATAATTATGTGAACAGGATATGTTAAACCAACTTTAGATTTTTATGAATTGCCCCATAATACGCACTCAACAATGAAGAGTCAGCGTAAGGGCTGCTCCTACATATAACTTCAACTTGCCGAAGGAATACACCATCAGTAATACCGAATTTAATCACACAGCTTGGTAACTTATACGCTCAATCCCAGTTTGCTGCGTATATAGTGGTATTTTTCATCTAGTTTAATGCATAACAGTGTAAATTTGTCTATTCTCCCTGTAGAAATATTTTAATTTTATCCCAATTATAAACCAAATAGGAACTAAATGAGTCAACAACAATATTCTATATTCCAAAGAGTAGCACGATTAACAGTGCTGCCCTTTCCCCCCAAAAAGTAACATCGATCTTGATTTGGCTTAAACGTTGTTTCATTTTCTCTCTACAGGCAGCTGCTGCCGCAGCCACCATGACGGACCGTCACTGTATCACACTGGGGACACAGTTCCGCTACTCGTCGCAAGACTTGGTGTCTTGCGGACCTGGTTTCGGATGCTATGGAGGAGACGAGTGCGCAGCATTTGACTACTGGAGCAATTATGGCATTGTTTCCGGAGGTCCTTACGGCTCTGAAGAGGGTTGCCTCCCGTACGAGCTACAAGCCTGCGAACATTATGTCGACGGACCAAGACCGCCGTGCCAGGGCCAAGCCACTCCAGTCTGCAGGAGCTCCTGCCGTCCTGGCTACGGCAAGAGCTATACTTCGGACAAGCATTTCGGAGTTGACATATTTTCAATTGATGACGAAGATGAAATCCTGAAAGAATTATCCACTAACGGTCCACTGGCAGGTAATTTCGCTCTCTTTGAAGATTTTTTGTTCTACAAATCAGGAATATACGAATATGTGTCGGGCGAATTCCTAGCCTCACATGCAATGAAAGTCATAGGCTATGGTGTTGAAAAGAACATTCCTTATTTCCTTTGTGCCAATTCGTGGAACTACGACTGGGGTGATGGCGGATTTTTCAAGATTAGGAGAGACCACATTAGATTTGCACTGTGCGGCGGTAGCCCAAAGCAATGAGTATACATAATGACGCGAACAAACGAGTTATGACACGAATTCCATGTTGGTGTTGATTAAAATAGCATTACGTGTAAATCAGGGAGAAAGTAGTGAGATACAGTCGGATTTACACCAGATTTTTTTATTAGACAGTAGTTGCAGTACCAAGATAGAGCTAACTCAAGTAATTCGGCTAATTTGCTCTGACCTCGACTTCAATATGATTTGCTAGAACATGAACCTAATATTACAAAACAAAATCTTTGCGAGATTAAAGGCACTCAATAAGGAAAGTCAATCGAAAGCTTATTAATTTTTAGCACTCCCTTTACCAACGCGTTTACTGAAGTGAGAAAGTGACTAGTAACAAACTCGAATAATTCATTCCAAGTGAAGAGCATGACTGTGATCCAGCAATCTAAGGGCTGAAAAGTTTACGGTGCGGCTGCGAATATCCAATTTATCTGCTAACTAGTGTGGCTGACTGTATGGAATTCAAACACTTGCCTTACCAACGTGTTTACCCTCGAACGACCCATTCCCAAACGTGTACTGTTCACTGTTACTAGATGAAGTGGAATTTTACTATTTTACTGTTTTTTTTTACGGTGTGATGGCGCAATTGAAGAAAAACCTCATCAATATTTTACGACGGTTGTGACTGAAAAATTAAGAACAAACTACTGCAACTCTCTCCCCTAGAACACCCACTATTCTACGTATTACGGAGTACAAGTTAGAACCACTATATAGGTTGTCTTAGTCTTGTCGAGTGTCTGTCACATGTGAAAAAAATCTGCTGGTGAGTAAATAAAAACTCCTACTAATTACGATACCGCTGTAGTTTTGGTGAGTTTCCGTGGCCGGGTTTGTCCTTGCAAACAAAGAGAAAGAAGAAGTAAATAAAGAGAGATGAAGGAACCTCCACTGTCTGTATTTTCAAAACTCGTGATACAGTAGAACACTATACTCCCCGCTCATTCGTTGTCGAGCATCTCAATACGCCCAATAACGGGTTCTCTCGATTACTATCCCTGTCAGTCTCCGTAGAGTAACAGAAACTGATTAAACATGCGTGTACATTTTAAAAAAACAGGGCCCAAGGGGAGCTTCAGCACTAATTGGGAAATTTACTGTATAAGCTCTTTGAAATATTCAAAAGAAGTTTGAAACATGCAATGATATTTTCCCCTGTAACTATGGTGCATTTAATGCATGCGGGCGAAACCTGGGTAACTTTGAATAGCTACCAATGGTGATTTTTTTTCATTCGAAGAAAATATCGGTTTAAATGGGAATAAGACGAAGATTTATCAAAAATAGATTTTCACCAATGATTAAGGACAAGTCTTTGATAATAGGAAAGAAATGCGTTTGTTTGTTGTATTCTGGACTAGGGGGATCGGCTTGTGACTCCCACGGTGTTTTGATCCAGTAACACCTACTTGCTTTAGAAAAAAACACATTCCTTGCAGAATGAACTTATATATCTACCTATATTATACTAAACTCTGTGAACCTTATTCATTTATTTACTAGTGGACCCGTGCGTCAAAAAATTCGTTCAGTAATCGATGTGTTTGCTCTCTGCTCTGACTTGCCGTTTCTACATTTTTCCCGCTCACGCTTATTAGCAGCTCTTATTCCTTTCTGCAATCTTTCTGCTTCAAGTCTTTCTTGTCACTGTTTCGCGCTTTATCTCTCTCCATTCATAGCACGTCCTCGTCCTTGAGATTGTAGTTAAGTAGTCCCATTCTTCTTTTACATTCCCTCTTTCTTAACTAAACGTGCGTCTTCCAGAGTAATTTTTTGAAGTAAAACACTGCAATAAACTGGAATAATTATTATCATAACTCAATTCAACTTATATGCACAGTGAGTGCATCGTATCCATGATACTCTCTTCCATAGTTGAGTATCTGCTCCATGAAGTGCTGATATTTTGGTTTCTACAGCGAAATCTGCTCATTAACACACAGAGAGCAACCTAGAAGTAATAGCCTACTGCCCATGAAATAATTGTCTACTGCCAGCTCAAATGCTCCGTTGATCAACTGCCGAATTTATATGTTGTGACTTTAGAGAAAAAGGTAATAGAATCGGACTCCAGAAGCTGCATATACATATATATATATGTTGTTCCGATTTCAAAAAGTGTTTCAAGGATGACGTACATTCAGATAAAGGGAAAAGGACCCAATTTTCGCCATCTTCTGCAACCTGGTCGTTGATCTCTTTGAAAACTTGACTTAATTACAAAATCTGCAACCTGGCCTTTTTTTGCCTGTTTCTTGCCTGACACGAGAAACAATACATACACGAAGAGTTTTATTACGTTACTATGGTTTTCATTGGCCGTGTTACACTGTTTTTCGCCAATAATTCTCAAACGAAATGTCGGATCACTAAAGTATTTCAAAACAAAGCCTTTTTTACAATCCTACCTAATTTATGGCCCACATAGCATAATGCTATATGTGTATACAGAGGAGTTTACTCTTGTATATTAGGCCTATATTAAGCTAAAGCCTAAAAGTCGCGTCTACACTTTCGAACGACCACCCAGTGCCAGCTTGTCGAGGCAAAATATCTGCAGACCGGAGCCGATATATTTGTATTGTACCAAAAATATCTGTAGATCTAAATACTTTCACTAATTTGTTTTCTTTGTCATCTGTCTATAAATTATATTACAGACCGTTTCAAACTCTGTGAGTAATACGGCCTATGATAAACTATACCCGTCGATCTATTATAGGTTCTAGAAAATAACAATCTACGGTAGCCACATCCGACAAACACTCAGAAAAGTGGCGTAACTCTGTATATAATAGTCTATTAGGAAGCCTTCCCGTTTAAAAAATCGCTCATTTATCGATTTTTCTTTCATTAAAATCTGTAAACATACAAATTTTCATCTTGATCTACGGATGTCCAGATTATTATTATTTTTTTAACTGCCCAAGATCTACAAGTATTTGGAGTGATTTATTCTAAATGCATAGAATTTCAAAAGATTCTCATCAGCTTTCTCCCCTGGATTCATGCTATTTTTTTACGTTTAATAAGTGCGATATACGTAAGTATATGCCTCTGTCATTGTGCTTATTCTTCCGTTTGAAGTCCATTCATTTATTTTTCGCCGAAAATTCCTCGCGGGCCACTTTCTAACAACTCGTGTTGCCCATTTAGCCGATTGTATTCCTTCCTAGCCAATAGCTTGTATAGTCCAACTGATAACCGAAAATTCAGCCAATTGTGATGGGCTCCCTGCCAATTTTTTTGCGGATTTGTTGCTATCATGGCCGTGGATCTGGGGCAATTGCACCCAATACTTTCTCATAAACTATAACATAGAGAAAGATTATGCTCCGATGTCACAATATTTTGCAAGAAAAATCAATAAATGAGCCATTTTTTAAATAGGATGGCTTCCTTAATAGACTAGTATATAGAGTTACGCCACTGTTCTGAGTGTTTGTCGAATGTGGCAACCTATAATAGATCGATGGGTATAGTTTATCATAGGCCATATCACTCACAGAGTTTGAAACGGTCTGTAATATTATTTATAGACAAATGACAAACAAGACACGTTAGTGAAATTATTTAGATCTACAGATACTTCTGGTAAAATACAGATACTTCGGCTCCGGTCTCCAGATATTTCACCTGACAACCTGGCAACACTGGGTCGTCGTTCTATTGTGTAGACGCGACTTTCAGGTTTCAACTTGACATAGGCCTAATATACATAAGTAAATTCCTCTGTATACACATATAGCAATATGCTATGAAGGCCATAAATTAGGTAGGGTCGTAAAAGGCTTCATGTTGAAATACCACAGTGATCCAACAATTTGTTTACGAATTATTAGCGTGTAACAGTGTAACACCTCCAGTGGAAACCATGGTAGGATTAATTTATGTGCTTCCTTATGTCTTGCTTGCACACCGTTTCGTTGTTTAAAGATAGAAAGAAAATTCGAGAGTTGAAGAGCTATTTCGGTTGTATATCTGTAATACGAAAGTTAAACTGAGCTCGGCCGCAAGAACAGGGCATGCTAAATTCCAAAGTGCTACGGGAAATACAACTGAAATACGTATCATATAAATAATTTACTTTACTTTCAGGCTGAGTGTTCAATATTCATTAGAGAAGCAAAGAAGCTGTTGATGGTGACAGGTATGGGCAGCATGTACGGTACCGTCAAAGCGTGTGGTCTATGACCAGCTGAAAAACACTTTTCTGGGAGGGATAGAGGAAAGACGATCGTAATGACGACCCAACGAGTGACACACGGTCTAGTCTACCAAAAATTTCAGCTCTTGGAGTTACGGTGACAAAATATAGCCTCTGAAATGTATGGTCCAAAGGGGAAATACTTTATTTTCTGAATCTCACTTCACTTTGAAAGCTAGCTCGGTTCTTTTTTTATATGACGATGATGGTCTTCTTCTGCGAGCATGGTAGAAGAACGACGGTATCATTGATAGAGTTTTTTATTTTGTCCGGCATAAGCTATGTCGCATATTTACCTCCTCCAAAAAGGTTATGTTTTCGTCGTGTTTGTCTGTTTGTTTGTCTATCTGTCTCTGTGTCTGTCTGTCACCAGGATAACTCAAAAAGTTATGAACCGATTTCGATTAAATTTACAGAGATTGTTAGGTATGTTAGGAGGAACAGTTGATTAACTTTTGGTGAAGATATGTCCATCCGCTTGTTTGTTTGTTTGTCTACGTCATTTTTCTCGATGCTATAACTCAAAAAGTTATGAATGGATTTTGATGAAATTAACATGAGTTGTTAGGTATATAACAGAGAGTAGATTATCAAATTTTGGTAATGGTCTGTTAGTTCGTTCGTTGGTTTGTCACTGTTTTTAATTTTATACTTGTTAGCACAATGACTCAAAAAATAATGAATGGATCTTTATGAAATTTATAGGAGTTGTTAGTGATGATTAAAGACATAAATGATCAAATTTTGATGCAGATCGGTTGATTCATTTGTATGTTTGACTCATATTTGTCACAACGTTTGTTAACAGTATAACTCAAAAAGTTATGAACGGATTTTCAAAAAATTAAACAAGCTGTTATTAATATAAAAAGGCACGAATGATTATATTTTGGAGCTTATGCAAAGAAAATTATGGTTTCAGAGCCAATTTGAATTTTTGCTAATGTTGGCTCACTTGGCGGAGGTATGCGCTCTCAGAGTGCTCTAGTTTTAGATGAATTTCATCGTAGTAGTTCGGGAGGCTCAGTCCCGGCGGGAGTTTTCGTTCCTTTCGTGCATAATCCATTTTGCTTATGCTTTCTTCATCTGAATTTCTTCGTAGTACTTGAAACTTCACGCTGAACAGCTTCTTTTTTATATTCAATTTACATCGTAGACAAATTTTACATACCGGCTTGTAATAGCCTGATATCCAGGTAACGGTAAGCTATTGAGCATTTCGGTTTAATTCTCTTGACTGAACTATATTTTCTTAGTGCTGCTCAACGTTTAGCCAATTCCAAACTCATATCCAAGCCTTATATAGCTCACATAATTCACGGCTGTGCAACTTGCGTTTCATTAATGAAAGATTAATCCTGCAGGTGTGTGACCTATTTTGCAGGAAAACCTGTACTGCTAGGCGGAACAATAAAAAACTAATAAAACATTATCTGCCGTCATTTTTAACGGCTGGGCCCTTTAATTATAAATTGAATTATAATTATATTTAAGGCTATGAATGTCGTTTTAAGTCCTCCCAGTCACTGCAGGGGTGCATCAAATAGGAAAAGCAAGAGATAGAAAAGGTGGAATCCATGCCTGAGGTCGCTCCCTCATTGGACCAACTTACAAGAGACATAAAGTCGGGCGAGAAGAAGACGAAAATGTTATCAGAAGTAGTACGAAGTTGGAAGGAAACAAAGTGAGCTAAGAAAAAATATGCCCCGAAACCATACTGGTGAGGCTCAGTTAGGTGTACAGCATGTTGTCGTCTGGTAGAGTGACTCTTCCGATCGTGGACTTAGAGAGTGGAATTAGCCTTCGCTATCAGAAATTTTAGGAGGAAATACCGATGATTATGAGTGGAAAGGTTGAAATATAGCAAAATATAAGTGTTTTTCCGTTTAAATAACTTTCAGGGGAATTCCAACTACGAATGTAAGCAAACTATAAGTGGAATTCCTCACATACGATTAAGGGTGAATTTCTTTCCATAACCATGGTAGGTTATTAACGGATTTCCGTACGTACGATCATGAGTGGAATTCCTCCCATTATTTGGGGAAGTATATGTATGGATTGCCATGGATCATAATATAGCTAGAATTTCCATCATAATCGACCAAAATAATACTGCGTAACAATAGGTGTGATGCGAAACATCTAAAAATTCATATTATTGGGTAAAAATTGTGCACATTTTCAGTTTATTTCTTCCCTGAGAATAAATTGTAAAAACATACATGGTTTGTATGGACGCTACCCACCTTGACATTATTGTTATTTATTGTTTCCTAATTTTGTGATCACTTCGCCACTTTAGCTTAGTTACCCTTTATCATTATTTGTTTATTGTATCCCTTGTTAAACAGCAGTGCAATCTTTGATCGAATATTGCTATCTATTTTCCTGTTCATTCAAGTAAATTTATAGAGTTTTGTCAAGAAACTATTCCCATTTGCTTTACGTAAAATGATGTTGAGCTTTATGGTATATTTAGCCTTCCGTATCCTGACAACGGGTACGGCCAAAATTCATCACTGGTATTAGAAATTTTTCTCAGCCGTGCAGTAAGGCTCTTCTCCAGCTTAGAGTGAATGAAGTTGCATATAAACGTGCGTGAACAGCACAGACTGGTCCAAATTTTACTCTAGCATTGTTTTGAAGATTAGAGTCTTTGACCATTCTGAGCTGCAGGTCTAACACGAACGTTTGAAATATGTTTTGTTTTTTGTAAGCAAATAATCATCAACAATACAAAGCGGGCATCCAGTGGCAACGTGATTTTGTATTAGAAATAATATACAGATTGCAATATATATGAATACGGAGGGAAGTGCCACTGGCGAATACGGGTGGCAGAAGGTTGGTTAATTAAGTAAGGAGACATGATTGAAAAACATCTTTGATTAAGGACTACTTTCCCCCTATATTATGGCTGGAAACCTTGGAATTAGCCCAACCATAAAGCTTGGAAAGCAACCCATAAATACCGGTGTTTACAAATGAATTGCATCGAAGCTCGACCAAATTTATACTTGTTTCCTATGATACTTTCTGATAGGGAATTGCTACGAAATTCCTACCTCTTTCGCAACTGAGAGAAGATTCCACACCGGCCTATATCACAAAATATCGATTGCGGCATGCGTCCCCTAGTATCGATATAATTGTAATGTTAGCCTCATTTGATCAGTTCATTTACCTATGCGTGCTGTGCTAGCATGCCATATAGCCCCCGAGTTCACCTCCCCTCCAAGTAGATGAGGTCTTGCGGCGCTTGGCTTGCGACACGAGCGTTTCTGTCTTCGTACTCAGTTACATGGAAGTGACCCTTACCAGAATTGGAAGCTGTCAGAGGGTCGCAACTGTCTTAAGCCTTCCATCTCTGAAGCCTAACATTTGATAATCTGCGGTTAGCTAGCTGCAACCGTGCTCTCCTCTTGAGCCTAGCGGGCATCCATCTGAGACACAAACCACTGTATGTCTGCTTACCAATTGGGAAACAGAAATTACTATCAGTGAGCAGACACGCAATGTCTGGCTAACATTGTTGCCAAAATATCCACGTTTCAGCTTCTCTGCGGAAGGCTGTAATAAAACTGCAAGAAAATGCGTGTGTTAGCATGTGTGTAGAACGTGCTACAACCCACTCCCCTGGAATTCAAAAAAAAAACAGCGCAAAAAAGCTTGGTGTAACACTCGCTAGGTCTGCCGCTACATGCATGTTTAATTGACTGAGCTCTACTGCACCCTCGCCTAAAAAAGACGCCGCATTTAATATTCAGTATATGATTAAAAATGTAGAATTAACCAGCATAGCTCACGAAAACGTTTCTTCCACGTTTCCCAGGGCTTTGTCTGTTTTTTAAAACATAGCATCTTTTCCCAAAAAATAAGTTTTAGGTAATGATACCTCCTAAACTGCTTTGCCAAAGGCAGTTACCAATTGTGAATCGATAAAAAAAAATATTTGTTTTGAGTCAGTCCTAATTAACAAACAAATTTGTCCTACAATAAGTAGACCAAAAATTGAAAGTATTTCAAGGCAAATGACGTTGTTCCGTTTCTGTACCTAAAATCGCGCACCCATGTCAGCCGTCTGTTAGTATGTCATTCCCTCTGCACCAAACGTAGCATTACTATCACCTACTTGTAAGATGGTCTGCCTGAACAGATTTCATCCAAACAATAGGCTGATAGTGACAGCCCGCAGCAGAGATGTTAAAGTACAGCTGTGTACCTGACAGTGTGATGTATATGTCGTCACTCTGCTGCATGGTTATAGGCCTGAGGTTTCAGCGCATGTCAGAGTGCTATCATTTAAAAAATGTTGACCAACACTGCGATCGCTGGATTTTGCCTACTGCTCTAGCTTTTTAACTTTAACGTTCTGAATCTGCCATGCTAGGGTTCTAAATCGAGCATGACACCCACAAGCCGCACAAAGTAGGGATATAGTCCAACTGTAGGATTTTACAGCTCAATACCAAATGTGAGAATAGGCGATTTCTTCTTAGTTAACAACAATGAGTATCCAGAGTCTTCGTGATGCCTGTAAAGATGCTGGATGAAAAGTGTTGTGGAAATCTGCCACAACCTACACCCTGTAGCATAGCACATCCTCCAGCCACAGGTTTCACATCTTATAGAAATTCTGGCTTTCCTAGAAGTGATTAGCAAAATCTGTTTCTATAGAGGCGAAAATTCTGCAAGAGACAGGCAATGAGCTCTAAAAGATATTGCCAGTGTGGTGCAGACGCTCGGTTAGAGGCTCACACTGTTGTCTATACATCCTTATATTCGCTTTGCTGTGTAAAGCCACGATACGATAAAGGTGAAAAAAACCTAGCTCAAGCTAATAACTTCCAGTTACTCTTCTTACCTGTCACAATAGTTGCTTCTCTCTTCTTTTCCTTATTTCAACTTGAAATTTCTCACCGTCGATACTTTCTAAAAACGTTTGAACTTTCCTCCAACTTCCTCGTATAATCGTGCGTCAGGTAACGAAAACATCTGTCTCTTTTAGCTTGTTAAGAATTTAATAAATCGTGTAGTGTGTTAGCACATTGCATTTTTAAGCTAGAGCAACTGAGAGTGCATACCTACTCCAAGGAAACCAATATTAAAAAAAATTCAAATTGATCCTGATATCAGAACTTCCGTTTTATCTTCACAATAGTTTGGCTGTTTGTCCTTCATGACGTTAATAACTGTTTATGTAATGTGCTTGAAGTTCCATTCGTAACCTTTGTAATTAAGTTTTGACAAACACTACGGCAAACATTAGTCAAGCACACAAATGGACGAACCAAAGCATCACCAATATTTGGTTATTGGCGCTTTTGAACTTTTATTAACATTTCCTGTAAATTTCATTATTGTCTATTCTTAACTTTTTTAAGCGTTATGTTTTGATACACATTTTGACCAACATTAGTCAAAGACACTAGCGAATGAATTGATCATCATAAAAACTCAGTCATTTGTGCTTTTGAACATTTCTACCAATTCCATGACAATCCGTTCGCAAGTCTTGGAGTTAGGTTACGGATAAACATGAGATAAGCATAGAGACAAATCAGCAAACTAACAAATCAACAGAAATATTTGGGTATCTACTCCCTTAGTGCCAACCTAACAATTCCTGAAAATTTCATAGAATTCCGTCCCAAACTTTTTGAGTTATGCTACCAAGAAAAAACAGGCTGAAAAACAAGCGAACTGCTGGACGGACCCTTCACCAAAAGTAAGTCTGCTCTTCCTCTTAGCATGCCTAACAATCTCTATGAATTTCGTAGTGTTCCAGTCACAATTTTTTAAGTTATCTTGGTCTCAGACAGGAGACAAAGAATTTTAAAATTGCATGTGTTTTGACACACGACCCTCTAATAAAATTCACTGTTGCCAAAGTTTGAAAATCAGCCTTTCAGGGGTTTTACAAGCTAATATTACAGATAAAACTGCATATATATTTGCACGATTAAGATACTGAATTTAGCCGACGGTTGCCACTTCTGTTGATCAAAACCGGCAGCTCCAACTGATTACCCGCATCATCTTGCCCTTCAAATAGAAAATTCCATTGAAGAATACAACAGACTCTTAAGTTAAGACGAGCAGCAACGGCGAGTTCCGTGCATTTTGGCGCTTATTTTATCAAGGAATGAAAAATTAATTCGAATTAGAATCTGTTTATTTGTACCGATAAGTAAAATTGAACTAAAAAACACAAGAGAGTTTCTGTCTTAATTGACTGAGCCCTGGAGAGCCGAACCAATATTTGATGCATCGTAGGAACGGCAACGAAGCATCAAGGAAAACCGGCACTCAGCAACTGCTACTATGCATAACGGTTATGTAATTTGTCTTGATATACAAATACAGGGGTACACGCCTACACAAAATTACCATAGAATACTATATAGGAGTATTTATTTATGAGCCTCCTATGCTAATTCATCGCGTAATATCAACAAAATTTGATGTTTCATCCATTACTTTATCGCATCGCGGCTCAGAAAAATAGTCGTGTTCTAACACTAGCAATTAGGTAAAAGTGATGGCTTGAGCCAAACTGACTTTGAATTGTTCTCCTTCTTATGCTCACCAATTTATTTCCATTATATCGTCCTCATTACTTATGGGAAAAATAATATAAAGTAGAGCACTCTGAGGGAGCATACCTCCGCCAAGCAAAGCAACAGTGACGACAAATTCAAATTGGCTCTCAAACCATGAGTTTCTTTGTATCAACACCAAAATTTAACCACTTGTGCCTTTTAATGGTATTAACAGTTTCTACAATTGTCTTGAAGATCCGTAGATGACATTTTGCGTCATTGCGCTAATAAGCACGAATTAAATACCGCAACAAACACACGAACGAACCAACAGATCATCACAAAAATTTGACTGTTCACTCTTCGTAACAAACCTAACAACTCACGTAAATTCAATGAAAATCCGTCCATAACTTGTTGATTTATGGCACTGTGAACCAATAGGCAGACAAACAAACAAACAAACGGATGGACAGAGTTTCACTAACAGTTGATCATCTGTTACTGTTAACATACCAAACAATCCCTGCAAATTTTGTAACGATCCGTTCATAACTCTTGAGTTATCTTGGTGACAGGCCAACAGGCAAACAAACAAATAGACACACACGACAAAACCTATCCTACTTGGCGGAGGTAATTATAAACGAGAAAGAAGGCTAGTGCCAGATTTGTGGCCTATTTCCTTACTAGTCACGTAAAATTTGTTTTCTTCTAACTTGATTATTGTGTATTACTGTGTAGGTATTTGATGCGTGGGAAGTATGAGCAATATCAAGATACAAATGAGTCAGCTTGACGCTGGGAATGTAACGCAACATGTACATGAGAACGCAATACTGCTTTGTAATTGTTTAATTTTTATTATTTCCTTTTGTGTTGCTTTTTTATATCGAGCGATACTGTTTTTGAGTTAACCATGCACATTTCGACTCTCGTGGGGTATGATAAAATTATACGTTAATTTAAGCTTCGCTGGACGCAAGTTTGTGCTTCAAGAGACAAGAGAAATGGACATGAGAACCATAATAACAATTGAGAAAATTCCAGCCCTGAGGAACGCCGTGCAACGGAATAGCGAGCCAGAGTAGAAGAGTAAAGATGCAAAATACAATCAGCAGAATGAAAAATGTGTAGAAAGCGCACGGAAAGAAAGATGTTACTACTGCCTATGTCAGACATACACCCGACAGAGTCCACTTAGGGATATGATAAGTCGTGCCAGGACAAGCCAACCATTTGTTACAAATAAAAAATATCGTGACTGGATTGGAGCGCACCCAGCCGCTGCTCCAGTCTTCTTGCATCTGCTTTCTATTGATGCACGGCACGTCCGCAACCTCCGAGTAATGCCGGCATCTATTCATGGGCGCACTCGGAACCACAACTGCAGCGTGGCTGGTCAAGCCAGGGCCACACCCTACGACCACACGTCTCACTTGATCGGCGTATGTGGAAAGTGCATATCCTCGTCTGAAATTGTGCGTGCGATTAGAGTGCAGCCCAGGTATACTGCAGTTACAAGTACAAATCTATATAAAGTGAACAAGTGACGCATGGGTAAATAAATTGATGAATTAAGGCTAACATTACAATTCTATCAATACTAGTGAATGCACGCGGTAATCAATTTTTTTTTCTTAATATAGGCCAGTGCAGAATCTTCTCTGACTTGCTTCTTCATTTTCTTCATTGGTTCTTTGAAAGGCTTTTATGCCTTCTCTGACTTGAAGCTTCCACATTTTCCCACTCATGCTTGCCAGGAGCTTTTGTTCCCTCATGTAACCTTTTGCTTGCTTCAATTCTTTCTTGACACTGTGTCGCACAAACCTCATATCTCTCCATTGGTAGCACGTTTTCGTTCTTGAGACTGTAGTCCAGTAGTTTTGTTCTTCTTTTACGTCCCATATCCTCTTTTTTCTAAACTTGGGTCTTCCATAGTGAGAGGCACAAGTAAAGTGAGTAAAATACTGCAATGAACTTGAATGCAGTAATACATAAAAATCAGTGTAATACATCAAAAGGACTTCGTACGTATATACATGACTGATGTAAATACTTTTAATGGCTATAATTGTTTTGCTCATTAGGAAATATGTCGAAATTATGTGATTCACTACCTACATAAACAATTACTATACCAAAGAGTGAAAACAACCAATGTCAGCTTTTCTCTTTCGTTTTTACCAACTCGCATCGGATCGTTTTCTAAACCTTATCAGGCAAAGTCCTTTATTGTATTTGTTTAAACTGTGCGAAAATCTTGAGAGTGAGAAATGCGCCATGGAGAGAATTCCCCAAGTAGCACTGAGGCAGTGGCTCTAAGAGTGCTTTATAGGATCGTGTAGAGGGACGTTAGGCCTGCATATCGCCCTCTACGTCAGGACTGCGAGAGAGAGTAGAACTACAGCACCAGGTCCTTTAAGAACATGCAGAGGAACTGTAGAGTTGCAGCAGAACTTACTACCACACTATTACTTAATTTTTTCTATCTTTCAAAAAGATCTTTCATTTGGAATTTTTTCGTGCTATGTACATTTTATTATACCGAAACTAATTGTTACCACGCATCCTGTACTTCCCGAGTTAACAAAGCCTGGGCATCAGGGTCGGCGCAGGGGGGGGGGGGGGTTGTGCTCTCAAAAAGTAGCTTAACTCTTGAATAATTTTTGTTACGTGTCTCTTTCACCTTCGGTTCTGCGCTCCATGTCAGAGTTAAGTGATGAGCTGGTTTTCTCCTGGCTTGTTTCCATCAGTAGAACAAATTTGATCGTCGTTGCCCAAAAGCAAATTTGCAGCTCTTCTCTTGTATATATTCCAATAACACAACTCTAAGAGCCTTTACAATTTCGCCACGGTTGGAAAAAATAATGATAAATGCTTTTCTGCCACTAACATTTATTTTATGAAAAAAAGTACAAATTCACTTGCACAGAGCTCTTAAGGAAATTCCATCGCAAACGAAAAATACGATTGCAATTCATAGTCTCAGACAATCACTCATTATCCTGCCAGAACTAAAATTAGGGAGTGTGTTGACCCTGACGACCAATAGGTATTTTTTCCAGACTAACAAATCAACTGTAGCGATTTTGTCAAGTTTATACCAAAAAAGTTGATTGATTTTGTATCATACGATACACTATGCTTTTTAGAGGACACGAAAAATTCTCTCCAGTTTAGACTTACCTCTCGATAGGTAAATGTGAACTTTCGTTCTGGAGATTTTTCTGTACGTAGACTAGGCGCATGATGTAGTGTATCTGCTCCAAAGAATGAAACTCCTTAGTCCAGCCACCAGCTGGCTCTATGCTCAGTTTCTCTTCTCTAGCTGCTCCAGAAACTCGTGAGGAAATTGCTATGCTGTCTCATCACACAATAACGCAGCTGTCTTTGCTCGTAAAACTATATGTAAATTTTTAAAGACTTCCGCGTCAAAATGGGTTCTTAAGCAGACCCTGCCCTTTGATGCCTAGCATGCTTGTGCCTGCTGAATAATATCCAAACTTCAAAGATTCTTAATTCAAAGGAGAGATAGCAGCGGAAAATCAGACGCTCTACAAATGCAAACATTCCTTGCATTCCAGCGGTTCCATGGCACATTCCCTAACAACATATTTATGCCCTGCTTATCAATGTTAAAACAGAACGGAGATGGATTTCAAATAAGTCCTAAACAGCCATGTTTATCGCATGCATGCCGGCGAGAACATTGCAAACAATTTAACATAGAACATAAACACGATTCACATGCCCATAATTAATAAACAAGGAATGTTGAGGGTTGAAATTGCAGTACAGAAAATGACAGTGTAAAGGAAAAGTATGATAGACAAATGCTGGCAATTAATTTTAACTTTGACGTATCAACACTCCAGCAAACATAACAGAAATCGTTCTTTTCCCTTGACTCATGAGGAACAATAAAATTTTCAGTGCTGAGCTGTACTTTATTTCTGCTTTCTCTCTAGGAATATACGCGAGGTTATTCGTCATACTTTACTTGTAATTATTAACTAGATACTAGAGGGCCCAGCCGTAAAAATGACGGCAAGAATTTTGTAATTGAGCTTATTGCTATCCCGGTTCCCTGTAGAGATTTTGCTGTATTATAGGTTTCATCCCTGCAGGCCTGATCGTCCATTAGAGAATCGCAGGCTGTACAGCCATGAGTTTTGCGATAGCAAAATATCCCTCCTGCAAAATAAGGAGTAAATATCTGCTTGGAATTGATCAAGCGTTAAATTCCATTAAGAAAATACAGTTCAGTCTATGGAATTCACTGGAAATGCCCAGGATACCAACTGCTTGTTGAACCTCCAGCGTCGAAATTTGGCTGCGAGGTAAATTGAGAATAAAAAGGCGTCTGCTCAGCGTGAAGATTCAACTACTACGATATCATCCAGCAATGAAAGCGGGGATCCACAGTCTAGAGATCCAGGGGTTGGAGTTCCAAAGCCGAGGATCCTGAGGCGGGAGATCCAGAGCTATATTGGTCACCGGTACTCCAAGCCCTGAAATTGTATGGTATCTCAACTTGTTTTTCAGTTCATGAATTTTCTCCTAATAAACTCTTAACTGCGTGATGGAGAGACGGACAAACATTGGAGCAAGCGAGGGAGCAAGCGACCAACAACTGCGTTTTATTATATAGTGGATGTTGGAATATTGTCGCAAAGAATAGTGTACATCTGATACAAATCGCTTTGATACTCGGCAGTAGAAGGTACCAGCAGGCATATTCCCTGAGAGTCGGCGGGACTTACGCCCCAGCCCTCTATGAGCTATTGTCATTAAGTCAGTATCATTTAGATGTTTGAGGAAAGAAAAAACCTCAGCCGAAGAGGCGATCTTGTAAGATCTGCATCTACGCAGAGCTTAATTGGAGATGTTAAGTTAGTTGGGGCGGAAAAGAAAAGATTATGGTTTAAGGTGACCTCGAAGATTTGGCCGTTAGGAGTTTGTGACTCCTAGAGGTGTTCGTAGCCGTAGAGGGTGAGTCTCCCAATATTTCTCAAAACGATTTTTAAACGCGTTGACTGTCAACTTTGGAAGTGAGTCTTTTTCAGTTGTTCTCCATGAGATACGGAATGAACTGCTAGCTTAATTAAGGTAGTTCTTCGAGATTTATATTCGAGTTTTTGACCGCTGTTTCTTAAGCGATGATTAGCGTGTTACCCCGGATGCGATAAATTCTATCCGTCCCATTATGTTGCTACAGCTGTTTCTAATGTCATAATGCAATCCCACCTGACGGCAAACCAGTCGCTGCCGAAATTTACGGAGATGTTTTGGACAGACCAGGCATACCCGTAAAAAGTTTGCACCATAAATCAAGGCCACGATTTCTCAAAGTAGATACAAGCTTGTAAACTTCGGCCGTACTGTACCTCACAGTCACAACGGTTTAATCACGTAAATAAACATCGTCAAACTAGGGTTAGCTCGTGTCAGTTCATTTACGATGATGACGTAACCTTCGGTGCTTGAAAGCGAAACGAGCGCTCCAATTGGCCGGACTCACAGGAAAAGTGCTTCACGTTTCACAGTTACAGCTGCAAGTGTGGAGTTCACGCATTGTTTTTTAAATCTAGAGGTGTTTCACGTCATAAGGCAGTAAAAGTTTTACAAATATTTTAACTTGTAACATTAGTAAATGTGGACGTTGCTTTGCCTCACATCCATTGGAGTGATTTTTGGGACTGGAGTTGATATATAAAGTTTCGCAAAATTGGAATATTTTGCTTACGCTCCAGCTCATGGTATGGGAAGGAGGCTGTTTGTTTTTTCAAAGTAAAGAAATACATTATAACATGCGCAGTCGAATTCTAAAATGAAGGGTTTTCCGAAAAGTTCATGTCAACGTTTAAAGGAAAGAAAAAGGTCAATAAATGTATATCACTACACTTTTATCAACCAAATATGAAACGCGTTGTTGCACAATGCTTCTCCATCCTTTCTTTAACTTGAAAATACCCTCCTCCCAGAATTGCGGCAGTTTCATGGCAAAGAATTCATGAAGACATCATTTTTGGTCATTGAAAGAATTGAAGTTTTTATCATTAAGACTATTCTGCAAGGATCTGAATGAGTAAAAGTAAGAAGGAGCAATATCTGGTGAATATGGAAAGGCAACACTTCCCATTCAAACTGCAGCAATTTTTGTCTGATTTCCATGGAAGCGTTTGGTCTTGCGTTACGCTCATGGAAAACACCTTTCCCGTTGAACAATTCAGGACTTTTTCTTGCACTACTGCATTTAACTCATTCAGTTGTAAGCAGTGCTTTTCAAAATTATCTAGTTACTTGGGAGAAGCTCGTAGTTCAAAATTCGTTTCTATTCTCACCAGATACAGAGCAAAACATTTTTAGGACGAAAACCCGCTTTTGGGGCGGCTAACAAGACTCACGTCGCTTACTCCATGATCGTTTTCTCTGAATGTTTCGGCAAACAATCCATTTCTCGTCTCCTATCAAAGGCGTGTTTTCATCCCCTTTACAAGGCAAATCACAGAAGGGAATGCGATCCTAAAGGATCTTTTCACTCAAGTCATGTGGCACCCAAACAACGGAGCTATTTGCGAATCCAAGCTTTGTCATGAAGGGCGGAGTTTGATTGGTTGAGACATTCAGCCAATCTTCGAGCTGTACAATGCTGGTTATTCTCAATTAATGACCTGATTTGGTCATCATCTGTAAAGGAATGTCTGCCTGATCGCTCTTTATCAATAACGTTGCAGCCTAAAACACGGAACTTTGCGAAACCCTTCCGTGCAGTTCTTGCGGTTAAAAAATTTCAACGTAAACTGCACAGATTTCTTTGTTTGCTTGGGAGCCGTTTTTTCCTTCAGGGAAAAGGAATGCATCAAGTACCGAAAATGGTCTTTAGATGTTCCATTTTAAAGGGTTACAGAATTAACACAGGTCATAGGATCTCAATTCATTTTCCACGAAAAGATCTCTTGAACTGTGCTCTAAATGGAGGCGTACTCAAATCCTATGCTCTGGAGTCAATTATATTCTAAAATAAGTCGAAAGATGAATTATTAAAATTTCACAAGAACTTGCAGGACAGCCCAATGCAGGTAAATGTGGTTCGGCTTCCACTATTGGTGCATAATATAACATTGTTCAAATTTTGATACATTTTGAAAAATCAGTCGACGTGGTAATGTTACCGTTAAGCGTATGCATTGGGGCATTTTTGGTTTTACTGTTATGCACAAGGAAGACATGTTTTAAAAGTGTGGCAAGACAACACTCATTGCCTTATGAGCAAGACAATCGTCTTAATTTATTACGGTAAAAATATGTATATATCTACATATGCCATGCTGTCCAAGGATTTATAGCGTATTGTACATATACCTTCATCTTCGGAATGGAGGATGACACAATGAACTTCATCACTGAAGATAGGTGAAAGAGTAAGATGAGTCCAATTTTACCTGACGTAATGTGCCATACATGCAGTATTTTTTAGCCATTACTATGTTTGTATAAATGACTTGTCAGTAACCTGCATCTAATCCCGTTCATTAATATTTTTTGTCGAATTGGGTTTTTACCCTTGCCATTGGCATTTACATAATATTATACGATCTGGTGTGACGCATTTTTTCATACAAATCTTGGTTAGCAATTATTGCGTCCACAACATAACGATTATTGCTTCGCAACTGCTATGTTCACCTGCTCAACTGTTCAAACCGTCTGCAACCGTCTACCACGTGTGCTCATTGTGTCTGCCACACACTTATAGTAAACTTCAAGGACGAAAATTGTGTCAAGCTGCCATGAGATATCCTTCAAGGCACAAAAGGGGCAAGAGCCCGTTTCTTTGCACTCTCTCCAAGAAGACAACTAATCTTCTCGGTTATCCAAGAACTTCGGAAACCAATATCAAGTATTGTTTTCAATATAGTGCAATGCAACCTACCCAAACCGCAAGGCTAAGCCAGTTTGACGTTTCGCTTTCATGAAAACTTCAAACCAAAGAAAGCCAGACTTCGATGTCCTTCCCCTCGGTCCTCAGATTACTTTGAACTTCCCGAAAACTTTGAGAGCACGAAACTGTGGCCAGCAAATCCTGCTTTAGTGGAAACTCACAATAAAAAAAAAGTAGTGCCTTAATTCTAATGAAACCAAAAGACGGGCGCAGTTCTAATGGAAATAGGGGCGTAGTTCAAATAAAGATAGTGAAATGCATAAGGAAGCATTGGGCCCGGTGCTAATGGCAAAGTGCAATGGTCAACATCTGATGCGCGGTCTGCATCCAGTACAGCAGTCATGCTCATGATACCTTACAAGCAACTACCAGTTCTGGTTGCAGCATTTAGTAAAGGTAGATGCACATTAACGCAAAAGTTGCACCTCCTCACAATACCACATGCGATTACCTTGCCGCCAACAAGACTTGAGCTTGCACGGAGCTCTATCACTAAAATGAATAATTAAAATATGAGTGTTTTTTGCAGTCTGTACGCGTGGCAAGCGGCGATGGTTAAGTGCTGAATGCACCTCCCACATCTCAGTTACATGGGGGCATAATTTTTGCGTTGTTGTGCACCCGCCTAAAGAAATACCAAGCAGCCCTACTAGAGCTGTATAGCCTTCTACATTGGCTCAACATTGCAAGATCGAAAATTACATGCAAAGACTACAAGCTTTTGGGTACTCAAGTCGCTAGGTAGCAACTGACTGCATGTGCGATCCTGTGCATGGTTGGGCAGGCTAAAGAACACCGAAATTTTCAAGTTCTAAACTGAAATGAAATTTGCAACGTCGTTTTATACGTAGATCTGCTAAGCAGCATCCAGAATCACAGCCTACATCTGCTCAGCAGCATCCAGTGTCGAGAACCACGGCCTTCGCAGCAACATCAAAAACAGCGGTCTACATGTTCCCAGCAACTTCAATGGAACATCCAGAATCACGGCCCTCACCTGCCTGGCAACATCAATAGAGCATCCAGAAGCTCGGCTCCAAATCAGAGCAATATACGAGACAAGGAACTCATCGGATTGCGTTTAGCGGTTAAAAGTTCCGGCAGCAAGATGCCTGGAGCAGTAAAGCAATCCAAGAGAAGCCGAGAAACTTAAGAGAGGAGGCAATAAATCTCCGTCATCCGCTCCCAACACCAACGAAAGTCGAATAAATTTCCTCGGGACCTTAGGTAGTTCTGAACAAGCCCCGGGATATAAACACTGAATACGGCGACGTTCTCAACTGTCAACACAATGTTGTTAAACGCGTTGTCTAGCTTGCTACGATTGTTTATGTTATTGCAAATATTAATGCACGGTATGTTGTAACTCTCTAATAGTTTGCTGCTTATTAATTATATGCATAGATATTGACGTCCTGTCTCTTTTATTTATTGATTTCTTTAAAAATGTAGATGCGTATCACAACGTAAACAGTGTTTCTTTTGATGCATATCGCTCATATGCGAGAACAACGTCATAACTCAGAAAATGCAATTTTAAAGGACTGAGGATTTTGATAATAAACAGCCAACTATTAAACAGCTACAATATCACCAATACTGACCCATAACAAAATATGATGTTTTTCTTGACAACACACAGCGCCTTCCTTCACGACGGCTGAACAGGAACTGAGATACCTATGCCATTGTTGACACCAAGGGTTGGTAACATCTACATAGGCCGAGGCAATAGTGACATTTACTGCCCTCTAGTGGTGAGTTTTGCAGGCAGAAATGTGCCGTTTTTACCACAATATAGAGCAGGAAATGGGCAATCTCATAGTTTTCATACATCAAATTTTCCATTTTTTGAGTTATGACGTTGTTCTCGTATATGCGCGATATCTTCATTTTCTATATACTGTACAGCTATTTTTAAAGTCAAACTAGGGCCCTTCTCTTCGACATATTTCTCTAAAATAAAGGCGTAAGTGAGTATCAATAACATTGTTATTAATATTCTTAATTTGCCTAAAATTTCCTCTAAGTTAGTCAGTATCTAGTAGGTTAAAAATATGCCCTACAGTTAAACTTTCCCCGTCGATTTCGGCGTCTATCATGCGTCATGCTCAAGGGTACAAAACTATACACTTCTTTAATGGTACCAACTTGACAGCTAAAATTCGAATAAAGTAAATGGAGTTGGGGTCATATTTATAGATGTTCGAAACCTGCGGGAACCTAAGGTGTGACGGCCATCCCAAAATATTTTAGGATTCTGGCTGTTATCGCGAACTGCGTGTTCAGTTAAAGTATATGTTTTGAGCTGAAGAGTTACTGCAGCCTGTGAGAATTGCGTTCCTTGCGCGAAATTTTAGCGTTGTTAAGGCCCAGTTACGTAAACGTCGATAAATGAGTTCTAATAATCATTGAGACCGAAACTAAAAAGTACTTTCTTCATCATACCGTAAGGAATGTGTTGCACAGTAAGGAAAACAAGATCATCATTATATATCATCCGTGCGCAATAAACATCACACCTTCGAACACCAAGCATAATGGAAAATTCATTGTAATGTTATCACAATTGCTAGGAATATTGGAGTTTCATAAATAAAATATACGCACATATAATTATTACGTATATGTAATCTACTTTGCCATCCCAAACAATTGAAATTTTTTCCCATTGACAGATTTAGAGCAATAACCCTAGAAATAGATGTAGGTATGTAGAGCTTTCGCTGAAGCTCATGAGGTAAAGGTAACGGCAACTTGACCGTACTCTCATACTGGGAAACATACACGCACTGACTTGCGCTGCTGATATATTATGTACATAGGCCCACTGACACCAGAGGAGTAAGTGCGGCTGCAGCTGACCACGGGTCATGAAGAATCAAGGTGCCAATTTGACTAAAGATTCAAATGGCCCGTGCCCCCATCCAGTCATCTCTGAAAGTACCCCAACGGAGCTCTGCACGCCCATCAGCCACCACTACCGAGTCAGCACACCCAGATCAACGAAGAGCTTGCGTGCCTGCGTTGACCTCGAATCGGCAATACAAGGAGCGTGAGCTAGGAACGCTAGCTCGCTGCTGCCGTCATACTTGGGAATGAAATTACGCCATAGATGTACCAGAAAGTGACACTGCATTGGCAGTCTTGAACTAAACAGACATAGTCAACTATGAGGTTAAAATAACAGGGCAGCCGTGAAGTGATCTTAAACACGGCATTTTGGTGCATGAACAAATCATTGAAACCATGGCAAGCTGCACTTTATGATTGTCCGGGTTACTTCGTATGACTTTCAATGCTACACCACTTCATGTGCGGCAATGTTACACAATTTCATATCCGCCAATACTACACCTTTAGTAGACGCTCTAACGAGACTGCGACACTGCTGTCGCTCCTGGACAAACAGTTCGTCATAGATTTTCTTGCTTAACGATAAGTAAGGCTCGCGGTTTCACCAAATCATTTTCATTAACTACTCTATAAGCAGCTCATTTGACATCTTATGACAAAATAATGTCTGTTTACCACCAAATACAAAAGTCTCTTTCACAAAAAGACACTCTTTATTTTGCTAATTGTTGCAAATCTGTTCCAATTCACTACAAAACTCAATGGTGTCTTGAACACTTCTTTTAATCTATTTCACTGCTATCCATTATATTTAATTTTTAGTACTACAGAAGTTTCTAAAGTATGTGCAGGTTTATCAATCGTTACTGAATGTAAAAGCATTAGGTAAAATACCATTAACAAAGCAAAAAGTACTGGACTAGAACATGAAAAAAGCCTGTCGCATCGCGCGGTCAGGCCGACATGCGAAATGCCCTTACCCACTTTAGCTTTAGTGAGCCTCAATCTTCATGAGTTCTATGAGTGTACCTGTATTATAACTTTGTAGACACGCACTGAAATATTTCAAAAAACACGGGTATGTGTAGGTTTCCACTAAACCTAACTGTTTAGGCCTGTATGGGCATGTACGTGTAGGAAAGTAATTTTGTTGTTTATGCTAACTTCGTGTGTGAAGGTGTTGGATGCAGATACTGAACTGTATCTGTAACTATGAAAGAGTTATCGATCTAGCCACAGTAGACTATGAGTTTGAGGTTTTCGTTGTTTAATGCGGGATTTTCCTAGTCAGTCATGCAAAAGTTATTATCGACTACACTCAAGGGAGAACTCATGCTATAACTTCAATTATTTGCAGGTACAGTTTATCGTCAAAGTGCGCGAAGGGGTTTTTTTTTTTTTGGTGGTGTAATCCCATTGTAACTCTTATGGCCGATGCACACTAACCTAAAAATTACTCAGTCACTTAACGTTTTATTTTGGCGGTTACATTATTCTGATCACAACTTACGGCGTTTGAATGTCACGCTAAAACTACGCGTTACAGCAACTGCAAACATACGGGGCTCACTATACTCAGAGCTTGACCACTGCCGCTTATCATATCGTACACACTATAAGAAACTACTCATATTTTAGATATTTATCTTTGTGGTGGAGACTCGTGCAAGCCAAAGCCTCGTTGCGGCAACATAATCGGATGTGCATTTTATGGAGGGGTAACTTTTGCGTTAATATGCACACGGCAATACATTAATTGACGCGGGAATAGAGGTGATGGGATAGTGGGATGGTCAGACACAGTATTGCAGATAATGTTGTCAGTTTCAGTGACGATAATAGTAAATACAGACTCAACATCCAAAGATACTAGGACGCTTTGCAGTGACGTTGCAGGTAATATTTGCACAATTCTTCTTTTCAGATAACTTTGTTTATTGCTGGCAGCTATGAAGTAATTACGATATTAAACTGTTTGGTCATTTTATAAGCAGGAGTTTTAGCCAGTAAGATGATTTGAATGATTTGACGTAAGGAATTTTGTACCTTATGTGTTTTAACCGTGCTTTAAGTATATCCAGGATAGAATTCACCTAATATGAAATTAAAGTTCGGTTGGGGCTTTTTATTGATGGCCTTTATAAATTCGCTTACCTCTAGGGATATTTAATAAGAAGGAATAAAATGAACTGGAGAGAAGGGGAAGAGTGAGGAAGACGAGAGGAGATCTGGCTTCCCAAGATAGCGTCTCATGGTGCCGGAAAATTCAGTATGACGACGTAATTATTTAGAAAATGAGGGAAATTTGAACGAACAGGTAAGCACCCAGGTAATTAAGGGGTGGGGAAGGGAGGGAGGTGTAAAAAAGAGCGATGTAGTTGGTGGAATCAATGCCAAAAATGGGCGGAGTTTGCTGCGGTAGGGGGCAAGCTCGCAATGTGGGCGAAGCTTTGTCCATTTTGGTAGCTTACTCCCTACTGTCCCAGACAAACTGAACTAACTAAAGAACGCAGTGTACAGCACACGCCTCTAGTCACCACTAGAACGAATAAATCTAAGCTATAACAATGATGAAAAGGTTAATCAAGCTGCGCCAGACCTGCTCTTGATAGTGACATACATCCCGCAATAACGTACTCTATTTTAACAAGTAATAATATAGTGGGCAGGAGACCAGTAAAACTGTGTCAGATGCACTTTAAAAGTGGAATACAGTGAATAATTGTATTTTATCACCTATAAGAGTTTATTATAACTCAGGTTTAGCAACTATGAAAAGAGAAATAAATCGGTGAGAGAGAAACTAATAATTGTGGACTCCAGGAACCTTTACTTCTATCAGCTACTGAAGCAAATCAAACTAAGAAGTCCTAAAGCTTAAAAAATCAATAAATCTGTTCCAGTCACACAGATGAGCATCAAAAACTGCAGGTAGAAATTGCTTTTTGTTGGTCATCGAGGCAAAGTTCGCCAAGTCCAATTGGTCACCACAATCTCATGAATGCCTGCGACTGCAGCACCAAGCCCAACAAATCCTGATGATAAGATTACACCTTGGCTTGCAGCTCAGTGCTACGATGTGTTACGAGGTTACGAGAGTCCCAGTGATTATTGCCAACAGGTGGAAATTGAGGGAGGAGAAATTGTTGTTGTCGTAATGTGTGACACAATAACTGTAGAGCTTAGCTTGCGTAGGATGTGATCGAGTTAGGTCGGATTCACATCGTGTTCGCCGTACGTAAATAGTACAAAGCGTCCCAATGTTTTGTTGCTTCCTTGTGAAAATAGAAACGTGGACAACTTTCTGTTCTGAGTGCTAAGTCACTCCAAATTTTAATATATATCCAGTAGCCAGTTAATGTACTCTACTAAGTCAACAATTTTGTCTCACTCTTTAAATATTTAGATAGAATTTATTAAATCACTCTCTGCTGATTCGCTCACAAGAGAGTTGAAGAAAGTGAATATGGTAACAATAAGTAGTTACGTATTAGTAGTGTCACTGATAGTCAGTATTGCACCTGCTCTCCCTGCGACAATAAGCATCAATAGTCCTATGTTCTGATAAAAAAAAAAAACAGAAAATACATCCCTTTGCCTTCGACGGACATGTCATAGGTTCGCACCGAGCAGGGAAATACACCAGGAAAGTGTCGTTAAGAATAGCATAGGTCTCAGGACTGTGCAATGAACAACTGCTCAGTGAAAAAATTTTGGAGACGTGCAGTCATTTAGCGGTAATGGCGGCGGAGCTGAGATTTTTATACGTGCGACAGGGTGAAAGTAAGCAGGTGGAAAAATGTTCAGCAGCTGACTAGCATTTTGAGCGAAAGACTTAAGAAAATTTTTGATCAAACCATACTCCGAGAGTTGGATACATGAACTGAAGAGTTGCTCCGACACTAGGCAACCATTGGTTAGTATTGAAAATGCAACGAAGCGACTCCTATTTGCAAAGGACCAAGAAGTTTTAATTAGAGCCGAAACATACCATAAGCAGTTCAGCGAGAAGCTGACAGGCAGACAGGCTGGCAGTTTTAGCGAAGCACGGAATGCATTGGAGCACGCACCGAGCAGCCGCCTGCTCAACTGTCGCTGTTCAGTGTGCGCGCTCCAATGCATTCCGTGCTTCTCAAAAAACTGCCTGCCAGCTTCTCGCTGAACTGCGTTTGGTATGTTTCGGCCCTTAGAGAGCAATGTAAGCAGTGTAATGCTCTGGAGATGCTAGGTCGGTATTAGGTCTGGCAACATTGTGTACTGTAGCAAAAACAAGATATCTCAGGATTATATGAACATTCTAGGCCAACAAGTGCACCCTGTTTAAGGATTTTTATTTATCTATTGTTCCAGTATAATTTTCAGCAACACTGTTCGCACCGATCAGTCGACTGTAGGGCGAAATTGGCTCAGGGACCAGGATGGATCACTTTCTCACTTAGAATGGCCTGTACAGACTTTTGATTTAAACCCACTTGTAAATTTGTGGGATCAACTGGGGAGGGAGCTACGAGTCTCAACACCTCTTCCTTTTTCTTTGGAAAATCTTTTTCGGCGTTTACTTGAACTTTTGACAAATGTTCGTTTGGATTGTTTGCAGAATCTATACCTATCAGAATCAGAGCTATAATTAATGAAAAAGGAGTTCCAGTAAACAATAAAGCTTGACTGATTTCATTACATCCTTATCTTCAACAATTAAACAGATTCTGATTTATTTCTGCAATATTTGAATAGTAAACATCCAAACATCAAGTTCACTACCGAAAACTAATCAAATAATTCTTTAGCCTTTCTAGATCTTCTAGTAACTAACCCCAATCCCAAAAGCCGGAAATAGTACAGATCCAGCAAACTATAGACCAGTCTCATTACCGAGCCACGTAATTAAAACGTTTGAAAGGGTGTTCCGTAAACACCTACTGCACCATCTAGAGAGTAATGAACTGCTCGCATCAAAACAGCACGGTTTTCGACATAAACGTTTCACTACTTCACAATAATTGTTGGAGCATTATGATTCCATCGTAGAGACATTGTGCCAAGGAAAGAATGTGGACGTAATCTACTTAGATTTTGCTAAGGCTTTTGACAAGGTTGACCACGGAATCCTATTGTTGAAA